>VXBA01004279.1:608150-778574 GCA_013399895.1 Serilophus lunatus
CTGTGTCCAGTTCTGGGCCCCTCAGTTTAAGAAAGATGTTGAGTTGCTGGAATGTGTCCAGAGAAGGACAACGAGGATGGTGAAGGGGCAGGAGCACAAGCCCTATGAGGAACGGCTGAGGGAGCTGGGGTTGTTCAGCCTGGAGAAGAGGAGGCTCAGGGGTGACCTTATCGCTGTCTGTAACTACCTGAAAGGAGGTTGTAGTCAGGCAGGGGTCGGTCTCTTCTCTCAGGCTCCCAGTGACAGGACGAGAGGACACAGTCTTAGGCTGCATCAGGGAAGGGTTAGGTTGGATATTAGGAGAAACTTTTTCACAGTGAGAGTGATTTCCCACTGGAATGGGCTTCCCAGGGAGGTGGTGGAGTCACCGTCCCTGGATGTGTTTAAGGATAAGTTGGATGATGAAATTAGTGGCATGGTTTAGATGGTTTAGATGATGGATTGGTGTTGGATAGGTTATGAAGTTAGGTAAAAGGTTGGACTTGACGATCTCTATGGTCTTTTCCAACCTTGTTAATTTTCTATTAATTCTTGTGTAATTCTGTGAGTGTAACTTCAGGCCATTATCTCATGTCCTGTTACTTATCACCACAGAGAAGAGATCACAGTATTGCTCTAGAAAATTCCTTCTGCCTTTTTTGTCTCATGCATATGATGGAAACTTTTTGATGTTTACATCAAGGCTGATGCCATCACCTGCCTTTTTCTCATCATTCTATTTCTGAGTGATTCTATGGTGCTCAGTTGCCAGCCCTCCTTCATCTTCGTTTGCAGTGCACTTTAGGGTAGGAATGCTAGACCTTAGAATGCCATAGCTATATGAGGAATTTAATGCATATGAACTGGCACCTATCTTTCTGTACATCTTTGTCCCTAAGGGGAAAATTGAAGAGAGGCAGAATAAGTGTCAAAGTGGTGATCATACTCTCCAAGAACATCCCAAATTCTTATTTCTTGCATATGTTATACATCAAGTAAATCTCTGCTCTCTCTGTGTTCTCAAACTATAGAGAAACAGATGATGGAATCCATATCATCAGTGGTTACAGCTACATAAATTGCAAGCACAGCTACTCCCTTATTTCATGGATCAGTGAGACAGATTTATGAATATTCTGGCAGGGTTTGCCTGAAGGATCCATGATACCTCTTTCTTTTGCAGTTCTGGCTTTGGACCTCGTCAGGAAACTGACATCTTCTTTTCAAAGAAGAGAGGATCATTCCCAGTATCTGGGTGACCATATGCATGGCGGGAACTGCAAAAGAGCTTCTGCCTCACTAGGTCAGCAGGCTTTTACCTGGCAATGCTTACAATCAATTTCACAATGTCCTTAACAACAACAAAACCCTTGCAAGAGAGACCTTCAGATTTTGAGCAAGACAAGAAACTTCTGTTTCCCTCTACAGTTTCAGGAGAAATGATCTATCTGTTGAGCAACTAAACTCTTGGCTCAAACATTGTATTTAGTCAGGCATTGTATTATTGATATCTTATGTCCCTCAAACTTACTAATTTTTGTGAAGTTAAAACAGATTCCCATGTATTTGGCCATTCAATGGGATGGTCAGTGTCCAGCTCTCGCATGCATTAATTAAATACCAAATGATAAGATGCCATGACAGCATATACAGGTGAGGTATTTTCCGATGTAGGCTGATGAGGATTTCACTTCAGTAAAGAGAACCAAGCTCAGTTTTTCCAGGCACTAACTTTAAATAATTCAGAAAACATTATTTTCAGGAGAAATCATAACAGAATTTAAGTTTGTGAATAGTCAGGATAGTAAATAAACTACTTTCAAGGAAAGGAAAAAAAAAAAGAAAGAGCACCAGTTTCTACGTACATAGTCCTTTCAACCCCTTTGCTAAGCTCACAGGTTCTTTTCAGGGTATATATATCCTTATATTTTCTTTGCAAAGGCACAAAAAAAAAGCATACTAACAAATTATACCTGGAGGCAGGAAATACAACTCTAATGAGAGCTAGAGCTTTAAGATGAAAATGTGCAGAGATTCCAGCACGTTTTATAATTTATAATAATGAAATTCCTGATTTACAATATTGGTGTCATATATAAAAGTTTAATCACGAATGCATTTGGTTCATGCTCCTTTTCCAGGGCCGATCAATCTCTTAGTCCTTCAATAGTGCAATTTTTGACCAGGGCTGCCTAAGAAGTCAAAAATAGAGGACAGGAAAGACCTCTCCATTCAGTGGGGTCACAAAGCCCCTTACATGAAATTTCTTGTGTTGTATCATTTTGTCATACAGTGATTCTCTTCTCTTTTTTAAATTATATCAATATATATTAATTGCTAATTTATAGTAATTTGCTCCTCCATTAACATTTGCCATTAGAGAAAGAAGTTGTTCTTCCTCCTGCAGTAACCATTCCTCTTAAGTATTTAGGGAAATAAACAATCTCTCCTCCCAGCTTCTGCTTTGCCAAGCTAAACAAGCCAAACTGAAATTCCTCTTTTCATGCAGTGAGCTCTCCATGTCCCTGGTAAACCTTTGCATAATGTGTTTGACTTTACATTGCTTACTATTATCAATGTGTGACTTGGTTGTATGTATGAATTTAGATGAGGACACACAGAAATAAGAAATAGAGAAGATCTGTTAGGTCAATATTTTCATCACTTTTCAGGCTTTTGCTCGCTGAAATGTTTCCTACAAATATATATCTGTTCTGAAATGTCTCCAAACATGATCACTCTTAAATTAAAATTTCAATCAGAAGATATAAATCATAAATAAACATGTCATCAGAAAGTAATTCTCCTCAGTCATCCATTTACAGATAAAAATAACAATCTGCTTTTGGAACTCACAAATGAACAAGGATTGAAGACAAATCTGAAATTAATTGATGTTTTATAGAATTTAAAAACAGCCTCTTGTACAAAAACCTCATTTGAGTCAACAATAAATAGTATGTGATGTTTTAAGATATAAAAGAATAATAGTAACACAAGTAATTGTTCTATGAAACCTCACAAAATTTCTATCAATCCTGTCAGTCCCCTTTTTGGAATTTAGAACAATCCAACTAGTAATTGCATAGTATACATCCAAAAACATCATTAAAGAGCTTTCTGTCCTAAGACATGTCAGTAACATGCCTTTGAAAACACAAGCTTAATGGTACAAGAATCAGATTGCTTGAGCTCTGTGTATTGAAAAAAAATGAGAGATTAACTTATTTGGCAAAGGATCTAAATGCATATGAGCACCAAGATCAAACCCCTATTAAAATAATTTCCATCCAGGCAATGTAGCAGAAAAAGTGGTTAAAAGCACAGCTAAAAATATCTACTGTGACTCAGAACCTTTGAAAATCCACAGTAAAAACAGCAAAATGTGCACCTGTGACCCTTTACTTGTTTTTGTAAACATTTTATTTTCATTTTGAAGAGAAACTATTTGCAATGCAGAACCTGAAAGCAGAATATGCCAGAAGTGTCCAGCCTGCTCAGAAACAGCAGGTTTCTGCTGTAACAGAAACACAATCAGAGAAGCTGTTTGTGTTGGCGTAAATATTACTTAAATATATGATATGGGCTGTATTTTGTATTACTAGTAGCATCCATTTATCTCTGAATTATTCAGCAAACAAAATATGATGGGAACCAGGTGTTCACAGTAGCAGCAAAAAGAGATATGGAGATTCAGGTGTTAAGTACAGAATGGGAAAATTTATTATTGAGTATTACATCAGAACAAGGGTATAGGATTTAAAGTGTTCAAAATCAGGTTGAATAAAAGAAATACCTTTGTATTTTTCGACCTTTCTTTCCAACACAGAATGTAAAAAATCTGAAATATTTCACTTTTGTAATTTTGAACAATTTTGTACTTATTTTGAATTTTATTTTTTTAAATTACCAATGCATATTTTAAAGGAAAGGTAAACTGATTCTGTAATGCCAAGGTAAAAGTGTGGAAGAGAGATGGGTTTTTTCCTGCTTTTTCTTTCATATAAAAAGAAATACTAGGATTTTTTTTTTTCTAAAAAAGTTCCCATTTCTCCCTTTTTTCTTTTTTAATTTAATTTGGAGTTTTCTTACATAAGTTTACCAAAATATAGAAGATTTTAAATTTTATTTAAGTTAGTTCAGCATTTTTAAGGTAAAGGACAATTTTATTTTAATTTGTTTTATTAGTCTACCTTCAAAGCTTGAGTTCAACAAGAAGTTTTCAGCAGCTGAGACACATTTGCATTGCCTTATAGCAGCCATGTCAGTCATTCTCTTTTTCACCTCCACACAGAAATTCACAGGTATTATCATGCTGCCCTACACCAGATAAGCAGGACTATGGTCTTCCTGATCCCAGAACACCTATGCGGTTTCTGTAGCATCAAGAGTAAAACCTCCATCACCTTGATATTTTGTCAATAAACTCCCAAGGGCACCCTTGACAACTAGAAATTGTAGTTAAAACTTTATTCTAGGTAGTTTTTCCTAAAGCCCACATAAAACATGCAAAAGAAATTCATCCTATTATGCCCAAGGTGAAATTGGCAAATCTTAAGGTAATTTTATCACAGTGATTCCAGGAGTGAAGTACTTAAGTGGCACATCTGATCAGGTAGCCAGATTCCTTAATTTTCATTAGTATATCAGGAAACTGTGCAATGTATGAATGTTCCATGGGGGTTTTTGTGCCTTCCTTGCCTTTTACCATCCTCCCTGCTTCTTAACATTGCTTTTGCTGGGTGCCAACTCTGCATGATGCCTGAACACAAATATTGAAATGCAACTTCAAGTACATGTCCTGACCAGCTATTTTGGGGCAGCCTATGTCATTATATAACAGCACATATGCTATAGATCTAGATTTTAGTTTAGCTAAAATAATATTCTTCAGTAACTTCCATTTAAATTTTGCACTTATTCTTAAACAAGCTCAGAAGAAGTTTACATTTTGGCTTACTACACCTTTGAGTTTTTATGCCCAAGTAAGAACATCAAGGATCACACTTAATATTTTAAAAATGAGATTCACCTTTTATTTTTCAATTAGTTCTAGTTTGCATTGTTTGTTGAATTTCATTTTAAAAGGTGAGACGAGTTTTCTAGGTGGTTAAAAACCATGCTTCCCAGAGCTGAGTGAAAATTCATAAGGCTGTATGAAACACTGACATGGCTTTCTTTTTTAATCATATAACTAATTCTCCCTAGAACAGCATGTGTGAGGTATCATTTGTTTCAGAAAGTTTTTTTTTAATAAAGGCTACTGAAGACTTTTTTTTTTTTAACCAGTGAGTTTTACTTTAAAAATCCACATGGAAATTGCACAGAAGGAAAGTTCTTAATTAGTTCCAAAGAAAATTTGTAGCTGCATTTTTTTCCCCATGATATATGCCTGCTGGTTATCAGAGGCCCCCATTTTAAAGACAGTCATACATTGATTACTGTTAGTTGTTACAATAGTGGGATGCATGATTTCTGTGAAGTTATAGATGATCTAAGCATACCTCAAATCTTTGTACTGATTTACAGAAAAAAACAACGGTTTAATCATGTTGGTGTATGGCCCTGGCCTAGCTCTACTGACTACCGGAGACCTCGCATCATCTGCCTTTGTAAACAACCATATGACTGAAGGAAATTAAGGGGTTGTATTAGATTGATTATTGATCTCAAAATAGTATGCTGCACTTTGCTCTTTTGTTTTTAATAGCAGCATTAATAGCACACTGCTTTTACTGATGCTCTCTGAGAGACAGATGCTTCCAGCAGCTTCCTGGTACAGCAGAATGCACTTCCTCCACAATAAAAATCTCCTATTCTTTATTTTGAGTATACTCTACAATAATTGAACAAGAGAAAAGCTATGATTTTTTATTTCACAGGAGTACAGCTTCAGTAATCTCAAAATAAGGCTGAAAATGATCTATGATTAATTTTATTACTGAAGAGAACTAAGAAAACCTTTCTGAAGGTTTTACTACATTTGCATAGGAATATAAACATGTGACTGTGTTCATAACACATTGCCCAATTATTGGTGTCTTTGAAAACAAAGCAGATTAATCTCACATATATAAACCTGCATAATGTGTGAAAGTAATGCAAGAGCTGAATAAGTTTCCTATACACTACTGAGAACAGCACAAGTATAATCTTACAGTAAAATGTTCACTTCCAAGTCCTCAACTGCTAGGTAGAACTTCCAGTTAAAGATATTTAAATTCCAATGTCTAAGAGTAAAAAAACTTTCAAAGCCTACAGAGGGCAGTAAAAAGTATATAACTACAGACTGAATGGGAGAAAAATATTGATTACAGTGAAGAAAATGTCTGATGGGAATGATTGCAAATGCTGGAAATGCTGAACTTACTCTAAGTAAAAGCAGGACTTATGCGGGGGACAGGATTTTGACCATTGTGAATTCCAGTTCAGGGAAAGCTATTTATACTCAGCCTCCAAAGACTTCTTGCTTAAAGAATATTAATAGTGAAAGTGAGAATTTTTATATAACAACTTGGTTTTACAAATGTAAAGAAGCTTTTTGGTACATAACCCTTAAATTCTAAATATCACAGCAGCACACCATCATCTACCTCTAGAATTAACAGAGCTCACACTTGTGGTTGAAAGCAAAGATATAACCTATCCTGAGGAACATACATAGTGTAATTTACAACAACTGAATTTATCACAGGGATTATCTAGCTCAGTATACTGTCCCAGCAATAACTGAAGGAAATACTGTTTGAAGATAGTATAGAAGCCTACAATGTTGAAAGCTGTTCACCTAGTACTGTACTAGAATTCACAGCCCTTGGATTCCAGATACTCCCAGGCTTTCCTTTCACTGTTTACACATCAGTTCCCTATAGGTTTTGCCAATTAACTTTTAAACCTGCTGATGAGGTCTGTCTGCTTTCTATATACTTTCCAGACATGTACTACTGCCCACTCTGTCTAGACAAGGAGTGGGAAGTACTTTCTTTCATCAGTTTTACAATTGGATTAGTTTCATTGAGTTTACATGGTACTATGGAATTTGATGAAAATCATTCTCATCCACTTTGTCTTATCTACCACTTTCATAATTTTGTAAACCTCAGCCATGTGCCCCGCTTCACATTGAAAAATCCCAGCCTTTTCACTCTCCTCTCAAGAGGCAGTTGCTCAACCATGACAGTTGCCTTTCTTTGTTTCTTCTCCACTCTGTCCATCAGAGTTGCAGATGAAGCCCACCCTCCACTCCCAAGGAAGCCTAATGGTTCATTTGCTTTTTGACAACTGCTGCACATCGAACTGGGAGCTGACTCCGAAGGATCATTACATTCCCTCAGAAGGGAAAAGCAGAAAGTGGGAGAGCGAAGAAGCACACACCACAGGAGAAGATCAGGTTTGAGATCATCTAAGGAAACTGAGTGTGTACAAGTCCATGGGACATGATGAGATGCATCCATAGGTCCTGAGGGAACGTGCAGAGGAGTCACTAAACCGCTATCCATCAAGCTGTGTCAGTTTGGTAAAGTTCCCAGATTGGGAAAGGGGAAAATACAACTCAGTTTTAAAAAGGGAAAAAAGGAAGGCTTAAGACACTGCAGGCTAGTCAGTCTGACCTCTGTTCCTGGAAAGATCATGAAGCAGATTCTCCTAGAAATTATGCTAAGGCATGTGGAAAAAAAGGAGGTGATGAGTGACAGCCAACATATCTTCACTGAGGGCAAATCATGCCTGAAAAACTTGGCCTTCTATAGCAGGGTTATGGTGCTGGGGATGTGAGAAAGGTGATTGATATTGTCAGCCTAGACTTGTGTAAAGCATTTGACACTGTCCTACACAATTGTCTTTGTCTTTCAACTGGAAAGGCATAGACTTGATGGATGGACCACTCAAAGAACTGTGATCAACATTTCAATGTCCAAGTGAGGACCAACACAAGTAGCGTCCCTCAGGGTTGACATTGGGACCAGCACTTTTAAACACCTTTGTTGGTGACATGGACAGGCCAAAAGCAGCATAGCCAGCAGGTCAGCAGGAAGCTGCCCTTCTATTATGCTCTCATGAGATGCCACCGGGTGTACTGCATCCAGCAGTTATATTTGGGAACTCCTCCAAAATAAGAAGGATGTGTACCCATTGGACTGAATCCAGAGGAGGGCTACAAAGATGATCAGAGAATTGGAGCACCTCTCCTATGAAGACAGGCTGAGAGAGTTGGGGCTATTCAGCCTGGAGAAGAAGCGGTTCTAGGGAGATCTTATAGCAAGAGAGCTGGAGAGGGACTTTTACAGGGACATGTAGTGATAGGACAAGAGGTAAATGTCTTTAAACTCAGAGAGAGAAAGTTTAGATTGGTAGAAGTTCTTCACTGTGAGAGTGGTGAGTCACTGGAACAAATCACCAATCATGGCCCATCCATGGACGTGTTAGAGACTCCAGACTGAAGGAAGCTTAGAGCAATCTGGTGTAGTCAGAGGTGTTCCTGCCTGTCATAGAGGGATTGAACTAGGTGATCTTTAAGGTGCCTTCCACCCTAAACCATTCTATGATTGTGTGATCATTCTATGATACTAAAACTTCCAAGTTATATCCCTTGAAAATAAGCTTTCTCCTATTAGCAGTAAAAAATAAATTTTAAAAAAATCCTAATTAAAAAAAATCAATGCATATTCTACCTACCACACAGGAAGACTGGGTACTTGACTACAGAGAAAAGTTACCTAGAATAGTGAACTTGAAAGGTAAGAGTGCTGGAATGTGGCTTTGAGTTACACAAGGAGACTGTAGAGAAGACAGAATATGAATATGGCTATCAGGGAGAAAGTTGAAAATAACAATGAGAGGAGAAAACTGAGAGGACGGAGGCAAAAGTCTGAAAGCCAGAGGCAGTCGGTGGTATGTCACAGCCTTAGATCATCAGCAGTGTGTAATAATAGGAGATAGATACATTGGAAAAAGAGATAGATACATGGTTTCCAGATCCTTCTCAAGTAATATGAAGAGAGATTGGTAAAGTGCTGTGCTATTCATGAAGACCAAAGCTGCACATCTTCTGCATGCTGAGGAATTGTTCCCCTTCTGTCTGATGGGACACAGCAGCACAGCAGATATTTAAATCTTTGCTGCTGTGTAGGTACAAAATGCAACTCTATGGAAATTAATGCTGAGCAAAACTTACAGAAGAAAGGAACAGCATCCAGCTTCAGATGCGTGTCTACCTCTAAATATAGTTTGCTGGCTGATACAGCAGATGTGGCCACCACTTCCTTGCTAATGTCTAATTTGGTAATCTGCATCTGGTTGATGATGGTGTCTTTTGATTGCTGGAATATGTTATTTTAGGCATATATTTATATATATATAATTCCATGCAATTTACAACAGCATGGTTTGGGTAAGAAAAATCTTGTAAAAAGCAACTACATTTGACAAGTTTTGAAGAGATTTCTCATAGACAAAGAAAGGTGTGAGAACGATAACATACCCCTGAGGACAATAATAAAGCAAACTTTAAAAAATGACATGTTTTCATTGCCATTATTTTAACATTTGTTTCGCCATTGAACAGTCTTCTGCATTCCCTAGACAGTAAAAGTCTCTGGTTGGAAGCTACTCTCCTGAGACTCAGGGCATCTTTCAGTCTCCTGATTTACCCAGAGCTGTATGATGGTAAAGGTGCAAACTGTTCTAGGAAATTCTCCAGATGCTGCCTACTGCTCCTGCAGAGCTCCAGCTGCAGCCAGAAATACATTATCCCTCTGTTATCCCAAATCTGAGGCTGCATTCGGGAAACCGCCTTTTCTATTTCTTCTGCTGTCTCGAGATCAGCTTCAGATGAAAGAATTACATAATTTCCACACACACACACACACTTTGTGGAGTTATGCATGCTGCATGGGTTACCACTTTTATAATACAGTGTGAAGGTGGCTGTTAGACACAGATTACAGAATATAGTGTATGTCATGGCTTACAGAGAACATAGAATGAGAAACAATTAGCGAACATTATTCCTTCCCTTTTTAATACTATATTCTTTGTGATGCCATCTTCTGTACTGCAGCAGAGTAAACTGCATAATCTTGTCTAATAATCTTTCCCATTGTACGTCAGTCTGCGAGGGAAATTGCTTCCTTGCTGTCACTTTATTTGACATTACTGACAAGTAACACTTCCTTTCCTGATTATACTCACCTACATAGTGAGGGTTTTTTCTGCAGTAGTTTTTGCTGAAGGCTGTGTTAGAGTTCAGATTAAGATAAACTTCCAGTGCCCTCCTCTCATGTCTAATGAATTAAATGAAACTTTTCGAGTATGTTAGTCTTGACTGTACATACTATTGTACATTATGTCATCAGAATAGTAAGGTAACAGGGTGCAGATGTTGTCTCAGATGCTCTATGAACTTACTTAGTATGTATACTGTAAAGATTTTTTTTTTTTTTTTTTTTGTACAACAGTAATTTTCTGTATCCGCAAAAGCAGAATTCAGAAAAACCACTGAATTCCTGCTAGGGAAATACAATTTTAGACTTTGTAGTATCTTTATAAAGCAAAGACAATCTGGTGTTGTCCTGTTTATTCTTATCGGTCTTTCAGGAAGGCAGGGAATGATAAGCCATGGCTTAAAAACCACATCAGTGAATCCCATTCACAAATACTTAGGGAGCTTTTAATTTCGACAGCTCTTACATTTGAAACACAATAGTGTCAGTCAGAAGTGATCATGTAATTTCTCCTGCCGCATAGATCTTCCAGCCTAGAAAATCCTATTTAAGAGCGCTGCTTTTCGCCTCGGACCTGTCACATTCTCATCTGACTGTTCTAAGCTTCACAGGAGAGCTCTGTGTGTTTGTCACTCCTCAAGCCTCATCCGCACAATCTAACGCCTCGGAGCAGGATGGAGATGTCTCCGGGGAAACACCGCATGAAAACGCTTCTAAGCATATTCTCCCTCACCCTTTAGACCCCATTTCTGCCGCCTCACGGGGTGGACCAGCCCCGAGATACGCTGCCCGGCCCGGCTCCGGGCCCGGCGGTGGGGTGAGGGGCGGGCAGAGCTCCGGGGCCGCCCCGTCAGACGCTCCCCAGAGCGCTCCTGGCAGCCCCGCAGCCGAGGGCAGCGCAGCGCTCCCGCCGCAAAGGCGCGGGCAGGACCCGGGCGCGGTGGCGCAGCCACGGCCCCGGTTCCAGAGCCTCTCCCCCGCTGGCACCGCGGGCAGGACCCGCGCGGCAGCGCAGCCACGGCCCCGGTTCCAGAGCCCCTCTCCTGGCTCCGCGGGGAGGACCCGCGCGGAGGGAGGAGGCGCCCCTCGCCCGGGACTGCGGGGACCGAGGCGCCGCTGCCCCTTTAAGCTCCAGCTGTTCCTTTCTGCGGCGCCTATTTTTAGCCCGTCCTCTTGGTAGCATCCAGCTCTGTCCCGTGTTTCTCCGCGTTCCCCCCGTCCCCCCCCCGGTGGTAGGTTCCGCACGGCGGGGGGACTGAGCATGTCCGAACGCGCTCGGCAGCGGCCGCCGCGCCGGGGCTGCGCTCCCTCGCAGGGCGGGAAGGAGGGCGCCGCCGCCGCCCGCAAGTAAGTTTGTCCGCGGGCGCGGTGCGGCCGCGGGCGGGCGAGCGAAGGGCACCCGGTGCTGTGGTGCCTCCTCCCCGCGGCAGGGACGGCCTGGGGCAGGGGCTGGGGATTCAGCGCCNGTCGGCGGCGGGGGAGCGCATCCCCTCGGTGCGTGCGTACCCCGCGGCCGGCAGGGACGGTCCGAGTGCGGTGCGGTGCGGTCGGGGAGCGCGGCGGTGCGGTCCCAGCGCGGAGAGGGCGCGATGCGAAAATACCGAGCGCAGCCCAGCTCACCGTCAGAGTCAGCGAGGCTGCGGTGTTCAAAGGAGCTTCGGATTTAACAGATCATACCGCAGGAAAGAAACTGTCTTGCGGAGAGAAACTGTGGTGACACAGGTTTTTTGCTCCCTCGTGTGACAATATATTCCGGATATTGTTTCAGTTTAACAAGGGTACAGTATTTTAACTTATTGTCAGGAGCAAACCCAAAATATGCCCTGAGGTTTTGGCATCTGAAATGTTATTTTGTTATTCATTTTAAAAAATGCGTGTTTTGTTGTTCTGTTCACATGTAAATCAGTTTAACACAACATGTTACTGTTTTTAGGGAATGTAAAGTTGTTCACTCATCGCTGAAAGTGACATAGTTCAGTTAGTTTCTTTTCCTGTGCTCTGAACCGAGGAAAGGTTTCAGAAGCTGCTTCCCCATTCAAAGGAGGCTTCTTACTCTGTGCAAAGTTGTATTCTAGATAGTCTTCTAGTTGAAATCATAATAGGGGAAAGGGAATTTGAGGAGCTTTCTGTGAAACTGATGTCTGAAACTTCTGCTGCTCAGCATGTCACTGGTGAAAGAATAGGATGGAGGGCCAGTAAGATGCTCTTGGTGGACAGTCTGTCTTAGTTTTGATTATCAGTCTAATGACCTGACTTTTGACACTTTTACAGTCGTGCACACAGTGACTTAGATTTTGTGGAGTACTCAGATGTGAATATTCATGTAAGCTTAAATGTCTGCATCTTAAGCCTCATCGAAATTTAGATGCATTTTAAAATAGTTGCAGATCTAGAACTTGCCATTTATGCTGGGTATATTCTCGGTTCTGTTTATTAGCCTTATGCAAAGGAGATAGGAAGAGTACTGTATGATGGTTTCTGGACCTCTGCAACTCCTCAACTCTTCCCTTCTCCAAATGAAACACCTGCCCCTCCTCCCCCCTCGCCACCAAGTCACCCCTCCCAGGCAGTAACAATTGATCTGTGGGTTTCTGAAAGCCAGTGCATGTGATTTGGATCTGGTTTGTGCATGAATAATTTGCTGTCCTGTCAGTTCCATTTTTATGAGTATGCAATAATGGGGAAAAATTGAATTCTTGATTAGATGCCTTTTGCCTGCTGCACAAGACCATAAGAGAATGCAGCAGAAAAGAACAGCCTATGTTGATAGCATACTGAAAAATAAGGAGAGAAATTTTTATGCGTGGCAACTTGCCATTTTTCTTCTTTGAGTCGATTTGAACTGAGATAATACTAGATATTTCAAAAATGAAATTGTTTAAAATCTTAAAAGTCTTCAAAGTCAGAATGTTAAAAATGCTTTTCCTTATGTTCTTGGAGTAATTTGTTTAATTATTTGTGTTGCATTTTACTGTTAGGACGCATTAATACTAGTAATTATAGCTCCAGAGCTCATACATAATAATAGAATTATTTCAGCATCCTAAGCAGATAAGGATTCTTTGATAGTCAAAGCATATGCTAATAGAGCATATAAGGATATCCTTAGAATTTATGCTGTGATGTAATTCCTCTACAGTCTCAGCTGATTCTTTGTTTCTTGTCCAGGTTTGAACTCAGCTACTGGTGATGAGAAAATTGTTTGCATGACAGTGAGGTTACATATTGTTTGAGAATGTCTACTTAGTGGCTTCAGTGTTTACACAGTTATGTTTCTTTTCAAGCTGGAAAAAGAAAGTAATCTTTCTTAGTACATATCTTTCTGTGAAAACTTTTTTCACCACTATTTGCTTAACCTAAGGAAATAGCATCTGTGGTTTTGTTTTTGTTTTAATAAACCGTGTCCCATCCCTTTGTAGGAAATCATATATAGTCGTTCCCCCTGGATTTGGGGACATAACAGAACTATGAATGATGTTTTCTTCTTCACCCTTTAGAGTGTTGCTGTTGTTTCTTAAGTTACTATAGGAAAAACATTAAGCATATTATTGAAACATATTGGAGGTGACAACCTTATAGAGGCAAACTACTGCCAAGCATGGTCCACTGTCAGATTAGCATAAGTTTGCTACGTGTTTGTGAGTGGAGTAACTCAGGAGATACTAATTCTTGTGTTTAATATAGCTATTTATTTAAATTTAGGATGGCTTCCTTGTTTGCTGCAGCAGATATTTATTAAAGTAGGGTATCTCTAGTGTGTGAACTGTTGCCATCAGAGGCAGAAGGAGCAGTTTGAGATGGGCAAAGAATTGCATGTGTTCTGAAGCTCCTGGGGAAGTGTTCAAAACAGACATTATTCTCTTGGTTTGTTTGGTGGTGTTTTGTGCTGGGGACAGATGCTTACATGGTGCACTGTAGCAGGGAGCTGTAAATTGCCCTGCTATTCTAGCATCTGCTCCATCAAGTTTTATTGAAGATTAGATATAAATACTGAGAAAGTATCTTCTGGATATCTCATGATGTGGTAGGGATGGGCCATACAGTTTAAGACAGGAAATCATTTGATCTGCAGAGGTCTGTCAAAGAAAGAGCTTATCCATGACTGCAGCAGTACAAGTAGTGAGTTCCCCCTTTGAGTAAGGTTATGCTTGTATCTCTCAACTACACATTGAAGCAAGTGATGAGCTCCTGCTTTCTTACAGTGCTTTGACAAAACAGAGATATGAGTATTTTCTTTTGGTTATTCTATTACCAGTTGATAGGGTAAAATCAGAGAAGAGACAAGTAGGATGAAAATCATAAACCTGTGTTAATCTTCCACAGGTATTGTATTGAGAAGTAATTTGGTTTGACTTCTTATCTCTTAAGTGACATGAAGACCATTCAGCCCCACTTTGTTACTCCTCAGAAATACACTTTAGTATTTTTAGTTTGATGATTGTAAAATCATGAAAGGAGAGAGGTATTAGACATGGGAGCAAAGGGATGAGAGGACAGGTACCCAAAAGCAGGATGTATGTCACAGTGGAGTTCTCAGTAGGGCCCTCATTACAGCTTACAAAAATGCCATCTGTCCCAAAACAAAGGATTGGACCTTCTCTGAAGCCATTGTAACGTCTTTTCCACATAGCCCGGGGATGGTAGCATAAGGGGAAAAAAATGGGATTATGGGAATTCCTCTTTGAATAGCTTGACAACATGAAAGGTGTATCAGCCTCCTCTTTATTTTCTTTTTGCTGGACCTGGTTGTTTTCAGGCTTGGAGTGGTAAGTCTAAGCTGGTTTATATGTTTCTGGTAAGCTTTTATGACCCTTTTATTTCATCTGAGTTACATCCTGTTCTCTGTCCCCACAAGATAGGTACTTACTGAGTAATAGTTAATCAACATTGGAAGCCTGATTGTCTGATTTTAAAAGGAGACTTAAAACTTTTGAAGGAAAAAGGAGATTTCCCCAGAACAGCTATAGGCATTGTAAAACTGGAAGGACCTATGTAGTGGCTTCCTGTGGAGAACTTGAGAAAATTCTTAGTTGAATGAGTTGCCTCTTGATAAGACTGAGCTTGTCAAATCTTTTGCTGTTCATGTATTTTCAGTCCTGTTTCATTTTAGTGGCTAATCAGTTAGACTGTTTTCTGTCTCTTCGAAGTTATGCCTACTGTGTCCTGGATGCAAATGCTTTTGCTGAATGTGCAGTAACTTTACAAACAAATTAAAAGATAAGGGCATAAAACAGTTAGTGCCCTAATATAAAAAACATAAATCTCTGTTGATGAAGGGGGTACAAAATGGCTAATACTTTGCTGGTAAATCTATCAGTGAATAATAGTGAATAGGAGTCTCAGTCTTGCAAGATCCACTGTTGTAGTTTACACATTCTTCAATAATCAGTGATCAAACATAAATACTTCGGATCAGTCTGGGCCATGCCTCTTTCATCCCTGTGAAGACGCAGTTGACATGTTTGTGATCATGGATGTGAAGCATTTCTTACTAAGCATGTAAAACAGATCTGTAGCAATTCTGTGTCAGACTCAGGATAACTCTGGAAGACAAAGTATTGCCTCTTGACAGTGTAGGTACTTTGTTCAATTGATACTATTTGTTCACACTTTTGTTCTGGAAGGTGAACACCTTGCAGCCATTGGGGTAGATTACTAGAAACTATCTTGTTTGTCTTCAGTGGGTGATCTCACCCATGAAAGCACCTAATTTGCAGAAAGAAATATGCCATGTGAACAGGTAGCATGACTGCTTAATTGATATGCTTTTTCCTTCTAAACAATTTATGTATAAAATTCCCACTCATTTCAGTGTGAACTTGATTTGTACAAACAGGTAAGAAGAATTATCTGTCTCCCGTGTTCTTTTGTATAAAATACTCATGGAACACATAGATATAAAACAAATTTCATAGGTCAGCTTAGGTATTTCTATAGATAATAAGTATCCATAAGCCTTTACAGAAACCTTTATATATGGCTGCATATAAAGATAAGACTTTGATACTATACTCAGAACTGTGTTTTCCCCTAGGGTGTAACACAACCAGATTCAATACCTTCTCAAATAACGGCAAATACATTATTAGATATTCTTTAATCTAACCATAGCTATACAAAACCTTAGTAATAAATCATTTCATATGTAATACAGAGCGTACTGAAAATGTTAGTATTTGCAGTTATACTGCTTTAAATTGAATTCACTTGTGAATCTTCCTTCTACTTCCTTTGTGATTTTAAATTATTAATACTGTTATATTCCAGAAAATGATATTTATATACTATGGGTGTAAACTTAATCTATTCAGTCATCTGAATCTTAACAGTTTAATTCCAAATGGTCTTATGCATTTAGTTGTACCAAAAAGCCAGGGTATCCATGTTGATGATGGAAGGACATTCCAAAATGATTGATCAGCTATTATCACAGCTTCTGTAACTTCTGTAAAGAGTTAAAAAAAGAGCTTTTAAGCCCCCTTTAGAGAAGAAGACAGCTCTTATCCAGGACTACGAACAGCAATAGCAAGAAAAACTAATGCAATGGGAAAAAAACAATATTTTTTTCATCTGGTTTTAATTCTCCATTGGGATCTTATTGTTGGCCTCTGTGGGTTTTCAGTAATTTCCTCTGGGATTATTACTATATCTTTTTTTTTCTTCTTTTCCTTTTTCATTTTTCCCGGAGTCTGTGTAAACACTAATGTCAGTGAAATGTTATGGCTGTAGGAGTAATACTAATTCATTAGTAGTCAATCTCACTTCTAGATAAAACCTCAAGTCCCTTGTTGTAATTTCTGCTTGAATAGTTTTCAAATAATAACACTAATTTTATATGCAGACTTAAACTACTGACAGAAGTCCCACTCATAACTTCTGTTGCCATTAGTGTATCACCTTGTCAAAAATAAATTGTCTCTTTCTTTGCATGCAGTTTCCATATGCCAGAAAGGATGATAGTAGCAGGAATTAGCTGGTCCCTGTGTTACACTTGACTGTGAAACTCTCTTCCATATGCAAACTGTCATATCTCTTTTTTCTTTTTCTTTTTTTTTTTTTTTTTTTTTCCATGGAGATCTACCTCACCTGGAAGCTTACATACCTAAGTTTGTGCTCCACTGAGAAGTTTTACCTGAAGCAGTGACATACTTTAGGCACTTTTAAAATGAGAACAGTGGAATAACTATGTGTAAGAAATTGCAAAGAAAGTTTTGAAGGGGCAGTAACAGGGGTGGCACTAACATTTAGTTCACTTAAACTGTATCTGTGAAATGAAGATATAACTAGCTGCATAGCACAGCATGATATGAGAAGATAAGTCCACTAATGTGGGTGAAATACTCTGATACTGTAGTGATGATCACCTTGGAGAAGCTGATGAGAAAATTGATACTTCTGGCATCCTAGCTGTGCTTAAGTAGAGTACCCCAAGGCTGTGAACTGAACAACTCTGATCAGACTAGACACTGGATACCTTATCTGCTTACCCGGGAAATTGTGTCCTTCCTGTTCTCTGAGTGTTGCAACAATCTTGGAAAGAAATTAAATGATCGATGAGGACATAGCTGAAAACTGTATGAAGCTGTTCATGTATCCTTTTTGAGAAGATTATTTAAACACTTGGTGACCTGTGGTTCTTAACTGTGTTGAAAATAGCATCCACAGTACATGAGGTGTTGATACCTGGTGAAGTCCTCACCAAACTGCAACCAATCTTCTGAATTAGGGGAGAAAAGTTCCTTGTACTGATCATGTGGACCATGGAAGGAGCCATCTATGTAGCAGACCATTATATATAATAGTAATTGCTAGGGATAAGTAGTGAGAGTAGATAGATTCAGACAGGAGCAAGTGAGACAGAATTAAGATAGGTCTTGATTTTGGTGAGTATGATACTTTTTCTTACACTCCATAAAGGAAATAGGTGTCAAAATTGTTACGTGTCTGCTGGAAGTCTAATACACGTGTACGTTGTATCCAACAGCACCAACAGAGGTCTGCAAAATGGGTGAACCCAGTGATGGTGGCAGTGGATATTTTTGTCCAGGTGGAGAAGCAGCTTGGATGGATGGAGTTTGCAATGTTTGGAAGGAGAGTGATAAATGGTTTAGGTTGGAAGGGACCTTAAAGATCATCTAGTTCCAACTCCCAGGTCGCTCAACGCCCCATCCAACCTGGCCTTGAACACCGCCCGTGGATGTGGCATCCACAACATTTCTGAGCAATCTATATCTGACTGTCTAGTTTGACAGAGGAACATGGCAAAGTGAACACTAAATTGCCTCACTGCAGTTCTGTCACCATCTCTTAATGTTGCTCTTAACCAGTGTTGCAGTAAGTTTTGAGTGAGTCTTAGATTGTAACAAGAGATAAGGCTTGACCTCACTGAAGCTTTGAAGGGAAGATACAAATATACAGTAACATTGTGAAATACCCAGAAAAGACACCCTTACTTTCCCATACATATTTTCTCCAAATTCCTTTACCTTCTGTTATCCCCAGATTTTAGGGTCCTGTGAATGACTCACTGAAAAACTGTAGCACAGCCAGAGGCACAAACTTGTGTTTCTTTCTTTTCCTAATATGCTATCAGTCACTTCTAACCACTTTTTCTCAGGTGCACCCGAAGGCAGAGGTTTTGTAAGATCTTGTGGCAATGGGTAGTAGAAATGAACTGGTATGTTATCTTTTGTGACCTCCTTTGGGGAACATAAGAGGCCAGTGGTTGGGACCCATGGGGCTTTCTTTGGCTGAAATAAATCAAATGTTGATGAAATCTGAAAGTTGGCATTGATAGGGACAAAATTGTTCTATCTCCTTGAAGCTTGTGAAGGATCATTGTCATATCTTTTAAATTCCTTTTACTGCTAATTGCATGCCGTTTTCTAATTCTCTTTTGCAATTATTTTAATTACAATTTACTGTGGCAAAGATAGCTGTCTCTTTTGCTGTCTGAGTGAATCCAAGAGGAGGAAGAATAAAGAAAAAATACTTTTAAACAAATCCTTTAGTTTTCCACTTTCTTGTGGCAGTCAGTCATGCTTTCTGGTTTTAGTTTTCCAAATGCACCCTTCTATGTGAGCCAGTAGATCTCCAGACAACAGGAGAATTTGACTTTAACTTCATATGACAAGCAGAATAACTTTTTTCCTAAGCTCTGCAAATATTTTCAAGGTGCATTAATTCGTGTTTGCCAAAATGAGCCAGATTTATACCTATGAAAGGTCAAAAGCAGTCACCAATATGCTTTACAACATATGAGTTAAGTCACTTTGTGTTAAGTGAGTGTTTAAACACTAACACAGATTGCCTAGGGAAGTTATGAGTGTCGCGTCCCTGGAAGTGTTCAAGGCCAGACTGAATGGGACTTTGAGCAACCTGGTCTAGTAGGAGGTGTCCCTGCTCTTAACAGTGGGGTTGGAACTAGATAATCTTTAAGGTCCCTTCCAGCCCAAACTATTCTATGATGATTATAAGAACTTTAAATAACAGTCTGGAAAAAAGTGAGGATAAGGGTTTTTTGATGGATAAACGAATATAAAATGTGCCAATCTACAGAAATACAGACTGAGATGCTGTGAAGCTGGTATGAGCAGGTTGTAGTTTTCTAGATGCTTGTACCTGACATTTTATACCGCAGTGCTTGCACAGTGGCACCATGCAAATTTCAGTGCATCAAGCATTCAGTTTCCATGCCAGGCATTAAATTACTCAAGTTTGTTTGGAGTTCTGGACTGTTGCAACTTTAAACCACTAGTGTTTTGTCATGTGTCTTTGTTTAGGAAGATTCCTGTTCCATTTAATAAAAATTGAATTGTGATAAATTAATGATTATGACCAACTCTGAGCTGCAAGACATCTGAAGCCTGCAAACGTGTTATGCTTAAGATAGATCTAACTAACTAAATTGAATGACAATCTTATTACATCTTGCAGTCTGTTCTTGGTTCATTTTTAACCATACATTCCTGCAAGTAAAGAAAGATGAAATGGTAGGGGTTTTTTTTCCAAAAGGAAACAAGTTATTCATCCACTTCTTGATTCTGAGTGAGAAATGCAACATTATTCCTGAAGGACTTCAAACTCTAACCCTCTAAGATACTTTCTGCAAACACACATCTATTGACTTGTGCAAGAGCAAGTTAGGATGAACAAAGGAAAATCTTCTTCATTTAACTGGTAAATCATTACAGCTGAGACAAGATTACTGTCATATTATATTGATCCTTCGCATTTGACATTTCGAAAAGGTTTTTGTTCTTTTTTTAAAACTCTAAACTTTTGTGTTAGGTGTTTTGATACTGTCTCAACCAGGCTCTTGATGTTGAAGACAACATACTTGTATTGACCCATATGTTCATATGTGCATAAAATATAGCATCAATTTGTATGAAGAAAAAGTTTGACTGTGCAAATGAGCATTTGCATTTACAGAATGTAATAATGAGTTAATGTATTTGTAAGAGTGCATGAGGCCTAATTATGAATCCCAACACAGGATCTGAGGTGACCATTTGGCTCAAAACTTCTCCCCATTCACCCTCAAATCATCTAGCCTGCCTCTGCATACTTTGATTTTTTTGAATCTAGTCATTATGGGTATAGTTTTAGTGATGCTAAAAGGCTATACTAATTTTTATACTTTTTTTTAAAAACAAACAAACAAACAAACAAAAAATCACTGATGCAAAAGAGTAGTTTATGTGGGACCATCAGGAGAATGCTTTAAAGTTTGTTATATTCTGTGAGCTGTCACATAAAGCATGACTTGTGTATGGTTCGTTAAAGGTGAGCTGCATGAACAATATTTATTTTCAACTTTGAATTAAAATATTAACTAATAGAGCTTGAGACAGAAGGTTACAGAAACTATGGCTTAGTCTCTTTCAGAGCACTGCTACAATGAAATTCATTCCTAAGCTTGTATTTATTTCCTTCCTGCATGTTATCCTTATTTGGAAGTTCTAGTTCTTTTCTTTTTACTAACAGATGCTAACGTTAGCTTTGCTGTGAATTTATGACCTAAACCAAATAAAACTGTTTTTTTTTAAACAGTACTTCCCCCTTAAACCAAACAAATTTAACCCTTCCCTTAAAGAGCTATTTCAGCAGGGTCTAGAATCTAGAATAGAACCATAGGAGACAGAATTTGACTGACTGATTTTATTTCAACATATGGAAGATGCTCGATAATTTTCCTTTAAACAGCTCTACAAACCAACACGTGATGAAAGACAGGTTCTTCACATGTGTTAGCAAAGGGTCAGATATAGTGCTGCTAACAGCTTTGAGCCATGTGTGGAGAATATTCCTACCTTCTGTTCATCGATAGGGAAGCAAGCATCACATATTTATATTTATATATTTAATAAAATTGTGTGCATGTATATTTTTTGTCCTCTACCTTCTGGCTAATTGCTAATGTGGAGCTAAGCTGCCATAGAGTGGACATGCATGCTACTAAGAGTATGAATTTGAAATTTTTTCTTAATTTTAAAAATGCATAAGGCTTTTTCTGGTACAGCACCACTGCTTTTATGATGGTTTTTTTACATGTGAGTGGTACCTAAATGCTGTTCACCCCAGTGGACAGAATGGGTGCAAGCATATTGCTGATGGTGGAGCAGTCAGAGGATGCTGGAAGAGAGAACTGATTCTGTGATATATATCCTTGAGTACTTTAATTGTAGGATAGATAGAAACAAATGCCTCATGTTTGTTCTTTGCAGAGTGTCTGACCAGATGTGGAGAGAAAAATAACTTGCATAAGTTAAGTTTTTTATATACCATAGTATTTTGTCTTACTCTTTTGTTTCAAAATTGCAAGTAGCTCTACTGTGCTTGCATGTAAAACAAGCAGATTACAAGAACAGAGCAAAAACCCTTCATTCAAGTAATTTAATTCCTGGTAAAATCCTGTTTATGTTTGGAAAGGAATGACCTTGAAACATTGTGATTCCCAGTTCAAATCTTTTGGTTGATATTGGCTTATATACTGGGTGACCTGAATAAAAATAGCAAGCAGACAGTAGAATATTTTGTTGTTGAACTGCTCATTATCTTTTTAAAGGTGTTCATTTTTTCACATCTCTATATTTATTATATGAAGGATAAATCTAGTATTGTAAACTCAGTAATGACATTTCCCATTCCATGTTCATAGTTCTTAATTAATGCTATCAGCATAGTCATGTTTATAGATGCTCTGCATAATGTATCAGCACAGGCCAGATTTTGGGCAAGATGTTGTAATTATATTGGTACAGGCAGCCGTATCTCTTACTTATGAGGCTGGAGTAGTGGTAGTGAGTTTTCTACGTGAATGTAGAATTTGTAAGACTGCACCAACCTTAGATAAATAACCTCTGACAAGTGTTGAAGTTTTATTTCAATTGTGTGATAGTGTTTGGTTTCTGTCAGAGGGCTCTGTTTTTCTCAAGCATCCCTATTAAGTACCTGCATCCACAGTGAGTAAAAGGTAATTCTTGCCCTTGTATATTCTATTGGGATAGTGGTGAAGTAATTTTAGTAACACTGTACTCAGTCTTGCTCCTCTTACGTCATACATCACTTTGCAGGTGGCAGAGTTGAGTATTGCTGGGAAAAGTACCTAATGCAAGTGATCTGAAAGTATGTGAAATCTGGTTGTAATAGTCGTGGTGTAACATCTGAAGCAGAATAGAGGAAACTATTTATGCACAAATATAGAAAGCTTGAATTATTCATCAGATGCTGGTGAAAAACCAGCGTCATCCTTGCTAGTCAGAAAAAGTAGTACCTTTCACTGAAGTCCAACAAAGCTATATGAATTTTAGAACTCATAGGCATGGGTTTAATTATTACAGTGTATCAATTTTACCTGAATTAAGACGAGGGAAGCAGTGTGATTTTACTGTGATGAGATGCACAAAGCTCACCTAACAACAGAGTCCTGTTAGGGATTTGAAAGGCACAGGAGTGTCTGCATTGCTTGTTTCCTGTGTGCTTGGCTGTACTTTTTGGGATTGATCCTGTTCTCTGGTTCTGTGTGGACATCATAGCTAAGAAGGGTAATAAGATAAGCCCCTTCTGACTAAAAACAGAACAGTGCTAAGCTTGAGGATGACGCATGTGTAGGCTCTCCTTTGGACTTGCACCTGGAACTGCAAGAGTCCTCGTCAACTAATGAGATCTGGAGGGTTCCCATACAGGTCACCTCCTGTTTTAACCTGCTGAGAAAAGCCCCCTAAAGCAACCAGGTTTCAATCATTTATTCAGTGATCTGTCAAAAACTTCTGTAGGAAATATGTCTTTGTTCAATCCTGATTTCAATTTTACTCTTGTAATCCTAAAAATTAGTCTTCTGTGGAATGAATGTCCAATGCCATATTACTAGCACTTGAGCAAGCAGCACTTTGTGTTTGGTATCGTTGTGTATAGTGTTGAATCTAATAATAAAAAAGAAGGAATTACTTAATCTTTTGGTGGTTTTCATATTAATAATGGCTTAAAAAAAAAAAACAAAAAAAAACCACTAGAACATTATGAAGCAACTAAATATATGTTTCCTAGGGAAAAAAGTGAGGAAAAATGTTAAAACCAATTCTAAGTTTTAATTAGAAAAAGATTAACTGCATAATTGACTTTATTAACAAAGGCATAATTAAGTCCAATTTTCTTCTTCTATATTGTAGTTGAAATGTCCCATGTGAGCATTTATAAATCTTAAAATTCTGCAAATGGAGACTTGAATATATGCAACATATGCTTCACTTCTTTCTTATTGATTTTATGGCATTATCAACACTCAAAAATAGAAAATTGCAAATCCATCGTAAAATTTAAGTGCTTGCCATTTTCATGAGGTTTTCCCATGAGATTTCTCTTTGAGATCTCTTTTTTCAGTTACTATTTGCTGTCATTCAGCACTCCTTGCACCTTAATTTTATAACACAAATGCCTCTGAATCCAAAAAAGTTTGTTTCAGTCCCTTCTCTGTTCCCATGATTTTTTCAGTCTCAAGTAGTTTTTAAGGGTTGTTCTCAAAAAGCATGATTGATAAGATATAGTGAGCTTTAGAAAGCAATAGTAACAGTCCATAGTTTCTAGCTTTTCTGAAAAATCAAGATAATTAGAATGTTTGTCTTTTGAATTTTTAATGGAATTACAGCTTCATCAGATAGAAACTAGGACTTGAAGAGTACTTAAGTATCATGGAATAAGTTCTCTTCAAAATAAGAAAACTCTTGTATTGGTAGCATTCCTAGGGATAAAAGGAGAACATAATGACTTAAGAGTAGGTACTTCTGTTTTATGCCGGCACATGTAATTGGCCAGAAAACAAATATCACAATAAAGTTCATATTATTGGCTACACTGTTGCATTGAGAAGTGTAGAGAGTCAGTGCTGATGCTTTTTCGCAGTTACAGATTTTGGATCTTAGCTATTCCGGAATGGAATTAAATCAGTCATTATTACACTCGATTTTCTGCAATGCTAAATTCCTACTAATTTTTTGAAGTTCAAAGATACTTTCACCTTTACTGAAGCCTGCGGCAGCTGTGTGTGTTGATGGCTGTTGAAATAGGACAGAAAGTTGGATGCCTGAGCACAGTGAACACAAACTCTCCAGGCCCCATCATTTAATCCTGCATTAGCTACCTAATAGCTAAATTAGCCCTCTGCTCTTGAATTCTCTGGTGAATGTGTTTTTCAATCCATAGATGAAAAGTTACTACTTGACATATTACCTTATTTCCTTA
Organism: Serilophus lunatus; assembly: GCA_013399895.1. Lineage (NCBI taxonomy): Eukaryota > Metazoa > Chordata > Aves > Passeriformes > Eurylaimidae > Serilophus > Serilophus lunatus. The sequence continues at coordinate 633,092 of VXBA01004279.1, forward strand.
AAATCAGCCCTTGCAAACACTTAATTTTTCAGGTTAAGCTTGAAAATGGCAACTTTTTCATGATTTGTAAGTGTCAGTATAATGCTATCCCTTCATCTTCTATTCTGTTTGTAGAAATGTTATAAGAAAAATAAAAGCAGAGTCATTCTCTGGTGTTTGGCCACAAGATTTGTAAATTTTGGAAGCATGCTAACAAGCTGAGCATTTTTCCAGTGAGATGCTTTACATTGATCCTTTTGGAATCTGTATAGACTGTTTTGAATTTCTGTAACTGTGAAGTTTCTTGAGTGTTTAAATGTAAGTCTTATCCCTTCTACTTTAAAAGTGTTGTAGCTCTTAATTACTTCCTTGTCAGTTTGATTCATATATTTTCTACAATATCGCTCATTTGACAAAGTAAACCTATCTACCATTTCATTAATGATGTGGTGAATTTTAGTTGGATTTATATTAATTTCTTCTTGAGAGTGACTTTATGACATAAGGTTTATGAGTCAAGAAACTACCTGCTGTGAAATTGGTCGGCTTTTTCTCTTTGAATGAAGCAAATTTCTTTGTGCAGGGTAAGAACTGAACTACTTTTACAGGCTTTTGTTAGGAAGCTTGATAAGTTTTTTGATCCAGCTCTGGCCTTGTCATACCACATTTCCTTAGAAGTTCTGTAGTCTGTTTTTTTGTGAGTGGTCTGGTATCTTGAGTCATTCATCGTACAACATCCTTCCAAGTGCTTAGGATAAAGACTGTTTTTGAAGGGGCATGTACTTAGGGTGGTTAGTGCAACCTAAAGTGTTCTGTTCATCTTTGTGCTTCTTCTTCTGTTCGGAATTGAGTGGGTATAATTTTGGCTGCAAGACTTTGTGTTACTTTTTATTCATTAAGCTGAAAATTCCATCTGGAGAAGGTATTAATCCAAACTGCTATTCTAGTGCAGCTTGTTTTGAAGCTACTTGTTTTGGAATAGGACTGATTAGACCAGTGGTATGTTAAATAAGGAGTTACTCCTTTGGAAATGTTTTTTTTGTTTGGTTGGTTGGTTTTTTGTGATTTTTTTGTTGTGGTTTTGTTTGTTTTGTTGTTTTTTTTTTATTTTGTCGTGTTTTTTTAATGTATTTAGGTATGTACACACAGTTTCAGAGTGTTTCATGTCCTATTTGATATATGATGTCTTGAGCGTATCTGTGACTGGCTTTCTCTCAAAAAGTATTTGTATGCGAGTTTTTCTATTTTCTTAGCTTTTTTCCCTGTGAAGTCTAAAAATTGCTTGATCTAGATTTCTTGCAAATTCTTTAAGTACTATTGCGCAATCTACTTGCAAATTATAGTTTAATTTGAGTGAGAAGGTTTGATTTTTTTTTGTTTAAATTATGGGTTAGCTGTCAGCTGAAGTATTGTGTCACTTCTGTATGCAACTGAAAGTTGGTAATTTAGAGTCAGACTTTTGTGAGCAATTTTTTACAATATTTAAAATTCTTGTTGTATAAGATAGGATCAGTGTGAAATATTCTTGGAGGGGATAGTGTCTTCTACTGTTGCTAAATTAATAATGAGATCTTGTTTCTAATAAACAAACAAACAAACAAAAGTCAGCAACATCCTTTCATATGGGAAAGAAAACGAGGGGAAAATGTAGGATTGAGATAAGGCAAAAAAGAGAAGTTCCTCAGCAGCACCTTGGAGTTTCATGAGTTGTAGTTTTTCATTTGCGGTTTTATTTTCCTTTGTAAACTATTTAGGAAAAAAAATGAAAGATAAGACTATTTTTTGCAGAAAGAATGATCTCTTCTAGTCCTTACCTGCATTTGGCTGCTACAAAACACAATAGTGAGGTCACAGACATATAGCAGTGAATAAAAATATAATAGTTATAAAGATAAGCCACAGACAAAATCTGATTCCAGTAGACTGTGTGTGACTTGCCCTCTTTCCTCACAGTCTTATGGGAGATAATACAGTGTGCTCCTGCTGTACGATCTTCCTATTTTCCGGAGTTTGCCCACCCCCTGTTAGGGAACTGTAATTTCTGGCAGGGATGCCTGCTAGCAAGAGCCTCTGGGAGAAGATGTGGACCCAGAGTGTGCTTCTGCTACCACGGATTGTGGATTGTACGCAGGTACCATCACTTGCCATCTGCACCGCTTTGTTCACCTCTAGTTAGTCTTCCTAAACATATATACCAACATTTCTGGTTTATATCCTCTTTGTGTTTGTCTGTTCATAAACCAGCATGAGTTAATTATGCTGGTTTGCATTCTCTAATCCAGGAGTAGACTAAGGGCTAATAAGTAGTTTATTAAAAGCCTAAGTACGCAAATTAACGTTTTTCTCAAGGCCTGTTCATATATAATACTGAGTGTTCATTTCTGTCATCTTCTGCCCCCTTAATCTTAGTGAAAGATGTCAGTTCTGTAAACCATATTTAGAGCTGTTAAAAGCAGCATTCACTACAAAATGAGATTCATGATGGAAGCAAATATGCTTCCAAACACTAGTTCTGTTTCTGAAAAGGGTAGGCCCATTTTAATACCTTGCAATAGGGTGACAGACAGGGCAATCCAGGCAATCTGCTTGTCTCACTGCAATTTTCCTACATATACTTAGTCCTGAGCTACTTAAAATGAAAATCACCATAAACACCCATAAATGGGGTATGTACCCCACTAAATTTAAGCATTTAAACATGAGGACTCTGTTCATTCATTGCTGCCCAAAGAGTTTTTACTTCTGGTTTGCATACATACATATGCTGAAGGTCTAAGTAATTGATACAATAACTATCTTTTCAGTGTTTCCAAATCCATTTTTCCAGCAGATGAGGCTGCAGTTAATATACTCAGATAAACAAGTTGTGATTCCTATATTTTTTGGCAATATTGTCCATATTCTACTGTAAATTCAGGAAATAGGCAGGTGTCTCTTAATGAAGTTTACAGTGTTGAAAATAGGAAGCCATTTGTATTCTTTGAGTGTAAGGTTCTTTAGCTATGTCAGGATGATAAACAGAAACTCCATTTTAATCTGACTTAGTAAGGAGCTTTCAGGATCGCAAGTTAGCAGATCCATAATCTGACTGTTTGTAAACAGATACCGTTGTTGACCTTGTGTGTTGTGGATGTGCTTCATCACTACAGCTTTAGAAAAGCATAATACATTTTCCCCATTACCTAAATTAGACAAATAAAAATGGAAGCCAGATCTCTCTGCCACAGATTTCTCGAATAACTGCATTATGCCTTGGCTGAGTACCTAGTGCTGTTTTCATGTTCTTATGCAATGCTTTTAATCCTCACTGATCGGCATCCTTTAAGAATTAGAGCACTCCCATTATTTTTATGAGCACACAGTACACATACACTTGTGCTGCTTAGAAACCACTGTGTGAAATGAATTGATTAATAACAAGCTGTATTTAAGGGTTTCCCTGCTGGATGTGTTGTCTCTTTCTGTTACCTTTACTCTTGTTTTGATTATGCAAAATAAATTGTATTTGTCATTTAGCTGGCTAGGAAACGATGTACACCAAAGTCTTAAATTCTACCTCTTTAAAGTGCTAAAAGTTAATTGGCTTTCTCAGTAGAAACTATCTCGAGAGGCAATATGACTATAGTATAATTGTGTGAAAGCAACACATCTGTGAGACTGAAGTAGCATCACGTAGGTTTGTTTTCTAATAAGGTACTTGAAAAGAATTAAAATGATTAATATTTCACATGCCACATCAGTAATATTTTTTCATCCAGTGGCTTGTGTCTTCCATTTCTCACAGAGACAGCGCCAAACAGAAGTCGCTTAGTGGGACTATCAGAGACCTCTCATCCTTGGAAATTTGCTTACACACCTTTTTTATTTGAGATTAGGCCCACCTAAAAAGTGTCAGGTTGGGCAATTCTTTTGCAGTTTTATCAAGAAAATAGGACCACATTTCACAGACTATGGGTTGGGTTTTTATTTTGGGTTTTGGGGTTTTTTTGCATTTTCCTAAACTTAGTCTATGCCCTGTCAGTCCTATCTATTCTTGCATCAGCGATGCTTCAGTTTGGCAGTGCGGTGATGGTATTGCTGTTGGATGGCATTTTGTACAGGAAGTGTGTGCCTGGAGGAGTTTTCTTATTGCATGCCTGATCAGGGTATCAGCCCTAGATCCATGTATCCGAGCTGCAGAGAGAGAGTGTAACGGGGGCTGTGAGTGTAACTACTGCTCTTACAGTAACTCATTTGCTTTTTTACATGACTTTTTGACCTCATGAATTAAGAATATCTACCCCAGAAACAAGTAGCGAGACAGTGTGTTATTCAGAAATGCTGACTGCAGCCAATTCCCACCACTAATAAAGAAGCAATCCATTTACTCTTGCTTCCTTTTTTTAAACCAAAATAATACCTGAAGCTGATCAAACAACAAATGGCTAGGTAACATCTTTCTCTGGAGAGCTTTTAATTGATTTTATATTCACTGATTTGTGAAGTCTCCCAGAGTCTTGGAGGAGCTGCTGTAATAGGCTCTTGCGCCTTCCCAAAGAAAAGGACTAGGCCCTGATATCGGAGAGCCTTTCACCATTCCGAAGGTGACATGCAGCACATCATGTCCTGGCATATTGCTTCTTGCAGTTAATGGGTGGATAGTCTATAAAGCATAACTGAGTAGCTCTATAGGAGGCTGAAACATCTGCCTTTTGCTGTCTTTGCTTCATGCCTCTTGAATCCCTGATATCAGTGTAGCCTTGCATCTCTAGGAAAGCTGACTGGCACTTCTGGATGTGAAACCACCAAAGAAGGTATTTTGGATCTTGCCTTCAGATATTTTAGTCCTTCCCTGAATCTGTCATTACTCAGTGTGGTAGAATGCCAACTGCTGCTATTTAATTCACACTAAATACCAACTGAGTTCATTGAAGTGAATACAACTACTTAAATAATTAAGAGCAAATCTGTAAACTGAGTTTCCAGATCTGATTCAAGGTAATCCAAAAGAGATTTAGTGAGAAATAGGAGAACAGTCATCTTGCAAACCACTACCTTTTTTCACTCACGTGCACGTGTGCACATGCATACACATGTGCACAGCACCTTATTAGTGATTCTGATGGAAAGTTTGCAGTCAGTTGCAATTTGTCTTAAAATGCTCTTCTGCTGCCCAATATTCATAGAAATACTTTGGATATGAATGACCCATTTTTCTATGGAAAATTATTGGCTGTAAACCTTTTTGTTATGTCTTTTTCTCAGCTAATTCTGGTAACTATGACTGACTTTAATGGCTTTAAACTGAAAGACAGTATCATGGTATCAGCAAGGTTGGAAGAGACCTTAGCGATCATCAAGTCCAATCTATAATCTAACAGCAACAGTAGGTTTGATTAGATATGAAGAAGAAATTCCTTACTGTGAGGGTGTTGAGACATTAGAACAGGTTGCCCAGAGAAGTTGTGGGTGCCCCATTGATGGAAGTATTCAAGGCCAGGCTGGATGGGACTCTGAGCAGCCTGTTTTAGTGGAAGGTATCTCTGCCTGTGGCTGGGGGCTTGGAACTAGATTATCCTTAAAGTCCTTTTCAACCCAAACTGTTCAGTGGTTCTGTGACTTTAGTTCAGCTTCTCTAGCCATTTTAAATAAACAAAATAGAAGTACAGTGACAGTGACAATTGATCTGCCTATCACACAAGGAACTAGGAAACAGTTTGCAGTATGTTAAAGATCTAAGTGTTTCCTTGTTTGTTTTGGGAAGACAAGATGTCATAAATGACAGAGTTAAAGAGAAAACTGCAGAAGAGAGATAAACAAGTAATGACCAAATAAAAACTGCATAATGGAAAGATAATTATTTTGGTTCCCTAAAAATGAAACAGAATAAAAAATGTTAACCAGTATTCATGAATAAAAAGAGTACAATGTCATTCTGCCTTCCCTTCCTCTGCCACTGTAAAAACTCACTCCTAACCAACTCTCTCAAACAATTTTGTGTTTTTAGGCATTATCTTGCACTTCATCATGCTACTACACGCTGCCTTTCCTACTGAGAAACTGTTACAGCGTGGTGGACAATAAAAGCTGCCTGCTGTGATGAATGTTGGCTACCCAAGGGCAATGATATCCTTCCTGACTTCACTTCTGAGTTGCTGGCTGTGCCTCCCAGCAGACCTATCAGTTTTGTTACTTAGCTGGTGAAATAAACAATAAATAAAAAAAAATTTTTAAAAAGGAAAAATGTTACAACTAACAAACTAACCAACTAACAAAATTAATTTTGTTAACAGGTAGAAGAAACTGCAAGTTAGGACAAATGGAGGAAAAATATTTGTTTAGTCTTCTCTGCACATCTTGGTGATTTTATTTTTTATTTTTATTTTTTCCCAAGGCTTCAAAAAATGGAATTCAACATCTAACTTGTGTATGGTTGCTCCAAGCAGATCGGAAAATAAAGCCAATCAAGACTTCTCATTGATCCGGCTTTGATTTTTTCTCTCAGGCAAAAAAACCAAGAGTGCTTATTGTAGTAATATTCTTTTCAAGCATTTAGGTAATTGCAGCAGTAGTTTTGTCAGTTCTTGAGGCATTTGGAATTTCAAGGAATTTCTAACTGTCAGTTTTCTTCTGATTGAGTTGTCTGATGCTTGGTTTTTATTTATTTTACATTTACCTTTCGGTTTGACTGGTGTCTTGAAAAGTTTGTGGCACAAACTGTAGCATTTTGATTTTAAAGATTTTGCAAAATTCTACTCCTATTGTTACATTCTTTAGTTTTCAAGTGCTGTTTTTAATTTTTTTTTTCCTTACAAAAGGAACACTGCTATGACACTCTCTCTCTAAACAGGAGGATGGGTATTGAGGGTAAAAAAAATTCTAGGGTCAATCCAGTCATCCTACAACAATAATTTCCTCATCCCTGGTGTTGATATGCTGTGTTTTTGTTACAACAAAGCTATACTAGCTTTTGCCAGTTTCCTTCTAATGGGCTGTTTCTAAATCTTTCACATTCTACCATGCAACAGACATATTTAATATCTTTGGGTGCAAAGGTGAGCAGGATGGCTTGTGTCTTTCTCAGAAAACTTGTAATTAAGTCTAACTTTAATGAAGTTTCAGGCTTTTACAAGGTAGTGATATGGACATACATTGCTGTTGTCCAAACAGAACATTCCAATATCTAGAGTCTGGAAAATGTGATCTTTTCAAAGGTTCTTAACCAGTTGTAATAAATTCTGATTTAGAATAATGTGCCGAGAGAGGTGCACATTGAGTAATAGTCGCTTGTGCACATTGAGTAATAGTCTCAGCTTTTAAATTAGGTGTGCCAGGATTTGCAGCTTGCCTGCATGTTGATCGATATTCTGGCTTGCTAAAGACTATGGCATCTCTACAAATGGGATTTCCTTGGCTCAGTTCCCGGTGTGGGGTTTTTGCACTTTTTTAGGAGATATTCTCAATGGAGTCCTTTAAAACTGTTTCACCAGATGAATGTGAACCACTCCAGGAGATTGTACCTCAAATTAATTGGCTTGATCTGTATTCTTAAACAGATGTAATCAGTTTCTCATACTACCCAAAATAGTTACTCTTTTTGCAAAATCCTATATTACCTACATTATCCTTGACAAGAGTTATTCTCAGTTGTTCTTCTAGCCATCATTAGAGTCCCAGGGATGTGCCAGAGCCAATAGATAAAAGAGTCTTACCTCTCCCTGAAAAATGTCAAAGAAAAAAATGAGATCATGTCTTTGAAGCTAGTTTGACAACCAGTGACCTGGTGTTCACTACAGTTAGCTAATATCTGGCAAACCCTCTCCAAAAACCCTGCAGAACAATCATCTGTATTTGGCATATCTGGAATTCACAGGGGCTGTTGTCTGAGCTGGTGTGCTGATTGGGATTCATGAGCTCTTGGTGCAAGCCTGTGACTAATGTCTCCTGCAAAAAAGTTGTAGCTTGATAGAGTGGATTAAGATACCTCTCAGTGTATCTATTCCAAATATTTTGGTAAGAATGATTGCTTTTACATGGATTTGAGGCAAGAAAGAGCTTTCCAAAGAAAAACATTACATAAATTAGGTGAAATCTAGAGGTTATGGTTTCTCCTTAAAATTTGTGTTTCAGTGTTGATTACTGTACTCTTCTGTCACAGTGAAGATTCTGAGAGCTAAACCAAAGATAAGCATATAGTAACCTAGTTCTGCTGCTTTGTTTTCCTCTTACATAGAAGTCCACTAGGGACTTCCAGAAAACCAAACACCAATATAATAACAATAGTAAAAAGAAGGGGGAAAAAAGGCAGTGCAGGGCAAGTGAAGTACTCACAGGTGGTGTTGTAATCCAGGACTGTGAGCTGTTAAGTATTCTGCTAATACAGTGTTTGATTTAACAAGTAAAAAAGACATTTTCCTAGCACATTTTTTTTAGATTTTAGTCTTTCTTTACAAAATAAAGTTTCTAAATCTCCAGCAGATGACTGGACTTCCATCACTTTACATAATTAGATACCAATGCATTCTTTCTGCCTATCCCACAGGCAACATGTTGGTATTCAGCTTTGAACTTCAGATATGGTTCTTTTCATCCCAAAGGAAAATCTTTGAGTTGTGAAGAACCCTTGGTAGTTTCTACTGGACATCAAGATAATGACATGTACCGCTGAGAGGACTATGCATGCGTGTAGTGGTAACCTATATGTCTCATGATTGACCCTTCATTTTTCCCCCACCAAGGCCACCCAAGAGATACTACCAGAAACTTCCTAAACAGTTAAAAAGAGCTGAGATTTGTGTGTCTGTGTGTTTTTATTGGGTTTTGTTTGTTAGTTTGTCTTTCCCTTTCATTCCGACCATAAATCTTCTACTCTTGGCAAAAAGAATTTTTTCCAACAGAGATTTGGTGAAGTATTGTACTAGCAGCTGCCAGAAGACATCTCTCCAACTCTTGTATTTTTTTCTTGGAAGATGGTCAATTTCTTTGTTGGGTTTTGGCTAGTAAAAAAACCTACCTGCTCTTTGTTTAATTTCAGTGAATTATGGTAACGATTAAAATTAAACTAAAACTTCCTTCAACCTTTTTTCATTGAGCAGGCCTTTTATAATCTCTTTGTTGTGGTGCTATAAACCTCTTGCAGCAACAGCAATACCATAGTGGGTGAATCAAGGAACCCTCATTTGAGCAGGAGACAGACTCAAGTGTTTATATTAAGATCTGTAATTCCCGTGTTTTGCCTTCTGCTGGGAGGAGTCAGCATGCATAATTTTCTTAGAACATAGTTTCAAATGCCAAATTAAAGATCTTATTTTTTATTAATAAACTGTTTGAGTAGCCTTATGGGCTGTTGAGTCTAACAGTGTATATGGTCTGTGTTTTTCTATACTTAAAGGGTTCATATTAATACTCAGCTTTAATTCATGGTATTTGATCTGCTATCTTGCTAATCATAAATTTAACAATCCAAATGCCTGATTCTGAACCTAGGACAGGGTAACACCGGGTGCGGGTATAAAGTGGGAGAGGGATAACTGGAGAGCAGCCCTGTAAAAAGGCATCTGGGGGATGCTGGATCTGGGGCAGCTGATCAATAGGAGCCAGCAGTGTGCCCTGGCAGCCCAAGGGACAAACTGCGTCCTGGAGTGCATCAAACACAGCATGACCTGCTGGGCAAAAGAAGGGATTATACCACTGAATTTGATGTTGGTGAGGCCTCACCTTGAGCACTGTGCACTGCCATTTAAGCAGGATATGAAGGTTATTGCATGTGGCCAGAGGAGGGTAACAAAGCTGGTGAAAGGGCTTGAAGGGATGTGCTGTGAGGAATGGCTGAGGTCTTTGGGGCTTGTCTAGTTCAGAGAAAAGATGGCTGAAGGGCAACCTCTTGTGCTGTACAGCTTACTGAGGAGGGGAAGGGGACAGGCAGAGTCTGAGCACTTCTCCCTCTTACCCACTGGCAGGACATGTGGAAATGGTTCAAAGCTGCACCAGGGAAGGTTCATTAGGAAGCATGTCTTTACTGAGAGGGTGATCAGACACTGAGACAGGCTTCCTAGAGAGGTAGTTGATGCCTCAAACATGTCAGTGTTTTAGAGGCATTTGGATAATTTCCTTAATAATGTGCTTTAACTTTTGATCAGTCCTGAATTGGTCCTGAATTGGTCAAGCATTGGACTAGATGATCACTGCAGGTCCCTGCCAACTGAACTATTCTGAAATATTTTCTGACTTGTTTTTCACATTTTTGTGGCTTAACCCCAGTAGGGAGCCAAAGCCCATGCAGCCCCTCAGTTACTCCTCCCCTAGTGAGATGGGGGAGAGAATTGGAAGAGCAATAGTGAGGAAACTCATGCGTTGAGATAAAGTAAAAGCCACATGTGCAAGAAAAGCAAAACAAGGAATTAATTCACCACTTCTCATGGACAGGAATGTGTTCAGCCATCCCTGGGAAAGCATAACTCCATCATATGTCACGGTGACTTAGGAAGACAAATGCCATCATCCCAAATGTCCCTTACCATTCATTCTTCTTCCCCCAGCTTTATATGCTGACCATGATGACATGTGGTGTGAGATATCCCTTTGGTCAGTTGTGATCAGCTGTCCCAGCTGTGTCCCCTCCCAGCCCCTTGAGCCTCCTCTCTAGTGGAGTGGGGTGAGATAGGCAGGAAAGGCCTCGATGCCGTGTAAGCAGTGCTCAGCAATAACAAAAACATCTCTGAATTATCAACACTGTTTTCTGCACAGATCCAAAACACAGACCCATACCAGCTACTATGAAGAAAGTTGACATTATCCCAGCAAAAACCAGTACAAACAAACCGTAACATCAGCAATTCTGATCTGCCAACTCCTTAAGCTACAGACAGGATTTTTTGTAACCTCTGTTCTGTCAGAGAAAGGAGAACATTCACAGGAGGCACACTGAAGTGGTTACTTTGTGAGTCAGACCCTGTCTATGAAGAAAAAAAATGAGATGAATGCATAAAAATAAGTACATGAGCAGTGCACTGCATGGCTGAACAGCTGGGGGACATGAGGGTCCTCTTCCACTTTGCACTGGTGCAGCCTCATCTCGAGTACTGCGTGTTGTTTTGAGTGCCACAATATAAGAAGGCTGTGAGGGCTTTGAAGATCGTGAGAGGTCAAGAGGGGAAGCCATACAAGGAGCAGCTGGTGTCACTTGGCTTGTTCAGCCCGGAGAAGAGGAGACGGAGGAGTGGGGGTCAGAGGAAATAAAATGAAAGCTGGAAGAGTTAAGAGACAGAAGGGAGACATGCCAAAAAAATGTACAGGAACATCTTGCATTCTAGGTGATTTTTAGAGCTTTTCCGAAGCTGTAAGAGGTGGGAAAGTCATTTCAGTCTCTTATTCTCTAACCTGGTTTGTTGTTACCGTCTCTTGGCCTAAGGGCAGCAAAGGTTAAAAGCAGTGCAGTATTTCCTGTAGTTCTACATGACAGTAAGCATGGTGATGCTGCATTCAGACTCCTTGTACTAGCTTTAATGTCAAAGATATTTTGGCCCTACAAATAATTGATGGACTAGGTACTTTATTATTTTTATTTATTAGCCAAAACTTATATGCACTTAATGATTTTCACATTAAAATATATAGGAAGCTGGATGAAGCAATCCCAGAACACATAAATTTTTTTTTGAGAACTGTGATATATTGCCGAGTTCCCAGAATTTACAAAATATGAGACAGGGAGTAAGTGTAGGAACACTAGGGAAAAATCCTGAGAAAAGAACAGCAAACTTAGCTGATGAGGAAGAAAAAAAGTACCTATCAAACTGGAATTCAGAACCAGCATTGCCATATGCAAGATAATAAATAGTTCCAGTTTTACTCACTGAATATTTTCTCCAGTTTTGGGCATCCACAGTTTAAAATACAAAGGGTGATCAGAAATCTAGAAGACATGATCTCTAGAAAAAATTGAATTCTAAGTTGGTATTTGGCCTGAGAAAGGGACATACTGGGGAGACATTGGAAAAACACTAAAATATTGAAGTGCTTTTGTGAGAAAGGGTAAAGAATTTTTCTCTGAGAATTTTTGCTGGGAAAATAATGAATAATGAGCAGGGAGTTGTGGCAAAGACTACTATTTTCAGGAAAGAATATCTAATGTTTGGAATAGCAAAACTGTATTTCAGGTTGTACAAGTTCCTTTGAGGTTTTTAAGAACAGGTCATAGTTAGGCCAATATGTATTAGAAATGGCTTAAATACATCATATTTTGCTTTGGGCAAAGATTATAAAATAAGTCATCTACTGATCACTTTTAGCCATTTGGCCCTCTTCTGTGTTCACTAAATTTCTGACATCTCTGTGATCCACTGATTCTTTGTTCTTCCTGTCTTCTGAACAAAGCTTTAACATAGCTGGGCATTTCTTTGGCTGGTTTTAGTTTTGGAATAATCCTCTCTTTTTCCTCTTTAATTTTTGCTGACTTTGCAAAATAAAGTAATGTGTCTTCTAAGAATGGTGTCTTCTGTGAGAGTTAATTTTGTAACTTCTGCTTGGAAAGAATAATGGTAGGACTTGGTCTGTTGATCTTTGGGAGTGGAAAGTTAGAACTGTGGTTGCAGCCAGGGTTCTTCAAAGTAGGACTAGGGGAAAAAAATTAATGAAGAATCACCTTTAGGGTTCACAGTCGTGTATGAACCTTTTCTGTTATGATAAATCTGTCTTAGCTACTGTTGTGCTTGGTGAGGTGAAAGCTGCGTAGTGCCAAGATTTGGAATACTTTAGTTATTTACCAAACTGCTTCAAAGGGTATCCTTTGATCTAAAAAACTCATTCACCAGTTCTTACAGATCTGGCTCAGAATTTTGCTTTGAGACTGGCACAGCCTATAGGCAGCAGTACTTTTGGATCCAGTTCTAACTGAGAACTTCAATGTATCATCAGCTTTCTTCTTGAAAAGGAGAAACAGAAAACAGCAAAACTGGAGATATATAAATTGTGAAAGGAAAATAAGGTACTGTAAATATTGTATAATTTCTGTATTTGTGGCTTTCAAAAGATAGGATGAAAAACATTAATGTCATTAAATGAGTGGCAGTGGTTCAACAACAGTGATTATGAATAGAAGGAATATTTTGGTGTTAATAACATAGGAATAAATAGATAGACTTGACAGCTGATTAGGGGAAACTTTTAATGAACTGAGAAGAGCTTTTTTAATACACTTAGGAAAATCTGTTTTATCATAACTTGGGATACAGTCATCAACCAGCTAATGACTAAGCACAAGTACACTTCATATTTTATTGAATAAATGTCATTCTCTTTTTATTTTCTTCCTTTTGAGTAACACAGGCTGGATTAAGTGAAAGTGCTTGAGTGCCTCTTTAATAAGAAACAAATATAGTGAAATCATTATTTTACATCATTCTGTACAGGTAAGTGACATCTTTAGATATAAATAATTATCACTGGTACTGTAGTTAAAGTGAAAGTCATTATCATAGCATTAGTTTAAAGGTCAAAATTTGAAAAACATTCTTAGGATGCAGCTACTACTGTCGTTGTCTCTAGTGTCTGTAATCAGTTACAAAAAAACCCTCTTACGCCTCTTTTTGTGATGATAGTAAATAAATTCATGTGCTTGACATAATCTACTTTATCTATCTGAGTTGTACTCACTCTACTCCCTTTTGAATTAGTTCAGATAACTACAGGCAAAGCTTATCTCCATTTCTCCATCCTCCTTAGGTTTCTACCTTCATTTTTGCTGACTAGAGACTCAGATCTGTGTAAATCTGTTCCCTGCTGTTGATCACATTTAGCTGACATTATTTTACTCTGAGAGAGGATTTTATTTAAAAAAATACAATGCTTGTGAAATACTCAACTTGGCTTGCAGTACCACTTCATTTTGTAATGGTGCAAAAGAGTACAGGAAAGAGAGCAATTCATCAGCTTTGTTCCCAGCATTTGTTTTATCTCTACATCTTTATTTATGTGGACTTACTTATGATCCCTGTAGTCCTGCCTCTGCTGCTGTGAGGTATCTAACTATGTTATATTTTGTCTGCAGCATTAACAATGGCATCTAGAAATCTGATACACAGTTTCTCAAATGGATTGTAATCAGACAGAAATCAAACTGAGTTTTCATGGCAAGGATTTGGTAGTGGGGAAGCTGCAGGGGTGGCTTCTCTAAGAAGACACCAGAAGCCATCCCAGTGTCTCACAGAGTTAGTTCCAAACATTCCGGGGTGGACCTGCTGCTGCTCAAAGCTGAGTGCATCAGCGATGTGGTGGGGCCTCTGTAATAATAATTATAAGGAAGGGTAAACAAAGCTGTGTGGTAGCTGTGAGAGCAGAGTGAGGGTTAAAAAAAAAAAAAGGAGAGGAACAACTCTGCAAACACTAAGATCAGTGAAGAAGGATGGAGAGGAGATGGTCCAGATGCTAGGGCAGAGATTCCTTGTAGCCTGTGGATCAGACCAGAGGGAAGCAAGTTGTGCTCCTTCAGTACATGCGGAACCACAATAGAGCAGATATCAACCCTGCAGCCAGTGGAGGAGCCCATGCCACAGCAGATGCATGAGTTCTGAAGGAGCCTGCAGCCCACAGATAACCCATGAAGAGGAGTCCATGCTAGAGCAGGTCTTCTGGCAGGACCTGTGACCCTGTAGGGAATTCACCCTGGTCCATTCCTGAAGGACTGCACCCTGTGGAATGGTCCTGCACTGAAGCTGTTATTGAAGAACTGCAGCCTATGGGAAGGAATTATGTTGGAGCAGTTTGTGAAGGACTGGATCCCATGGGAAGAATACCACGCTGGAGCAGGAGCAGCAGAGATAAAGCATTACAGGGTGACTGAAACCCCTATTCCTCATCTTCTGTGCTGACTGAGAGGGGAGATAGAAATCAGGAGTGAAGTTGAGCCTGGGAAGTAGAGAGGAATAGGGGAAGTTTCATGAGGCTTTATAAATCTTTGTAAGTAAAAAAAAAATAAACCTGATCAGTCCTGGCTGCTCCCTGTGAGCTTTCTCTGTATGTATGCTGTTTTCTGTTCACAGGCACATCCACTGCTTAGTTAATAGACGACACAGTCTTAGGCTGCGTCAGGGAAGGTTTAGGTTGGATATCAGGAGAAACTTTTCACAGAGAGAGTGATTTCCCATTGGAATGGGCTTCCCAGGCAGATGGTGGAGTCACTGTCCCTGATTGTATTTAAGGATAGGTTGGATGATGAACTTAGTGGCATGGTTTAGATGATAGATTGGTGTTGAATAGGTTATGAAGTTAGGTAAAAGGTTGGACTTGATGATCTTTGCGGTCTTTTCCAACCTTGTTAATTCTGTGTAATATTCTGTGTAATACTGTTGGTTCGACAGTTGTGCCTAGAAAGAGACAAGCAGTGTTTGGCACTCTTTCTCCCCCTCTATCTTAGATTTCCAAGGAACTTTTAATTTAAGGTGATCTAAAGAATGTAGAGGAATGTCCCTTTAGCCTGAGATCATAGGAAAGGAAGCTGTGTGTGCTGCTGCAAAGGTGGAGGGCAAAATACCCAGGGTAACTGGCTGATTTTTTTTCTGTCTCGTTTAAAAATCAATAAATTTCTGCAGCTCACAGAGAGCATGCTGAAGAAATTTTTTCTCTCCTGTTATAGTAGTTAGGGTTTGAATTGAATTGTCTACAGGCAGACGTGGATGATCTAAAAGGAAATGAATGACAGAGCACAACTACATCACCATGTTGAAAATACTATGCGGATTTTGTGTCAGAAGCTACACTTAGCTATGACACCAGAAGGATTCATATGGGGTGTTTTAAAATGTAGGAAATTAAAAGAAGCAAAAAAAGAAAACTAAAATTAAATATATTGCAGGTATTGCGATATTATTTTACAGAATGACAGATGAGGGTTTAAAAGCAAGGAGTGAAATAAGTATTATTAGATGGAGTCACACAAGCTGTGATTGGGATGAGGAGGCAATTTCATGATTCTTTTTTGTTGTTTTAAAACCAGAAATATTCAACCTCATTTTGGAAGAAGAAAGTATCTGTCATGGAAACTGTGATTCAAATGAAAAGCATACAGCAGTAATAATGCAATTAATTTTTAAAGAAAATACAGGAAGTGTAAGAAGATTAAATTAACAGGATTACAAATGTAATCATAATAGACAACAATATTAGATATTTAGCAACTATGTAGCTGCTGTAAAAGACTACTGACAGATGAAATAATTATAATCAAATATATGAAGCTAATCTCTATATTTCTAAAATACTTTCCCTTCAAATATCAGGAAAAAACATATTAATCAAAAAATACAGAATTAATACTTTTGAATGGCCATAATGTTTGCTATCTTCATGATTTGTAGGAGTGGAATAAATTGTTTATTAAACTTTTGATACCAAATTGATCTTTGGTCAATGACAGATGGCAGTCAGGTTTATTTCACTGCATAAGAATTGCTGTTAAATATTCCATTAACATTTCGGATAAATCAGTTTTTACATTAGTAACTACATTTCAGCTAATTTATTTTCCTTTGTAATTTAGTTGCTTAAGAAGTCACTAATTAGGTAGTGTTGTCCAGTTGTGTTTGTGATCCCTTAGAACGGAATCATCTATTTGGTGGCATCAGGGATCGAGACCCTCTGAAACCACAACTGCCAACACAACATACTGGCCTTATGTGCATGGTGCTGTTAATCAGAGGATCTAGGAAAGAAAGACAGTCTATACACAAGCTGTACAAGGGCCAAAATGGAGCCTCTTCTTTATTGCAAATTCATCTGTCCAAAGATTGTTTTGGTTAATAGAACCAACAGACAAATGGAAAGGTGGTCATGTGTCACTGTCCCAGAGCCACAGGACAGTCATAAGATAATGTTTACATACTTAAGACATTATATCATTGTCTGACATGCTGTAATACAGCCTAATATTCTGCTACAAGTTAGCTCCTACAACCGCCAAACGAAATGTTTGTTTTTTTGAATTATGAGGTGTACTTCCTTCAAGAATTAGGGTAATTAAACAAAACAAAATCAAGCTCAACTATATGGAAAATAAATGTGTTATGTGTTTCATGAAAGTTTGGGGCAATATTTCTTCTATTTTTGAAATGATTGCACAATATACTAAAAAAGCTGAAATGAGTGATCTGAGGCAGAGTTTCATAGAGCTTAAGGCCAGAAGTCATCAATCTCACTATATTCACAGGCCATTACATTTCTTCTGGTTAATCCTGTGTGATCCCTTTGACTAGGCATAGCCTGTGTTTTTTGAAGCACAGCTTTTGGGAAGATATTGTGATCCTACGTAAATATCCTATTGTACTGCAGAGGACTACTTGCTGTAAAACTGTTTCTCACATTCCTGTGTGCCTTAAGTTTTTTTACACGGCTGTGTAAAGTACTTGAAAATTCAGGCAACATTTTCTTGCTTTCTCTGTTTCTCTGTATCTGCTTATCACTCAACTCCCTTTTCTCTGAGCAATTCAGACCATTAGATTAAAATAGTTTCTGCAGTTTCCCAAGTTTGGGAAAGGACAGACATCTGCAGGAGAAAGCCAGCATTTTTAAGTCAGAGGGTAGGAGAAATGTACTTACCTACCTACCACCTACCTGCTGCTGTAGGTGATCTTATGCTTTTCTTCCGAGTTTATTATTTTTTTATCTGTTGCTATCTCGAAGACTGTTTGCAAGTTTATCAGGATGGGTTTCTTCCTAAGCATCAGCAAATCTGTGGTTTATAATAAGGTATGGTATTTCTATAAGGTATGCTATGTTTTTAAAACACAGAGTACCAAAATTATATGGTTTTATCTGTGATGGTATTTGGTGGGATTACTAAGAAGGCCTCAAATGTGTGAAAATACTGTTTAGCTACATAAATGTATTTATTGGGACATCTAGCTGAGAATAGGAAAGTATTTAAGTAGTATTGCTATCTTTGATACCTTTGAGATGCGAGTATAAAGAATTCAGAGCAATATGTTTGTTAAATATCATATGGGCATTTCATGACGTACTTCTGAAGTTTGAATAATATTTAAGAATCTTAGATCCTTTTACATTATTAGTAATGTTGTATTGGTTTTGTTGGGATTTGTTTGTTTATTTAAGTTACTAAGATTAATGAAGTACAGCAGCAACTGATTTTGGTATATGGAGAAATTTTATTTTCACTGATTGTTGCAAAGGAGAAAGGACAGAATTAGGAATACTTCTAGTTAACTTCATGCTTTACTTGGCTGTCGATTTGTTTCTCAGCAGTCTTTTTCCAGATAAGACTTGGGAGTCAGTTAATTCAGGCTTTCTGAGATTTTGCCTTTTCGTTTTACAGCAAGCATGACACTTACATCAAAAGTTAACATGTATTACCTTTAATGTGGCAGTATATCAAAGCTTTCTTGAAGTGCAAAAATAATTTCATTCCCATTAGCTCTCATTGTCATTTTATCATACTGTAACTTAAGTAAGCATGACCATGTTCATTTTGGGTTGCCTAAGTAGTGAGCTAGTGTTCTCCCTCTCATTTCTATTTCTCACATTTTATTTCTTCACTTGTTTTCTTCTGAAAAAAAAAGTCTGTGGAAAAGTGATGCAGCTAATAAGCTTCTTACATATTCCAGGTGTCCCCAGTCACGTTCTTTCCATTCTTCAGGTTGTTTTTTTTTTTTTTTGAACTGGCAAATTCTACCTGTAGTTCTTTTTATTTCAAAGGCAACAGTTCTCAAAATCTTTGGGTTCCATTGCTGTTTTGTGATTCGGTATATCCCATTTCCTATGGAAAATATTATGTTCTCCTTGTAATTTTCGAGGCTTGCTGAGCATAGTAGTGTTTTATTTTTCTGATTTTTAATCTTCTGCTTACTGGCCTCTCCTGGATTTCAATATTCAATGAAGTCAGGTTTATATTTGGATATATTTTGTTTCTGTTTGCTGCTCTTAGTCCTGTATGTTTAGTCGTCTTCTGAGAGAAATTTAATGCAACTTTTTCTAACCATTTCATTTTAATTATTCCATCTTCAACCATCATTTCACACCCCCTTCCATTTTTTAGCTTTTTCAGGCATAGACCTATAGGATCGCAGGATAACTTCTCACAAGGACTGTATTCCATCTTCCTGCTCAAAGCATGGTCAGCTGTGAGATCAGTCCACGTTGTTTAGAGCTTTATTCAGATGGGTTTTGAGAAACTCGAATGAGTGAGGCTGCACAACCTCTCTGGGCAGTATGGTTCAGTGCTGAACTGAAATCGCTCCAGTTTATCAGTGTCCTTCTTACATCGAGGGCAGGCTGCAGAACTGGATGCAGTAATTCAGGAAGGCTCTGATGATTTTCCAGTAAAGCGGTATGATCCCTTTCCCCCTGTCTGCTGGCCATGCTCCTGCTAATGAAGTCTAGGCTGCTGTTCATCATCTCTGTGTCAGGAGATTTGTGCTCAGCCTGCTGCCCTTCCAGCCAGGCAGTGCTCAGCCCATACCACTGCAAGTGTTTCTCCCTTCCTCAGTACAGGACTTTGTCCTTGCTGAGTTTCATAAGGTCTCTGTCAGCTCATGTCTCCAGCCTGTCCAACCCTCCTTGGGTGGCAGCCCTGCCCTTAAGCGTTAATAACTGCTCTCCCCTAACTTGGTGCCATCTGCAAACTGGATGACAATACATTCCGTTGCCTCCTCCAGGTCATTGATAAATATCGTATTTTGTAATTCTTTGTGAACATTTTTTGCCTTACTTTTCACTATAATACAACTGTTTCTTAACAGAAAAGTTTTATTCTTGATACTTGTGCTCAGTTTTGCAAGGTATGAGCAGTCAGTGTAAATCTCAGTAAATTATGCTTCAATATATCTGGTATAAATGGAAAGGTTCATTGATTTTTTTATGCCAGTTTTAATGATATTTTTAAGACATCATTTTAGAAATCACTATTGCTTCTAATCTCGTTTTGGAAGTCATAGCTTTCAGAATTTTATCTCCAGGTTGGTATTTCGCATCTGCTTCAGTGCAAAGTGACTTTCCTTACTTTAACCAGCCTTTCTTAGTAGTCTAATATGACTGTTTACAAGAAAATAAGGATTCTGGTTCTCCTAGGCTGTTACACCACTTTGTCCTGAGAATGGTACCTTCCACTAAAGAGGTAGTAGATTCATCTGAAAGGCAGCAGCTGACACGGTTACCCTTGCTAAATCAGTGAAATGCAATGGGAAACATTTTCGTGTAAAACCAAAAACTTGCTGTGCAAAGGAAGAAAGGTCCAAAGTTTAAATTTATGTCTCATTTAATATATTTGGTGATTGTATCAGTCTGTTGTTTTTTTTTTCCTAAAAATGGTATGGTTGTGCTTAGAAGGAATGGAAGGTGATGATGCCAGCAAAGTTTCTGCTGAAATAGGTGGCAGTGCTGGGTTAATGGTTGAAATTGATCTTAAAGGTTTTTTTCCATCCTAAACGTTTCTGCAAGTCTATGGTTCTGTATCCAACGCCTTGCTTTTCCTATTTCTGCACCAGTCAACCTTCAAGGGAAGCTGCTTCAGCTACTCATCAATTTTATACCTATAGTTTTTTCTTAAATAGCTTGTCCTGTTTTCTGAGAAACTGCAGTTCCTTATGTCATCCCTAACATTATTATTTATATCTGAGACAAAAAGCATCAGAGCCCTTCAGCTGAAGTTCTTACAAACATAAAAGCAGTCATACCTACTAATGTAAGATGCTTGTGGATGGTGCTCTTTAGTGGAAATGGAAATGATCATCAGTTGTTTGAATAATCTGGACTTAAAATTTTAAATGATCTTAAGTGACCGTGCCATTTTTAAATATGGGAGCTAGACTTCCAGGTCACAACTTGAATACTTCTGAAAATTCTGAAAGCCTTGCTGTTTCTGAGAGAAAAGGAAAGCCTGACTCATTTACACATTTAGGCTCCACATTGTAAAATTAGCTGTCTGAAATGGCTTTAGACATTTCACATGTGCACTGGGGTAGAGACTGACTTGTAGTCCTTAATCTCATCCATGTTCCATCTCTGAGCTGCATGCCTGACAGTGTAGGTATATCCTAGGCTTCTGGTTAGCCTTGCAGTCATAAATAGGGAACTGGAGTGTGACTTCTCAAGACTTACAGGGAATATGTATGCCCCCAAATCCATTGATTTTCATTTGAGTTGGGCATTTGCCTTACTTAAAGCTTTTAGAAATTCCCAATCAAGACAGCTAACTTGAAGCATGCATTTGTTATGCTCTCGAAGTAGAGGGACTGAATTTAGTGAGTGGCAGGGAGAATAATTGCATGGGAAGGAAAATGTCCTTCAGGCTGTTTATATTTGTGCTGCTTGCCCATCTGCAAGGCTGTGATTGCGGAACAAGAGGGCATGGAAAGGAAGAGGGAGGTTCCCTTTGACTCTTCGCAGCTGTACAAGTTAAGGAGACACACTGAAACAAAAAAAAAACAAACCCTACACAAAACAAAAAGGGAAATGCTTTAATAGCATGTGTTAAATTGAGACAAAAATGCCATTGCCCAAACCCATAATGACATATAGTGCTGTGAAAATACCACTTTGTCTGAAAGTAACAAGACATTTTACCTTATGTCATTTTATATGATCTGACATGGAGATGTGAAGTCCCCTTGAGCATCTTAAAAATTTTGGAGGAAGTTTGTAGAAAAAATCCTGTCAGTCAGGGTTATGAAATCACAATTTCTTGCTGATGAACAAAACATTTGTATTTAGGTAGCACATTTACATTTATCAAATCAGGGTAGAATATTTGAATTTGTGAGCTATATTTTTTTCCTTTAAATTGAGCATTTGAGAATAGGGCAGAAATGTTTCATTAGCACCAATATTATCTGTTGTGGGTACATTCAATGACTGATATTCATAAGGCAAGTCAACCAAGGTTGGGAGCCACTGCAGTCTTGTGGAATGGACCTGGTGGGAGAAGTTTAGAGCTGGAGAGGCTGGTGCCTGCCTGCACTTTTCTAGGTGCTACTTAGCTGCTCCTGAGACAATGAAGGATTGAAATACTGTGAGCAAGGACTTGATTTGTGGGGCTGGGGGCATGCAGGGCACCCAGACCAGTGCCTGGACTGCTGTCATATTTGCTCTTCTGGTTTGTGAAGCATTTTTAGTCTCTGCTAGGAGCTGCTTCTGGCTGTTGCTGAGAGCTGCCAAATCCTGCTGTGGGAGGGCTAAGCTCATGGGGAACAGCAATGTCTGCCTTATCAGAGCCATTGTCATAGTAGGGACACACAGAATCTCTGCTTAAATTTACTTGGGGTGGTGTGGAGGGTGTACAGTGATGGTCCCAACACCCCACAAGGCATCTCTCCTGCCACCAGCTGGTGCTAATGCCCTCTGCATGTTGAAAGCCTTGGCTAGGATAGCACAAGAAGGGAGGCTTCTGCTGGCCTGATGTGGGGCTGCAGAGCCCCTGGAACTTCTCTGGGCACAGGCACACTGAGTGAGGCACTGACTTGCCTAGGGTAGGAGCTGATGGAGGGCAGTGGTGCTATTCAGGAGGACCTGGACAGGTCAAAGAAATAAGCTGACAGGAACCTCATGAAATTCAGCAAAAACATATGCAAGGTGTTGCTGCTAGGGTTGAATAACCCTGTGTAAATTGAGGGGGCTGGGGAGCCAAGTGCCTGGGAAGCAATGGTGCAGAAAGGGATCTGAAGGGCCCTAGTGAATGGCAATTTGTGTGAGTCAGCAGTGAGCCCTTACAGCAAAGAAAGTCTCCTGCTTCCCTTCGCTGCACGGGCAAAGTGCAACCAGCAGGTCAGGGAAAGATCCTTCGGCTCTGCTTGGTATTTGTGAGACTGACTGTGGAGTACCACGTCCAGTCTGGGCTCCCCAGAACAGGAAGGATGTTGACTTACAGAGACCAAACAAGGTGGTCAGTGGGCTGTAGCAAATGGCATACGACACAAGGCTGAGAGAACTGAATCAACTCAGGCTCAGAAGAGATGGCTAAGAGAGACCACCCTAGTGCAGTTAATGCACTGATATATTTCTTGGAGGTTTACAGTGGTATAGTAAGAGGCAGTGGACACAAGTTGTAACATGGAAAATTCTGATTAGGTTTTAGGAAAATATTTTTACTGTGATAGTGGAACTGGTTTTTGTGAGAGGTTGTGGACATGTTCAGGACTCAAGTGGACATATCCCTGAGGAACCTGATCTAAATATACCTGCTATGAGCTGAAGGCCTGAACTAGGCAGTTTGTCCTGACCTAATTATTCTGTTATTCTATAATATTTTAATATTTTATATAAAAGTTGGAATTTATTTTTTATTGAAACTATATTTCCTGAGGCTCATATTTAGTATGTCCACGTCAGTAAATTTTGTATTTTTATTAATGTTTTCTTTCTGGAAAAATGACTTAATTTACTAAACTAGTCATTCAACAAATTGAGTTCCTAAACACAGTTAAGATAAATTTATATAGCTGTGTTTGGGCTGGTAATTCAGGAAGACCTGTTTAGTTGCTTTAGGGTACATGAATTTCACTTGGGCACATGAATTTCACCGTAAGAGTCAAGAACTCTTAGATATTGCACTATCACATGGCATGATGCCTAACTCTTGTTCAATAACTGCTTTAGCAATGTCAGGTTTAAGCCCTGCCAGTACGATTTGGTCTTAGGTTTTTTAAGTCTTATCTTTTGTTTGTTAATCTTTGCATAATTTTGCTAACTTTTTTATCTCTATGAAATTGCCAGGTATTCTCTGAATTATCACTGGAAGATGTTTACTAATGTACTTATATTTAAGGATATTAAAATCATGGTCCTGAGTTTATTGGTCTAAAAATTTCTCTTTCTTCTTATCCAGGTCAATATAAGCAGCCTGTACAGAGGAGTACATTCATAAATGTGAAAGAAGCCTGTGCCATCATGTTTGGTACTAAGAGGTCAGTTTCCACTGTTTTTGTTATTCTTTTCATCTAAAAAACCCAGTATGATTGTCCTGACTCTAAACTGAAAATTTTACATTTTCTATTGTTATACAAAATACATCAGCTAGTTATATTACTCTTTCTAGTATACTGATTGGGTTTTCTGTGCTGTAAAGCTCTGGTCTACTTTAATTGAAAGGTATGTGGCATAAAGGCCAAGTAGCACAAAGGCAAATACCACAGCAAGAATGCCAGAGAAGACAGACACTGTGCTAGTGCTGGAGGGCATCCCTCCTGCTTTTTAGCACCAGGGCAACAATGCACCAGTGTAAGATAGGTTCTTTTCTGTCATTTTGGGTAGTCTGTACTGAATATAAAGTTAACTTTCACCTCTTGCTCTGCATGATTCGATGTCAAACCCCAAATACCTCAAAAAAAAATCAACAGTTTCGAGTTCATGGTGTCTACTAGGAAGTAGACATCTGTGAGTGCTCTTCAGGTAGCCTGTATCTATCATCAGACAGCATGGCCTTGCTTCCCCCGCAGTTCCTGCAGTCACACAAGCCCTCATGACACCCCGAGGCATCTTGCCAGGTACCAGCTACTGCACTTCTGCAGGGTAGTGTGATTTCTTTGCATAAGAAAGATACTATAGACTCTTCCTCTCCTGTGTGAACTTGCTGATTTTTGTGCTTGTTGATAGGTGTTTAGGTTTTTAGTACAAACTAGTCAAAGACTTTAAAAGTTCTGTCCCAGTTGCATGGCAGCCCAGTGGAGCCTTTGCCTCATACAGTGGCAGAGCACCTTTAATCTGGTACCTCTTCTGAATTGTTGTGAAAAGGGGAAGCTAGCTTGCCCTTAAGTAGCCCGTGTGAAGCAACATCCTGTATGTCTGCAGGAGTCAGGGATGGCAAATAGTAAGAAAAAGCACCTTGGTTTTCTGAAGCATCAGCTCCTGCACCAGTTGCAGGGAGCTTCAGGGTGAGTTACAGTGTCATTGGAGTCAGGATGCTGCCAGGGGCTGCCTGGTCCCCTGAGTTCCTGCAGCTGTGGGCACGGCTTCCTCAGATGGCTGCAAATTCAGTGGAATGTTTTCTGTCTGTCTGAAGTGGCTTTGGCATCTCACTCCAGACTCTCCTACCCTGTATACAAGATGCAGATGCAATACATTTTAAGAGGATATCTTTTCAAGAAAAGGAAGCTTTGGTCATATTTTTAGATAAGGACAGAATCTGTTGTTTTGTTAGTATGATGAATTTGAGATAACTGAGGTTTATGGTAATGGAACTGAAGTTCCATTGCTGAGGGTACAGCAATGGAATTGCAAACTTCTCATTTGAGGATTTCTTCTTTTAATTAGTTGCCTCTGCAGAATGTTAACACTGAAGTAAATCAAAGACATTCTGTAAGTGAAATTATTTTAATACAGTATATTTATGTGAATTATTTTTCTTTTGTGTAGTATAATCCTATATGAACTCCTTATGGGTTAATGTAACAATTTTTTACTGTTAGGATCATCTCTATCTTTTCTTAGCATTATAAAGCAATGGCAAAATGAAGAATTGTATTTGATTGATAGGCTTGAAATGTCATTCTTTATCTTTTTCCCCCTAGATTGAATCTTGATTACCATGCAAATGAAAATTCTCAATAAGGAATATTACACACAGTGCAAAATTATCCTCCATATCTGCAAACAAATTTTTATGAAAGGGGCACATTTGAGGAACAGAAAGTTATTTGTCTCTGCACTGTACTGTGTTCTGCTATTTCTCACTTTACACAGGCTATTATGAATCACTTGCAATAAATAAAGGATGTTCTGCTTCCCGGAGGGTAAGAGTCATAGTGGGCCTCCATAATAGTAGCCTTCTGTGTGTAGACTGGGAAATTACATCAAATCTTCTTGCAATTGGTAACATGATTTATTGTTCTGCAGTAATTGAGTACTTGTCAGGTGTTTTTTTCTAACAGTTTCAGTGCATTTTGAATTTAAATTTCATAGAGAACTATTAATTTTGAACAAGAAAATCTTGAAGTTCTATTGATCAGTTTTAAATTCTATAAACTCTTAGAGACAGACAGCCTAAAACTGTTGAGAGTTTCTGAAATCTAGATTTGTTATGTTAATTCTCTCCCTAAAATGAAATATTATATTAATTTGGAAATATAATTAAGAAAAAAAGCTAATTTTCTATAGGAAAGAATGACTTAAAGTTTATTTCCTTGAAAAATTAATTTTAAATTAGTTCTAATAGTACATTGCTACTTATAATCGCCACAAAACTTTTAATGAAATTGCAGAACTCTGACTCAAACACTGAATTATCTCTGGTCATCAGATCTTTGAAAGTTACCAGGGAAATGGTATCTCATCTGCTTTTTCATTTAAAGCTTTCTCTTAATTTTGCATGAATTTTATTTTTTTTATTTTTAGTAGATAATCTCTGTTGAATGGGCTGATAAAAGTGACTGTCCAACCAGAACGTCTTTGACAAACTTTGTATGTGAGGCAGACAGATGTCTGCTTTATATGAAAGTATGTTGTTAATGTGAACTGACATCACTAATAGAGGTGAATTCCTCTTAATTTCAGTTTAATTTGAGAGCCAATCCCATGCTTTTAAATACTGAACTGTTGTGATTTCTGTGTCTTGTATTCTGCTCTCATCTGTTTCTCTATCATGCTAATTTTTTCTAATAAATTTAATCTACAATAGTCACCATCATTGAAAGAGCAGAGGTTGTTAAATATACCAGTGAGTTCCTGATGTGTTGTATTATTCATGTTGTGTACTTATTTCTGTCTTTAAAGAGCAATTGCTGATACCATTCTCCTCATGTGAAAGGGAAAAGTATTTAAATGAGTTTAGAGAAGGGTTTTTTACTTTATAGGAACCAACTTTATATGTGGAAGATGCTCTGCAAGGATGGGCCCCAAATTAGCATATCCTCAGGATCTGCAGTAAACTCTGTCTGACTGCCAACCTACCACTGTTATCATGATATTCAGGGGTACTCCTGTCTGTGGTTATTGTTGTATAGTGCATTTTAATGGTGTCCATGCAGCTGTAGAGTATTTCTCCTGGATGACACGCTCAATTTTCATTCTCGAGCCTTGATCAGAGTACTTCAAAAGATGGCCTCTGGTGCCAAGCCATTTGGCCCCTAAATGAGTTTAGCAGACTGAAGGAGGCAATTGTGAGGATGAGGACATTTGCTTCAGCGTATATGTGATATTGCTCCATTTTTGGAGCTGCATCCATTTGTCCCTTTTTTTGAAGAGCCTTGCACATTATATATGTTTGAATTGGGCTTGCAGAGAACACCGCGCTGGTCCTATGAGGTGCACAGACTATCACTAGTATTTCTGGCCAGCAGCACTTCTAATTAGAAGTTAGCAGGCACATCCAAGTTCTGTCTGTCTCTGCAATAAGTGTTTGGTGTCTCCTTCCCGCTCTTTGTTTTGAACCTCAAGAAGGTCCAAAGAGCTAAGGGAGCAGCTAGAGCTTGTGCAATCTGCTCCCTGTACTTAGGCTGTTGAGGGCCAGTGTTGCCAGGTTTAATTCAAACTATTTTGGAGAAAAGAAAGCAAGAGTGAAAAAAAGAGGAAAGGACTCTGATCTCAAGGCACTCCGGTTGCCCTGATGTGGACTTAGTGTTTATTTTTATTGTAGTCTTTCTTGTGGAGAAAGTTTTATTTGGAGAGTAGTTAGTCCAGCCTGAGGTATTGTGGCCAGTGCAGCTGATACCTTCTGCTAAGTGCCACTGGCTGGTGTGGTTCTTTAAGATGGATGGCCAGGTCAGTCTTGGCAGTGGTACAACAGTTTCATAACACAGCAGTTGTTTCTGCAGAAAAATAGTTTTCTTTTCAAATCATATTCCAGGCAGCCATCAACAGCAATTTGAGTACTGTGGTAAAGAGAAAAACAAACCTTTTTTCTATCACCTAATTGTATTGCCATGTTTACAAAGATAGATAATAGTTGAGCTGGACAAGTAATGTGATTGGTGTAGAAGGAGGATGATGAGATTTGGAAAGATGCTTCAGCTTTTGAGTCACTGACAGTTGCTGACATCCTATTATTATTTCTGGTTTTGATTAGAAGGTTATGGAAATAGTGTTCATTTAAAAAATTTCCTTTAAGCAACTGCATCCTTAATTAGAAAATGTGAATTAATGTCTAAATATAATGTATGTTTTTACAAATGAGGGTATAAAATAAATTTAAGTATGTTTAATTTTTTCATAACTGAATAATGCCTTCTCAGTTTTATTTTTACAGAAGTTTATTTTACAGTAAGGCTCTACTTGGCCTTTCAAAGGCATTTACATGATCTAGTCAGACAATTTGGCATGTATATTTTGTTAGAGAAAGTCATCTCCATTTCTACACCAACTTCATGCTGTAGGTCTAATACTCTGAATTATTTAAGTAATGTGTTTATTTGCTATATCTTGGAGTTTCTTTAGAGGTGTCTTGATTATTGCCTGCAGATTATTTAATTATAAGATTACACTTCAGTTATAACTTTTAATACCACAAGTTTCTTCTTCAAAATTTACTGGAACTTGAAATTACAAAGAGGACCTAGTGGCTGGATATTTTGTTTGTTTGTTTTCTTTGCATTAGAATGCAAGATGTTTATTTATTTCTGTGGTTGATCTCAAGCAATTAATGTGTGAGCAAAATTGCAGACACCTTTCTTGTTATGGTTTCAGTTTCCATGTGGGATAGAGAGTAGAGGCATAGAGTTTCTGAGCAAGACCCTTGTGTACATGGCTGAGCTTTTCAGCGTATGGGGATGTTACACCCAGTTCTAGTTTCTGCTGAAGGGCAAAATGCTGGCGTTTCCAAAGTCAGTGAAATTCCTTTGTTTTTATTTAAGAAGTCAGGATTTCACATCTTCTAATAATGCTTTTTGCCAAGAGTACACAGGATTAGGAAATTGTTTTGTTTTGCTTTTTGAAAAATGCATTTGGAAGAGTAATATGCTAAGATATGAAGTTAAAGTCAGTTTTGCTGAATGATAAAGTCATTTGAAGGTTCTCATGCCCCAGTTCAGTCATTTTTTCTTGCACAGAAAAGCATGAAGAAATTTCCTAGGCAAGGATGAACTTTTCCTCACGGTAAGCCTGGGCCTCAGTGCCCTGCAGATATTTCCGGTTGGTGGTATGTTTCCAGTCTCGGCAGAACTGTTCCTGTTAGATTATGACTGTAAAAAGATAAGATTTCCCTTATTTTTAGGAAATAAAGTCTGTAGATTAGAGAATTATCAGTGCTGCCACATGTGAAACCTAGTCTCAATTTGAAACAGCTCTAGTTTAATTCCAGCTTCAGTGTGAAAAGCACGTGTATGACAATCAGCACCAAGCAGAGCTAAGTGGCATCATCCAGCCTCTGCTGCATCTTTCACATGTAAGAATAGCTACACTGGTGTTCAGAAATACATTTTCTCTCAGGGGTTGCTTGCCAGATACATCTCTGAAGCCCTCTGAAGCAGAACTAGTACCACATAATGAGAGCAGTTGTTGTGTCCTGCTGACTTTTTCAAATGCTTTTGGCAATTACATGGCTTCTCAGATGTCTCCCTTTTTGCAGATGCTTTTTTAAGTCCCTGCCCACAATCGCAACACAATATCAGGGCAAAAGGCTTTTCTCCTCCTTCTTTACTTCCTAACAAAAATCCCAATATCCTGACAAAAACCAAACCTTGTTTCACAATGTGATATGTCTGTGTCCTGCTTCTATGTGTATAAAGTCCACAGGTCAAATTTTCAACATGTCAAATACAAGATACTCGCAAAAGTCCCGTGCTTTGTTAATGAGATTTTTTTCATGCTTTTTAAATACCTTTCTAAATGCTCATACCGGTGATTTATTTTATTATGGTGTTACAGAAGACACTTTGGCAAAGGGTGTTCTGGTTCTGTATTCAGCAGCATGAATCAGTCCACGGGAACAGGACCAACTAACCGTCTGTGTCTGCTGTATTGCTGCAGATAGTGGTCATGGGTTGTTGGCTCCTTATTTATATGGCCATAAATTGTCTGTTTTGCTGACACTTTAAAGTAAATGAAGGAAAGCATCAGCACTGCTGGCTCTCTGGCAGGAAGCCTAAGAGCAACTTGGTATGCCTTGTATGTCTAACTAGTGCCACTTGGATGGAAAGTTTTAATTAAGTGCATGTCTGTGTGTGCAGAGAAGAAATCAAAGGCACTTGGGAAAAAGAAAGTGTATCTGATTCAGAGTCATTGATGAGAGCACTAACTGTCTTTCAATTAGTTGGAAAATATTTTCTTAAATATTGCCAGAAGGGACAGGAAAAATCAGTCTGAAGGGAAGACTATAAAATTATTATGTAGATCTAATTTGTTTGCTCTATAGTGTTGTAAGACATCCTGGTAGTACAAATCAGAGGTGTAGGCATTGTGAAAATAATCTGATATATTGGATTTCATTAATCTCCCTAATTATCATTATCAGAAGAATATTGGAAGCTGGTTTGCCTGCAGATAGAATTTTTGAGTTGCAATTTCTGTAGCAGTCAAGAAATTTATAGTTAATACAAGTATAATTTTATAGCAAATATTTTATAGGTAGTGGTATCAAAATTCTAGCTATTGAAATTGCACTAATCACATGGGAATTTTTTAGATCTATTTCCTTGTTCTCATAGTTATAGAGAGAAAATTCACTCTTCAGAATGTCTAGAGGGATGGCTCTTTATGAAAAGAGCAGTTCTGAGGAGCAAATATAATTCATTTACCACTAGATATAGTCCATTATATATTTTGGATAATGTTTGGTATATGATTCATTCTTCCGTCTGCATTACAGCAAAGCTAAAAGGGCCAACCGTTTTGTTTGTACAGGGCTTACTATGTCATAAAGTACTTGCCTTAATCCCTGTAATCTTTTTATGGCCTAAAAATGGAGTGGCTTCCACCCTCAGTTGGTTAGAGCCTGGTGCTAATAATACCAAGGTTGTGAGTTCAAACCCTGTACGGGCCGTTCACCTAAGAGTTGGACTTGATCCTTGTGGGTCCCTTCCAACTTAGAATATTCTGTGATTCCGTGAAATCAGACTTATTATTCACTAAGTATATTAAATGGGTTAAAAGTCAGTCAAAGACTGTGCAACAAACTTCGTGAGGGGCTAGGGATGACCACACAGTCTTGTATTTTATCCCTGTTTGATCTTCCATCTTTAATTTTAACTCTAAAATACTCTTTGCATTAAATAACCACAGTGAAAGTACAACACAGGTGACTTAAGATTTGTCATGGTGAACTCTTTTGTTCACTCTTTTGTTCATTTTTTGGTGAACTGTACTGTCAGATGGAACCTTCTCACATTCCCAAAGTCCTGGCTTTTTTGTTTGTTTCTTAAAATGGACAGGGTTATTTTCTGAACAGAGAGTCCTAGGTCTGATTTCCTAGTATCACAAAGTCGTGGTGGAATGACTCCTATGACTGGAGTGTCAGAATGGAAGGATTCAGGCTCTTTAGGAAGGATAGGCAGGAGAGACAAGGAGGAAGACTCACCCTTTATGCCAATGACATAATGAAGTACATGGAGCTTAATTTGGGAAAGGATGAGGTGCTAGCCAATAGGTTATTGCTCAGGTGGCATTATAGTGGGGGTCTACTATAGGCCACCCAACCAGGAATCACAGAATCACAGAATCACTAGGTCGAAAGAGACCTCCAAGATCATCGAGTCCAACCCTTGCCCTAACACCTCAACTAGACTATGTCACCAAGTGCCACATCCAGCCTTTTTTTAAACACATCCAGGGATGGTGACTCCACCACCTCCCCGGGCAGACTATTCTAATACTTTATTATTCTTTCTGTGAAAAACTTCTTTCTAATGTCTAACCTATACTTTCCTTGGCACAGCTTGAGACTGTGTCCTCTCGTTCTGTCAGTTGCTGCCCGGTGGAAGAGACCAACCCCCATCTGAAAGGACGTTGTAGGAGTGATAAAGCCACCTCTGAGCCTCCTTTTCTCCAGGCTAAACAACTCTTAACTCTCTCAATCGTTCCTCATAAGGCTTGTGCTCCAAGACCCCCACCAGCCTTGTTGCTCTCCTCTGGACACGCCCAATCATCTCCACGTCCTTCCTAAACTGAGGGGCCCAAAGAAGAAGACCAAATGGATGAAACCAACTGTAGGCAGATAGGAGCAGCCTCACATTATTACAAGCTCTAGCCCTCCTGAGGGACTTCAACCACCCTGATACCTGTTGAAGGGACAACTCAGGAGGGCACAGATGTGGGGATTGAAAGCACCCTTGGCAAGTTTGGTGATGACACAAAGCTGTGTGGTGTGGCTGACATGCTAGAAGGAAGGGATGCCATCCAGAGGGATCTTAACAGGCTTGAGAAGTGGGCCTGAACCTCATGAAGTTCAGCAATGCCAAGTCTAAGGTCTTGCACCTGGTTTGGGGGGATCCTGAGTGCAAACACAGACTGAGTGGAGGATGAGTTAAGAGCAGCCCTGAGAAGAAGGACTGTGAGGGGTGTTGGTGGATTGGTAGCTTGACATGAGCCAAAAATGTGTGCTTGTAGCCCAGAAAGGCAATTGTCTCTGTGTTGGCTACATCAAAAGGAGCATGGCCGGTAGGTCAAGGGGGCTGATTTTGCCCTTCTCCTCTGCTCTTGTGGGACACCATCTGGAGTACTGCATCCAGCTCAGGGGACTCCCAACACAAGAAGGACATGAACCTATTGGAGCAAGTACAGAGGAGAGCAATGAAGATGATCAGAGAGATGGAGCACCATCTTCTATGAAGATAGACTGAAAGAGCTGAGGATGGTCAGCCTGGAAGAGGGAAGGCTCTAGAGACACCGTATTTATAGCAGCCTTCTGGTATCTAAAGGGTGCCTATGGGAGAGCTGGAGAGGGACTTTTTACAAGGGCATGTAGTGGTAGAACAGGGAGTAACAGCTTTAAACTGCAAGAGGTTAGGTTCAGATTAGATATTACTGTGGGGATGGTGAAAATGTGGAACAGGTTGCCCAGAGAAGCTGTGGACGCTTGGAAGTGTTCAAGGCCAGACTGGACAGGGCTTTGAGCATCTTAGTCTAGTGGAATATATCCCTGCCCATGACAGGGATCTTGGAACTAGATGATCTCTAATGACCCTCCCAACCCAAACCATTCTATGATCCTATTCTAATATCTTTCTGTAGTCCTGCTATTGTTAAGAAAATGTGAGTGTGAAGACTGGAATAGGTAAGGCTGATTTCTTAGCAGGAATTATCAGATATTATCAGATATTTCAGATGTATACAGCAGATGGGGAGTCTCATGGGAAGAGGATAAATAAATGCATAATAAGAGCAAAAAAGCTATTTATCAGAATAGTTCCAAGAACTGAAGATGCCATAAATAGGTTATTTACCTTTGGGCAAATCACTGGATTTTGCCTGACTTCTTTTAGTCAAGGAGATGAGAAATATTTTGGCACTTATTATGAGAAAGTAGTTGTAAACAGAATTATCTTGTTTCTCTGGGTATTGTGAAGCAATGCCAGATGCCTCCACTGGATATAACAAAGACAGGAATCCTTGTGGACAACATAGGGAAAGTTTAGATCCCAAAAAAATGATGTATCTCAGAGTATTCCAGTAAAAATAATGAATGCTGTTTTCTTGAAACCTTTGCTGTGGTCTTAAAACCTTTGTCAGTTCACCACATGAAGGTAGAGCACTGATCCTGTGCAGAGTGTAGAAAGATTGCCCTTACCTATAGACCAGGCTTGCACTCAGCTCCTCAGGCGGTGCATAGGCTAGGGAGCGGAATTTTTTGCAGCAGCATCTGAATGCTAAAAAGTTCAGAAAATGTCAGAAAAAAAACTTTTTTAATATGAAGTTGGTAGACACTGAAAGAGATTTCCACGAGGTTGTATGGTCTTTGTCCTGGCAGATAATCAAAACCCAACTGGTGGTGGCCCTAAGATCAGTTGAGCTGGCTCTGAGCGGAATGATCCCCAGAGGTCTCCCACCAGCCTCAGTGACCTTGGTGCAGGCCATGAAATGAAGAAATACCTCTGCAATAGGAAGCCTCTGAGCCCCCAATTCCTGGAAGCAGTGAAGCTTTGTCCTACTGTTTGTCCTACTGTTTACCACTGTCTGTATTGATTTCTCCCTCAGGGCTGGTCTTGACCACCATCCCAGAGGATGCTGAGCTAGGCTGATGACTGGCCTGACCTAGCATGGATGTTCTTGTGTGTGTTTAAGAGGATATTGGACTAGGCTGCAGATAAGGGACAAGTCTAATTGTGGAGGACAGATTATTTAGGAGAGGTTAAAGCAATGCAGCTATGCCTCTGATCCATCCAGGGCAGCCAAGGGAGAGTCCTGACATTGAGATTTTGAATTAGGTTTTGTTTTTCTATCTGTTGTATGATGTAAGGCTTGTTAGCCTTCCTATTTGAGAAAGTGCTGAAGGTCCTGGGTGCTTCTATGAGGAGTCTGTGTAGCTGTGCAACAGCAGCGGGGACCATCCACTAGTGTTGTGCTGTGTTTGGGTAAAGCGGGAGTTGTTAGACCATAGCACTAGCACTGGGCACTGAAGGAACAGGAAAATAATTCCAGTTAAACATGAATGTGACATTACCACTCTGAGGTAAGGGTGGCTATTTCTAGGAGCAAACAGGAAGTGATCTGGCTGTCACTAAAAAGACAGCATTACCTTTCAAAGTGGAATGTGACTTTTAGAAGTGGAGCAAGGCTTTGACTTCAGGACAGGCATGCCTACAAATAAACACTGTTTTATTCCAGTAATTTGCATGTGTTACGAAAAGCACTAGCAGCAGAAAGAGTAACAAGGTGTCCCATATTGTGATGATGTCTGCCTGTAGGAGATCCAGATGCAAGCTTGGCTTGCAGCAGGTAGCTTTTTCCCTGGGCTGTCACCCGTGTTTCCTCATGCCAAAGCTGCCCTTTGGGCCTGACTCTCTGCAGTATGAGTTATACCAGTAGAGATCCAGGACTCCTGCGCTAAGGGAAGAGCTTCTGCATGCATTGTCTGTAATACAATGATTGACTTGCAGTGTCTGAATTGATTCCAGTTCATAAAGCTTACATTTAATTGACATTAGCCATCAACGTCCTCAGCAGAGTTAGTCCAGTTTTCATATTTTAGTAACTATGAACAGCATGGAGTCCCAGGTAGATTCTTTTCAAGGTAGATTCATTAGGGAAAAAAAATCATTAGCAGCTGGTAATGGATTGTTTCTCAGTTAGATAATTCAGCAAATTCAGACATGCTTTGAACTGACAATGTAGGCTCGCTTCAATGACAAAATGAGCAGGCGAGCCATGGTATCATGATTATTCCTTTTATTTCTTTTTAAAGAAAGAATCTTTGAAGACCAAAAAGTGTTGGAAATACACTGTCCTATCTACTAATGAGCAGTAGAAGTAATGAGATATCTCAAAAGTCCCTCAGTGTCCACATACTTAGCATATACTTGTCTGAACTTCATCTAATTCTTTTCAAAAGGATGTGTGGCTTTGATGTCAGGAGATAAATACTGAAAGTAGTTTCCATCCATTTCAGTCGTTTAGTTACTCATACCTAGTGATAAGGTCAGATCAGATCTGGATATCTATTATGCTTTATGATGGGCATTTGAGATGGTCTCTGCTGTGCTGTATTCTCCTCTAATCCATGGGCAAATTTCATAAAACTAGGATGAGGAGAGTTTGCTGATGACCATTTGTTTGCTAAAGGAAATTTTGTCTAAAGGGATAAATACTGTGTGGCAATATCCTCACATATATGACAGAGCAGTACTGGTAATGGTACAAGTCCAGCTTGCACATAAAATGATCTATTTCCCTGAAACCCCTTCAGGGGAACTTCAGACAGCGTGTGAAGTTGGCCTCAGTTCTCTCCTTTTCTGGTCAATAAGGGCTCTGCTCACATGTAGAGTTCTGTCTGGAGCTGCCACAAGGAACAAGGACTGTATTTAATAAAGGTTTCCTGAAAGCAAACCGTACCTTTGGTAAAGCACAACAGCTTTCTGTGGCATTTACCTCCTGTTTGTATTGGCACCTTGAAATATGTTTGTTTGAAAAAGTGTATAGTCCTTTTCTTGAAAAAAAAATAAATAAAAGAGGAAAAAATAAAGGAGGAAGAAAAATATCTTTCTCTGTATCTTACTTATCAGAAACACTCCAATGTGAATCACCCTATGAAGATAAAATATTTCTCATATCTTTATTTTTCTGTACTTCTGGTGTTGTGACGTTTTGTTACAGGAAATATTTACGGCATATGCAAATGTTGAGAATTTGGTCTCCATCCTTGTGACTAGCAATGGCTAGGATATATGCAGTTTCAATATCAATAGAAGTTGATAATATACTTCATTTAATAATGGAAGTTATTTAAGTCTGAAGGTCTTGGATAGCTAATGTGCTTATTTCAGTTTTAAATTGACTAAAGAGTGGAACATATTCATGTGAAGAGTTTGAACCTAGCCTCACTAAACAGCTTGTATATAAAAGAGTGCAGATATTGGCATGTAATTATGAAATACCAAGCATACATATTGGTAATCTGATTTTTTTAAAAATAATTGGTTTTGTTTCCCTCAAATGCCACTGTAGATTCTGTCTATCTTGTAAAAGTTTCTGAAAGCCAGTTTATAGGAAGAGACTTGTCTCCACAGAACTTCTTACTATCAGTTAAAGTGTTTTGCCACGATTTGCTGCATATTTGTAAAAATGACCATAACCTACACAATGTATTAACAAAAGATTTGACAGAGTTTTTGGTTCTCTTCAAGCCTTTAACTCAGATAAATGATCTGCTTGAGAACAAGGAATTGAACTTTATACAGAAATTTCATGATGAAATCTTGAGGTCTTTCTTGATGGAATGCTGTGGTCTTTGTTGTTTATGGTGGCCTTGGATTTAACCCTCACTCTCCCTCTTTTGTTTTGTCCATTATTATAGTCTGTGATTATGGAAAATTGGCTTGACAGCATATTATGTTTTATTTTGTAATTATATTGAAAGTTCAAATGAAATCTCATCTGCATATGTAATTCACCCATTACAGTGTGTTACCAGAAGGGAAATGCTGTTATCTACAAGCTGTGAATAGCTCTTGGCTGCAGAGTTTTTATCCTGTGGCCTCTTTGCATCATTTTATATTGATGTTGTTTCATAAGAGATTTGCATCCGAGAATGAAATCCTAGGACCACTGAAGTAACTTGTGAACTCCCACTGAGGCTACAGCTTTTCTTATCCCAAATGGTGGCTGGAGCCCCATGCAGTTCTCTCTCCCTCTGCCCCCCCATGAATACCTCTCAATGGGGATTAAGGTAGAGTCAGGAAGGGACTGTAGAAGAAAATCACTCTTCTGAATAGGTATTTGAATGTATAATTATTTGTTGAATGTCTTTTTACTAGTAGTTTTCTAGAATGCTTAAACCATCTCAAATACTGTAGGTACATCTGTTCTGATTTATATGATCTCAAAATTATAATTGAAATGAAGTTCAAGACTTGAAAGTTGCTATTTTGCTTGTAACATCCAATTATTTTGTGCTTTATATCTCTATCTTTGTTTTAGTTACAGTTTTTCCTCAAACTTTTTTACAAAGAGTCTACACTGTTAGTTTAGGTCAAATTACTTCTAATGATATTGGATTGATACCTCTATGAGGTAGATAATAAGCTACTATTGTAAATTGTATTGGTGGGACTGGATGCTGATTTCAAGTTTCATACAAAATGAGGTCCAGCCAGCCCTGCATGCTGCAACTTAGAGTTCAGGATTACTCTTTTGGGCACCTACCTGTTGATTTTATTGCATGTTTGGCAGATCTAAAAATGCTGGATTTGCTGTGTGTTCATAGCAGGCAAATGTGCTCCTTTCGGAATTCCAATACTGGTAGAATTGCTGTCAGGAATGGAAAATTAAGTACTGATTTAGCTTTAAGGGTTCAGGAGATGAAAGCATCCCTGCGTATGTCAACAGCAGTAGTACTGCTTGTCTAGTAAGAATGAACAGGTTAACACCACTCCATGGGTTAAGATTCTGGAGAAAAACAGATACATATCTTCTGTACACAAGATGTGGTAGATAAATATTTTGTGTATGTAAGCAACTCTACTCAAGAAATGTTTGGTATTATTTGCAGATGGAATGAATTAGTTGCAAATTTGTAATGATCTAATGTATATGTTCAGAGGTCATTATTGTCTGCTGACTATTTGCAGTACTGGATATTTAACATTTGCAACTTGTGGCACTAAAAATCCTAGTCTTTCTGGGAAGAGTGTTCTTGTGACTGTTGTTTCTGATCTTTTTTTCCACAAATACTTTGTATTCCAGTATTTCACTTAGCATGTATTTAACTAAATATGTAACATGAAAATTTAATTAATTTACTGATTCGTATCTGCTTTTGAGAGGTTTTTAGATTTTAACAAATCAAGAAAATGCAATAATATCCCAAGTATTTGGGAGAGCAAGTTAAGAGGAAAAAAACCCAAACAAACCCCAGCAAGTTTTGAGATGGAAGCTGTAGTTATATAACATGTCTAACGCCAAAATAACAGCTCACCTCTGGCAAAAGGGAGAGGAAGAGAGGTTCTGCCTTCTCCTTCTCGTTTTCTGCTCTGCTCACTCCTCTTTTTTTTTGCCACTTAAGGAAGCGCCAGAGCTCTCCAGGTGAACGCCTGGCCAATAGGTCTTACTCGGTAAAGCAGCAGAAAACCAGTTTGGGGCAGTAATGCTTCTTGTTATGTCAGTGAGGTGTACAGCTTGGCATCCAACATCAGAGCCAGTGCAGAAAGATGGAGGGCTGGTGCAGGTCTGGTGCTATGGAGGAAGCAGAAACCCCACCATATTGTGGGGGTTGCATTATGAACTGCTTCCTGCATTAGACTGAGAAAGTTAAAATTATTTTTAAATTTAATTTAGATTAATTAAAATTCCATTTTATTTTAGACTCAATTTTTAAATTTTAGACTAGACTGCAATGGAATGGAATAGTTGGAAGGGACCTTGCAGTGATCATCCAGTCCAACTGCCTGACAGTTCAGAGCTCAGAAATGCCTCTTCAACACTAACAGGCTTGGGGCATCGATCACTTCTCTGGGAAGTCCGTTTGAGTATTTCATCACCCATCAGTAAAGAAATGCTTCCTAGCGTCCAATCTGAACCTCCCCTGGCACAGCTTTGAACCCTTCCCGCACATCCTCTCAATGGATAGCAGGAGGAAGAGAACAGTACCTTCCCTTTACCTCCTCAGAAAGCTATAGAGAGTGAGCTCGTCCCTCAATCTCCTTTTCTCCAAACTAGATGAGCCAAAATTGCTTACTTTTAGCCCCCTCAAAAGGGCTGTCAGAAGTGGGATTCGAACCCACGCCTCCAGGGGAGACTGCGACCTGAACGCAGCGCCTTAGACCGCTCGGCCATCCTGACTCACGTGGGCTGTCTTTCACTGCTGTGTTGTTCTCCGTTTGTAGATATTTTTAGTAATGCAATATCCTACTGTTCTCTACACACAGAGGATATTAAAAAATATTCCAAACTAAAATATATTAGGTGCTGTTTCTATTGTAACTGTAATAGCCGATGTTAATTTGGTACATGCAGTTGTTTCATTCTGTGAGTATCTATCTGAGTGTTAGTTTATTGAGCAAAAAGCAGGTGCTTTTCGCAGGGTATACCGTATATCATGAAACAGAAGTTTGAAGGTGTACAAAAGTGAGTAAAGATATGGTATATTGCATAAGAAAATTGCTTTAGGCTGATTTGTTTTCTGTAGTGTCCATGAAGCATGTTATATAGATGATAATGAAGTTAAATGTGGTTAAATGGAGACTTGCTTTAAAGTTATGATGCTTTTTCAATATTCTTATATGTTCACATTTTGCCCCTAGTTCTGCAAAAGCAAATGTCCTTGACTTTACAGGTATCGCTGGTGCTGTTGTCAGGCTTTTTTGTGGTTGCAAAAGCAGAAATAGAAGGAGATACATAGACTCAAAATGTTGTCAAGAACCTGTGAAATTCTCTTTCTGGCCCCTGTAATCTTTAGGGACCAGACTCACTCATTTGTATTAAAAATATATTTACATCAGTACCAGATTGCAAGCTAGAAACAAGACCGCTGTGTGTCAGGACCACATTTTCTCAGCTGCCAGCTGTCTTTGCAACAGAACTTCAGGTCTTGTCATGGTCACAGGTAGTAATGGGCTTGAATAGTCACAGAGACTTTGTCCTGGGCGTATTCCCACCATTCTAGTGGGAATTAAGAGAGTTTAGGGGTGCAGCTGAGAAAAAAAGTAATCATCTTACTCTGTTCACATGGATCTTCTTCATTACATAACTCATCCTCAAAACACCTTACAAGCAAGACTGCTCATAAACCTTTGAATTAAGTATATTCCCTTAAATTCCCCAAATAACTAAACTCCTTCTGAAGAGATAAAGCAGATTAAATGTGTGGAACCCTGTGGTGTTTCTAGGAGATCAGGAATACTAGAGAAGGCTGGCATAGCATGTCTGCACTCTCTGTGATAATAACAGAAAATGCCTCAGGAGCATATGTTATCAGCAGGATTCAGAAGAGAAACAGCATCTGTGTGTGTGTCAAGGGAGGGAGAATTCCTTCTATCCCCTGAAATGGATTCCAAGTATTAGTTTTTCTTTCCTCCCAAATTACTATTTTGTCATAAATGTAAGTACCAACTGAAGAGCTTGTTGCTCTGTGATTGCTGCCTGTTGAATCGGAATAACTTTTTCCCGTAATACATTTAATTCCAAGTGAAATTGGGGAGTTCTTCAAAACAAAAATTAGAACTTCCTTTAATGATTATGTCTTCTGTTTGCAAGTCATGGGTATGGACTTTTGTTTCTGCTTAGGGTAAGTCATTAAGAGCTGTGAGGACAGTCAGTGGATTTCTTGTCTGCTTTAATTAGAAAACATTTAGATGAAATACTGACCTCAGTTCTGTTCCCAACCTGTTCTCTTTCTGTCTAGTAACCTTTCAACTGATATGGATTGAAGTAGTTACATTTCTGATTATCCAGACAGGATGTGGATGGGGGTGTGTATTTAAGATGTTTGTAGTAAAAGGTAACTTGACAGGTTGATGCTGGGGCAGAACATGACCTGGAAAATCCTAATTACTAATTGATGAGTAAGCATCTAACCTGACTTTCAGCTTCCAGCTCAAGTGTTCCAGCAACGAAAATTAGCCTTGTGCTTGTTTGAAAAAGTGATAAAAGAATCTGTAAATCATTTGAGATGTGATAAGCATGGAAACTCATAGAGACAGAGTAACTATATTTTATTGTTAACAGTGAATTTATTTTCATTTTTGGATAACAAAGTCCTAAAATATTCGAAGCAAAACAGTTAATACTATATTAAGTTCTGTCCTTTTTTAGAAAGGCAATAGCAAACAAAACTGTTGAACCTGAATGAGCCTTGGTAATTAATTGATGGTACAAAATTCAGATGATGTTGTGTTTCCCAGTCTCTCAAGTGATAAAAGTAGTTTATCGTGTAACCTGTGGTGTAAGCCCTGTGTCCTCTCTTAGCAGTTTCCAAGAAGGCTGAGACATGGTGGAAGAGTTTTAGCATAAACCATGCTAAACAGAGTTTGTCTGTTCAACCTGGCTGTGGAGGGCAGTATGTACCTAACAGAAGATTTAGTGAATGGGGGAGCTCAAAACAGGCTTGCCTCATGCTAGCTAGAGAAGGGAGAACCATACAGGATTGTCTGGTGTTACAGGTGATTGGCTTTTCCAGATTTTTTGCAGGTAATAAACAAGTTTTGAATAAGGGGACAGTAAGTGACTGTGGCATGGTTGCTATTTCCATGTGATAAAGCCAATTCCTACTTACTAAAATTCTATGGAAACAGCAAATCACAGGCCTGTTGATGCTGCGTATTAGTTGTGCTTGGCACTTCTTCTTGAACGCTGCAGCCTTTCTTGCCTCTCTAGATGAAATGGATGGTGTCTGTGGCCATTTGCTCTCTGATACACAGGTGGATGTTGCTTCTGAGGTACAGAGGACAGAGGCAATGAGCTTCCAGCTGATTTTATATGGGCCTATTTGCAATAAAAAAGAGTGCAACCAGTACAGCACTGCTAATTGTCACACAATAAATATAATTATATAATAAGAACATTAAAATATTGACTCATGAATGATGAGCATATTATAAAGTGTGGAAGGTTTCTTAAGTGTTGTATGTTGGAAAGTGGGGTTCGTTAGTGCAGTCGTCAGTGTTAGCCTTGTGGCAGTTATGCAGTGTGTAAAAAAAAGTATGATGAGCAGGATACTTTGCCCTTCTCTGTGTACAGAAAAAAGTAACCCAGTAACAGGCAAATATTAGCCATTCATTAGACTTCCCTGATTTTCTAAAACCAGATATTTACATATTTATTTCTCTTATCCCAAAGAGGGGTAGTATCTTTTTTTCTTTCACTCAGAAGGCTTTATGTTTGCATGATTAATATGTTCCTTGCGTACTGTGAAGAGGAAATCTGCTTCACTCTGGTATCCATGCTGACTCCCCATTGATTGCTCTCCAAACTAACATAAGAACTATTTATGTTTGCAACTAAAAGAAATCGTGTTGGTTTTGAGTGTGGTTTTCTTGTTGACATTTTAGAAACTGTTTCAGGCTCTTTGTAATATTTAGACAAACAAATATGTTTGCTTGTTGTGGTGCTGCTGTTGACATTTCCTAGGGGAATTGCTGAAGATGTTAACAACTTCCCAGCACAGTCATGCTGTAATGGAATAGTTCTTTGCTTGTGGCCCTGACACAAA
This sequence comes from Serilophus lunatus, assembly GCA_013399895.1. NCBI lineage: Eukaryota > Metazoa > Chordata > Aves > Passeriformes > Eurylaimidae > Serilophus > Serilophus lunatus. Next base: position 675,774 of record VXBA01004279.1, read on the forward strand.
TCCCTTTTAACTGATGGTTTTGCTGAAAGTAATGTGATTGCGATAACTTATGTGACTCAAGGTAAATGTGAATCAGTCCTGGCTATTTTTGGGAGCATAAATGTCTGCTAAACTCCTTAGTGTTTTGGTTCTTGCAGATATAACAAGCAGAAGGTGCCAATTTATTGTGTGCCTCAGAGCCTCTGTGCCGCACAAACATCTGCAGTGCAGAGCAGGAAGATGGTCCATGAGGAGCGTTGGTAATTGGTAAGGCCTGATGGCCAGGCAAGCTTGTAACTCCACCACTAGAAATTGGTCAGTTATAAGCTTGGCTAGTTTTGGAACCAGTACCCGTGAAAAACAATCACATAGCACATAGTGGAACATGCTCTCATATGTGTGCCCCCAAAGGCACACTCGGTCAGACACAGATTGATGTTGTGAATTTGCTTTTTGTAAGCCATGCTTTTGAACCTGTGCATTGCCATAGCTTTAATATCTGGTCAGTACAACCAGTGTATAATTACACTAGCAATTAACTCAGAACTGTCCACTTAAGGAATTTATTTAACCTTTTGTGGGTGAAGGTTTTGAAGACTTTTTAAGCAGGTTGGGTTTTGTTCTGGAATCCCTGATTAAAACTATGCAGCCACACAGTGGGTTTAGCCTGTGTCTGTATTAAAAATGTCCACGTTGTTACTACAAGGATCAGCTTTAGCTTACAGTCTTTTAGCAAGACATTATCTTTTTATGGCTGGTCATTGTGTATTGCAGCTGTGGAATAGATTTTCCTCTAACAACCTTGCCATTTTAAAATCTTTTCAATTGAAAAGCATTTCTGTTTCTGGGATTATTCTAACCTCAGCTTCTAAACCCTCTGCATTTTCAGTGAAATTGTAGAGCAAATCGTTTGCAAGATTGTTTGCAGCAGCATTTTTTTGGCCATGCTGTTTGTTCTGTTTCCGAGACCTTCAGCAGAGGCTTGAGGAGAGGCAGTTTTTGTTGGTCTGTGGCTGTTCCCCTGCCTTGAAAAAGAACAAAAACTGTCAGGAAGAAAGATACTCATCCCAAGGGTAGACTCCAGTTACATTAAGCAGAATAGCAACCTCTTGGAGATGGGACTGGAAGGCAGCCAAAAGGACACTGTGAAATTTTTCAATAGTCTGTCCCTACGCTTGTCTCCCAGTGATCAACAGGGAATGCAATTTCAACCTTCAAACTATTCACTTCAACCAAAGGGAACTGAATGCTGGTCTGGCACAATTTTAGAAAGCTTTGTGACCTAGATGAGAAGATACTCTTCCCTCAAGTGTGTGTGTTGTTCTACTACTGCAGTAAATCATTGCAGGTATTACTACTTATTGATTAAAATAAATTGTTCTTTTGACTGTCTTGTATGTGTTCCATAAGGAAAAAAATAACCTTGGCCAGTGGATGGAACATATTTTCAATTAGTGTTTTGATTAAGGATTTCTCAGATGATCCTTCCTGCTTGTAACATTTAGCTGAAAGTGATCATCCAGGAATCACCAAGGGAAGTCATGTCTTTCCTTATAATGTCTGTAAAAGGTTTCAATTATATGCTGTAAGTTCTTTATGAAAATCTTTATGTATGTAAAGGCAGATGGCCTGTGGATTACAACCTCATGAACCTCCAGAAATTTCAGATGTGTATTTGTAGTAATATCTTTCCATTCTTTGTGAGAGATCTCTGTATATTCATGTCATTGTACATGAGGCATCACCAGTTGAACCTGATGGGCCATCTCAGCTGAGTGAGATCAGAACTGGATCTGCTGCCACTTGGTTTCGGGCACTGCTGTTCCCTCCTCGATCGGATCTCTACGTGTGTGTCCCAAGGAAGAGGAGGAGATGAGATCTTTTTAATTTTAAAACATTGCATTTTAGTGAAAGCATATTCTCTTATATGGAGAATATATGGAGAATATAAGAAAACTAAATTGCATTATGTGGATAGTTTCTTAATAAAAATCTCATTCCTACTGTCAGATATTTGGGAACTTTATTAAATCATGTGTACTCTAATATTTGTGCAGTGCATTGTTTGTGTTTTCTTTCCTCCTGAAATGTAGAGGGGTTTTTTGTAATGCTATTAAAAAAACCTAACACCCTGTCCTTTTTTTCCCCCACATAATGATGGTGAAATAGTTGCTTCAGTAAATAGGAAAGCACAGATGTAGGAGCTGCCCTCTGTGAGTATGCTTTGGATGTAAAGAAGTAGAGACGACATTTGACTTCAGAAAAACGTTTTAAGAATTGAAAATCGTAGGTAAAATAGGCATATATTCTCAGCTTCCCACAGAATAACCTGCTCTGTTTTTGCAGGTAGATGTCAAAGTAGAGGGGAGCTAAATGTTCTGCCCAAAGCCCTGTAGTCCCATCCAGGCCATAAACAATCTTTGAGAATGCCACAAAATATGGCATTTACTGTGAGATATATGGTATGTTACATATAGATGTAGAGTTTTGCCTAAAGTCTCCAGTGACCAGAGCTAGTAATTATGAAGAGCAGCAATTACCTCTGTAAGAAGTCCATTAGCTTCAACATAAACTATTGCTGGTATATTCAATAATAAAATAATGTCCTTTAATTTTTTTCATTAATGTAAGAAGGGTAGCACCAAACCCATTCATAGAGGAACAGAAAAAACCCTGTATCAGAAATCCCCTAGCATGACTGTTGTTGTGGAGTTAGACTGGTGCTCTTTGTATGTGATTCTCTTGGGCTATATTTTTCTGATACATTTCCTATTTTTCAATTTTACATCTAACAATGCCGTAGGGGTCTTCCATGTATTTTTGAGAATTTAATTTAGCTGCGTAGCTTGAAAATTAAAGGCTGTCTCTCAGAGGCCTGTGTTCAGATGCTAGCATTCTTTTGTATAGATAAGGTGGTAGCTAAGAAAATGATTAATATAGAGAGATTGTTGTTCTCTTCCTCTTTGGATCACGAGACTTTGCCAGTAAAGCTGTTCTTCCTTTCATCCCTATTAAATCTGTGTGGTGCTTTAATTCTTTATTCTGATTTCAGGCAACAGTTGCTATTTTTATAACACTATGAAGAAGGTAATAGAGTAATGGAAAGAAAACATCTTTCAGTTTCTTTGTGTATCGTGTTTGTTGTTTTCATCCTATAAATGCACTTGAGCATTGATTTTCTTGAGTGTAAAGGGAGCCCAGGTCAGGGTGGTACTGCTGACTCTGAAGAAAATTTTTGCAATAAGCCTTAAAAGGAAGCTTCTTGATTGACATTTGTACTTTGTTTTGTTACAGGCAGTAATAAGTGGATTCGGCATTTTCAAGGGCTTGAATTGCAGAGTCCAAATCTGACAGAGTGCTTATGAAAAGCCCATGATAAGTGTTTTGTCATATCTAGTATCTGGTAAAAGCAGGAGTTAAGGAGCATCCAGAGTTGCTTAGCCCCTGGCAGGATAAGGTTCTCTATAAAGATCTCTTCTTAACCACTGCTTCTGACTCCATTTCAGCTGACATTTTAAGTAATTTTCTAATATGGTAGCTGGGTAATGCTTGTCCTTGATTCAGTAAGAATGTTTTTTCCTAAAGTAACACTTTATTAAATGTGTATTCTCAAAACTGTGTATGTTTTCTTTAATAGCATAAGATTAATCTTCCTCTTAGGTTTCTCCCATTCTTAAATTGGCCTCCCATTTTAGCCATTTTTGCACTGATGTCAAATTTGCACTGCTTTACAGTTCCAAGTAAGTGGTATTTTGGGTGAAATGGAACACAAAATCTAGTGTGCATGAGCTGAATTGATAATATGCCAAAACAGAAATTCGTTATTTTATTAGAAGCTGCTAATGCTTTCTCTACTGCAGTGCCCAGAAAGCCAGCCGTATCATGGGCTGCATCAAAAGCAGCCTGGCCATCAGGTCAAGAGAGGGGATTCTGCTGCTCTGTTCTCTTGTCTTGACCCTACCTGGAGTACTGCATTCAGCCCTGGGGCCCCCAACATAAGAAGGATGTGAAACTGCCGGAGAGGACAGTCCGGAGGAAGGATACCAAGAGGATCCAACTGTTGGAGCATGTCTCCTATAAAGACAGACTGAGAGAATTTGGGCTGTTCTACCTGGAGAAGAGAAGGCCCTAGGGAGACCTTATTGCACCTTTTAGTATCTAAAGGAGTTCTATAAGAAAGCTGGAGAGGCACTTTTTACAAGTGCCTGTAGTGATAGAATAAGAGGGAATGGTTTTAAGCTGAAAGAGGGTAAATTTAGATTAGGTATTAGAAGAAATTCTTTACTGTGAGGATGGTGAGACCCTGACACATGTTGCCCAGAAAAGCTGTGGGTGCCACATCCCTGGAGGTGTTCAAGGCCAGGTTGGGTGGAGCTTTAAGCAACCTGATGTCCCTGCCCTTGGCAGTGTGTTTGGAACTAAATGATCTTTAAGGTTTCTTCCAACTCCAATTATTCTATGATTCTATTGCTAGAGGCTGTATGAATTCAGCAAGTTGTGTAAAGAACAGAAGACAGAATTAAAATATAGGTGGCCTATCAGCGAAGTTTTAATTTCCTATACTGAAATGTAATTAATTTGTGTAATGCCAATGATTCTATCTGTTGTGTTATATGGCAACATATTTGCATGTATGCTGTCTCCATTACAATATTGCTTTCGCAGTAATTCTGTCATTTGGAAGTTTCTTATATACTGTGTGGCTTTTCAAAACATCTATATAATCTTCCTGATCAGACCTGTCTGCCTGATGAGCTCTATGAATATATAAAAACATGCATCTGGTTAATGAGTGTTTGGTTCCTAGAACCTATTTTCAATGCCAGTTTGAGTTAACTGACCTGTGCAGGGAAATAAAGTTATGCTAGTTCTTGATGTTCAGGATGTAGAAGAGATTGGTGGGAAATACTGAGAATGGTATGTTTTTTTCAGCCACTAGAAAGTAGAAAAGCAGGAAATGGATGGCATTAGAAAAGATAATTTAAGTCTCACACTACTTTTTCTATTCTAGGGCAGTATGTTAATTTCAAAGAATTTAAAACCAGTCATTTTATGCCTACTGGAAATAAATGTGGTTTTTAATACAAAAAGTTAATTTTTGCAAGTAGAGCTGTAAAAAAGTGGAGCTGATGCCACAGAGACAGAATTTTTAGGGAGTTCATAAAGGCTTTCAGATTAGTTAGCAGTAATGAAACACTAAGGATTTTGTGAAGATAGGGTGATGTTTTTCCTAAGGATTTCCAGAAAAGTCCTGATTGCTCAGGCAATGAAATTTCTGGGTGACAACAGTCTGGAGGAAACTGTCTTTGGCTTCTGCTCATGGATGCTGGCTGGTTGTTAATAATTGGAAGGACCCTTCTCTTATCCTGTTTTTTTTACATTGGTTTTTATGGTGTTGGAATTCTTTTTATGTGATGGGGCTAAATCACACAACTCATGCTAGAAACAAGTGTGCATAAAATGATATACCATTCTAAAAGCATGGTCTTTTACCAGGGTTACTTTTGCATTATGGCGAGCAAAGAGGAGAGTGCAGACATCACAGTTACTCAATCCACTTCTCATTTCTGCCATGAAAGAAAAGCTTATTAGGTGAAGGTCTAATGAGTCACATCAGCTGGCATTTCATCTGCCATAATAATGAACCACAATTAAAACAGAATTCATATTTCTGTATGAGATGTTTACACACAACTGAATGAAAATTTATGCACAAGATGAAGATATGTATTGCTATTATTACCTCTTCAGTTTTGTTTTACTTTCTCTTGGTTCAGAAGGATGGTGTGCCTTTTATTTCAGCATAAAACTACTTTATCTAATAGAACAACTTTTGGGTTTTTTTGTGATTGTTTTGTTTCACGTTTAAACAACAGCTAAATGTTTGCTTCATTGTGCTAATGGTAGGAGAGTTGAGGGTTTCAGTGCTAAAGTGTTGCTTTATTCGTGCTTCCTGCATACCCACCTCCATCATCTGTTTGCTTTTAAACGTACCAGTTCTTTTTAATGTGTTGCTTTTACATGTCACTGTGAGATGGAATGGTATTGTCTCAGTTTTCTTGATTTCTTTCATAAAAATTAGTGACTTTTAAAGTCTCTTTCAGAGTTTAATAATACCTGCTATTGATATAACAACAAAATAAAAGAGCCTAGACTTTTAAGAGTATTCCAAAGAGGCTATAAAACAGACTATCAGATTACTGTTCACTTGAAATTATCACAGTGATAGAGCGTTGAAAAGAAGTTTGCATAAATTTTTGAACAGGAAAAGAAAAAAGACCGGTTGCATTTATTTTCTTACAGTTCTTTTTGGCCTGCTGTGTTAGCGGAGGACACTAAGCCATACTGGACTCACTTCTTTGTCTAGGTTCTGATTTTCAGCTGGAGAAAGGATACTTGAATTGATCTGGTTATTCCTTGGCTGCAAACTGTGATTACTTGAGAGTATGATTTACAACTGAGAACCATAAAGACAATAAATTTAGGAAAGTTCCTGTATTAAATTTAATGTTATATTGGAAGGAGCTAATTCCTGATGCACTATCTAGTCTTAAATTCAATTTGTTAAAAAAAATTGTATGTCAGAATGAAAGGAGAAAGAAACCACTACATTTTCCAGTGTAAGCCAGGTAGCAGAGAAGTTCTAAAAACATTCCTCTTGCTTTATGACTGAACTTAAAACAGTCACATAAAAATGTAGAAGTAATCAAGTATTCCATATACAAGATGAAATTCATGTGCCCATTTTTTTTTTTTTCTGATGGACAGTCTTCTTTCTGCATACATTTAGTAGTGTAGAGTAATTCCCTGGAAGGTACAGGAAAGACCATGAAAACTGATATCCTGAAGAAAATTCAAAGAAGGAATGTGAAGAAGATGGATTGGTAACTTATGGAAGTAATTTTGGTCCATGAGAATATGGTAGCGCTTCTCAATAGTTATTCCCTGAGGATACCAGATATATCTTTACTCTTGTTTCTGGTCCCCACTCTCCCTTCACATGCATCACCCAGTGAGTTAACAGTGGGCTTTCTGGTCATGAGATGAGACCCTCATTTATAAGTTACATAAATGTAATGCTAAGTCCCAGCTCTGAATGGTTTTGGGTAACATAGGAGACGGATTTTCATTATCTGTGTAGGTGAAAGTTATTTTAATTTTTATTTGTAATAGGAGGAAATTACTGTAGCATTGAGTTTGATAAGGAAGCTTTTAATTTTCCTGCATTGGATATAATCTTGCAAAATTGCTGAGAATTTTGCTGCTGCTGTTAGCAGAAACAAGTTCAATGCCTGGATGATTTCTTTATTAATTGATGTTAGTGTCAGGAATTATCTCCTTATTTTAACTTGGCTTCATTCTTTCTCTTGTGTTTTTTTATCACAATTTATAACAGCAGAAGTCCTGGAAAGGTTTATTAAAACTGTCCTTCTGCCACTTTAAAACTATTGCCTATGTTCCATCTTTATAATGGTTGCTTAAATGCCCCTTTTTTCCATACTCATTTTCTAACATTTATTTCTGTATGAACAAATACAACAGTTCTAAGGGAATGTACAAACATATTAGGGGAAGCTTTTTTTTCTCCTCAGTATCTCCCAGCAGCAAGTCCCACTTCTGGAGCAGGAACACTATGATAATATATCACAGGCTTGTTATATTAATTGTTGCACAATATATCACAAGCTGCTAAGGTCTTGTTCTACAAAAAGACTACATGTTGTAATGGCACATTGAGGATATTTAATAGCATTCATGCAGAACCCACTTTGTCATTGCTTTATAGTATATGAGATAACAGTTCAATAAATATTCAGGGTCAGCCTAAATGAACTGAATATCAAATATGAGATTTAAAATACTTCCTTGATTTCTTGCCAAAGGTGTTGTAAATGCACATACTGTACACATACTGTGCATTTACAACTTCTGCATGATCAGGATTTGAGTTTTGTTACTCAGACAAATATTGTGTTGCAACATTAATTGCAAGTTGATTTCAAATTATTTAGTATAATTGTTACCTTTGTGGAGTCAGGCTTTAAACCAACACGGGAGCATTTATGGCTCATAGAATACAATTAGAATCATTATTAGAATCACTGGAATATGGTACAAACTTAAGAGTTCTGACTTCAAAAGGAATTGCACATTTAGTCGATTCTATATTTTCTTAAAGCCAAGATAAGCTGATTCCACATGACAGTGGTTTTAATGAGGCTCAATAAACAGTACAGTTTGTAACCTCAGGCCAACTGCTGAGCAGAAGCCGAGAGCAGTGCTACAGCTTTAGTGAACCCATTACTGTGAAAGATGCTGGATCCTGAAGCAGCCTGAGTCACTCATTGCGCAAGAGATGAAGCTCCAATAAATAAAAATGAAGATCCAAGGTGACGGGTGACAACTTTATGTATACATGATTTTCTCTGATTTGACAGTGCCTTGATAAAGTCTTAAGGCATGTGGCTTACTAGCAACGATTTACATTTTATAGCCACTGAATCTTCTGTTTTACTTGCAGACATTAACATTTGGGGCTTGTGATTTCATATAGATACTAAAATTTGCTTTGCTTATGTATTGAGCCTAATTCTCAGAGCTACTCAAGATGTAGAGCAGCTCCTATAAACTGCTGGGATAATAAACAATGCTGCAATGCATATATTTTCTCTGCCAATGTATGCTTATTTTCATTAAATTCTTTTAAAGGGGAATTGGTAAAGGGCGAATTAAAGGGTGCATTGATATAGGTTGTTTTGTACCCTTGGAAGTGGTCTCAGAGCATGTTCCCCCACCAGCACATCCACAGACCTAGAGGCTCATGAGGGTCCTCCGGAACAGTCTAAATCCCCTGTGAACAAGGTGAGGAAATAGTGGTTAAAAGGTCACTAGAAGCAATGTAACTCCTATTTTAAGATGCTATGGCTCTCCTAGTCTTTATGAAAATATTCCTAAAGATTTTCTGGAAATATAGTCTAAATGGATTTAGGGATTGAAAAAAACATAGAAAAGAACAGAACTGTGATATTTAGATTTGAAGTCAACAGGGATGCTGAACCAACTCCATGGCCGTTTTTACGTATCAAAGGTATAAACCAAAGTAAACAGAAGAAGTGGTGGCACAGGATGAAAAAATTGCTCCTGTACAAGAAAATAGGCAGAGATTTGTTTACATTAGTGGGAAAAATATATAGTGCTTAATGATTAGATTCAATCTCATATGTCTTTTTCAGCCTGAATGTTTCTATGATTCTGTGATTCTACTTAATGTGCTGAACTGTTTATTTATATTTCCCTGAGATAATCTTATCAAAAAATCTTAAATCTGAGCAACTAAACATGTGTGTCAAATATGCGATTCTTATGTAAGTTTTACCTGTCAGCTTTATGAAGTTGCTGAATCACAGTTTAAGTGGTTAACACTGAAATACACTGATAACAGGTTTACCATATGTGCTTTTGATCTTGAACCTAGTAACACAGCAGAAAAAGATATTAAAATAACACAGAGCTAGTGCAAAAAGATTCTGCAATCAGATGCTGTTCACTGTTCAGTGCAGTTAAATTACTGAATTGCAAAAACAAAGACTAAGCTGTCATCTGCTGAAATTTAGTTCAGTGGAAAACAGGAAAAATGCACTGTTAGAAAGCGATACAAGAATCACCAGGGATTTGCAGAGATGCAAAGAGACAGATAAACACAACAAAAAATCAATACAGTTAGTGTTCTTGGCTCTATTACTACTTCCCAAAATTATACATTTTCTATTTACAGTTGGGAATTACATGCTCAAACAGTGGTGGAATTCCAAGAAATGGTCTTTTGACCAGTCAACATCATCACACCAACCATGAGGGGACAAACCACAGTCTTTTAATCAGTGGAGGAGAGGCAATGAATCATACTAGTACATTTTTTTTCCCTAGAAGGTGCCAGGCATGATACAGTGCAGACTGAAATACCTGAGCCAAGTCACAGAATACAAAACAAACTTTGACTGACCAGATCAAACATTTGGAATTCCATCAATGTCGATAATCTGAGGTTGAACAAGTGTTACTAGTTTGGTTTTCCAAGCAGATTGATAGTTGATATTTGAAATTGTTTTGTAAGTGACCATCATTCATGGTTGTCTTCATGGAAACAAAGTGTTTCCTTCCAAAGGAGACTGGCATGAAAATAGTTTTGTGTTATGCAGAGGTAATTTTATAGTGTCATTGTCTATTGAGTGTCCGTGCCAGGTTAAAAGACACATATGGAAGGAAAATGGTCACGATCATCTTCTTTGCTTGTGGTAAGCAAGAGGTTTTGCAGGCCTAAAGCTATTAAAAAAAAAAAAAAAGATAAAGGTGGGCAATTGATCCTAGCATATTAAATGATCTTGTATTCTGAAGAAATTGGCATCTTAAGCCTTTTCCAGTATTGCTATTCCTAGGCTCAGGGGTATGTAATCACTGACTCAAGGAAAGGAACTGGGCAGCTGTGCAGAACTACAGATTTTCAGTGGTTCCACATTACAAGTTGCTGCCTTATTTACTGAATCAGAATTTATTGATGTTTCCCATCTCTACCGAAGTTTAAAATGACAAAAAGCTAAAATCGCCTGTAAATCCAGAATGTAATCCCTTCTAATGCATATGTCTGTTGGTCCTTGAGGCCAGCTTTCTGGAAGGTATCCTATGGGGAGTCAAGGATCACTCCGACTTTCCTGTTGTACCTTGTGATAGATTCTTGCCACTGTGATAATAAATTAAGAGATTTGTTTTTGAGTGGCAATAGATGAGGCACATATGATAGTCCATGCCAGGCTCAGACATTTTCCTGTAGTGGAAGGAGAGCTCTCTACTCTCCATTAGTATGCCCTAAATTATAATATTCCCTGTGTCTTCCTGGGACAGATTGTGGGTGGGTGGGAAAATTCTGCTGGCCATGGTCTCATCATGTTGCACATATAATCATGGCCGCCTATGCTTGAAGTCCTCTACCTCCTTCCAAATGGGGGTAGCACTCTTCCTTGTGCAGACAAAGGCCATACAGGAGGATATCTCTGTAATCCATTTAGGGCAGATTGGTGACCAGTAACGGAGAGGGAAGGGGTGGTTGATTTTGTTATCCTTATTGATTCATTCTCCCTTTACTCTTAGAGTCTCAAACTCACTTCTGTGTACTTCAGTTATTAAAATTGTGTTCTAAGTCCCTAACTTCAGGCAAGTTTTCTTTACAAGAATACAAGAAGTCTTAACAAGATTCTTGTAATCAAAGCATGAGCTTTGTTTTTTTCAAAATTATATAGAAGCATCGATGAATTGTTTCCATGTCTGTTGAAACTTCTCTCTCACTCTGAAATCAGAGACATAATTCCTTTTCTTTTTTTCTTCTTAAATGAGATTTGCTGCTTGGTTGATACTCCTGTTAAAAGGAAGTTCAGATATGAAAGCCTGGGGGCAGTAATAATCTTGGAAAAGATATTTGCTATCCGTTTGTGTACACTTTATTGTTCTGGCTAGAAGGGCTTGGCCTGAGCAGCCATCCTGGATTACTGCAAACTGGTAATTGAGTAAAAAATTAATAGTATTTTGTTAAATATATAACAATTCAATCATTATTTTCATGATATATTCAAGACAATTGACTGTTACATAATACAGCTACTGTTCTGCTGTTGTTGTGGTATTTTTCTCAAATGAGGAAGTTCATTTTTTTAGGTCCCAATTTTTACATGCAATAAATGACAGCTTTTACTGCTAGGTAAAGACAGAATTTCAGAATGAAATCAGATACTTTGAAGTATTTTTTGCTTTAGAGGTTCATTTTTAACCAGAAGGTAGAAGATGCTCATGAGGGAGGTTAGACTGCAAGAAACCTAAACTCAAAACATTGTACCCAGGAAGACCAGAAATGCTCTTGAAAGTCAGTACCACCCTGTTACAAAGAAGCATGATGGCAATTTAGGTGGAGAATCTTGTCTGTAGGCTTTTTGCCATAATCTAAATTTACTTTTAGGACCTGTTTTAGCCTTTAGGCCTTTTTTGGCCTGTTTTTTCCATGGATACTAATAGCTTAATCAGACGTATTGAGTCTGATCATCAATTGTTAATTAAATTTTTAATTATTCCTAATAAGAATATAAGAAAGAAAAATGTTATAGTAAAACCCCCTGTCATATTTTATTAACGAAGTTGACCCTTTAATTTTCACGTTTCTGCAAGAACTGTAAAAATGTCACTTCAAATTAGATTGCAGCTTATCGATGGACTGCTAAGAACACAGACCATTCCATCCTCCCTGTTTTAAGGCCAAAATTTCAAGCTATATCACAACGTCTTGAGCATTTTTGCCACAGCTAAACCAAAGCCTTTAGCACTGGTCTCTGCTCTGAGAGAGTACGAATTTGGAATCTCTTATGTATGAAAATTTATAACTAAATCTGTACAAGATTGTTTAGCTTAAATGCTTACATATGATGTTTTACACATAAAAATTACTGTCATGCAGTTTTGGTGCTGTGCTTGCCTGCTGTGATGGAAGAAGGCTGTACTGGGAGCCTTGTGGTCTTTGTCAAACAGGGCATGTGTCCTGTGCTGCAGGGTCGCAGCAGCAGCTGAGGTGATGCCTCTGCAGGAGGAAAAAGACCTTTTAACCCTGCATTGGTGAGGCAGCCCCTGCAAGGAGAGAAGAAGGATCCAGGGCCAGTGGATGGAGATGTCACTAGCACAGCCAGCCTGTGGCTCTGTGAATAAAGCAGTTTGTCCAAGCCTTGCAGAGCTTCATTTGAGAAGTGTTTTCAGAGATGATGTTCCACAAAACTTCAAAATAGAGCACAGGGAACAAGCATGATGATTCCTCCCTTCCTCTTCCCATCTGTCTTAAATATGAATTGGCTGCCAGCTAGAGGATCTGAAGAAAAAGGTAGGGAGAAAATGACACAAAATACTGTAGCAGTTACCATTGTCTATCCTGAAATGTGTAGAACCAGACAATTCTCTAAGGTGATTCAGTGAAACGTTCAATTAATTTATTTTTGATGGAGAACTGAAGTTTTTGATACATCTATTTGGTTTTTTTAAAAGTTACCTGTGGTCTTCATCTGTGTGCTTGCCTCTGACAGGAAGCAGAGGAGCAGCAGCAGCCTGGCTAGAGGAGGGGGCAGTTCAGCATTTGGTGCTGCTCACTTCTCTGCTGTGAATCCACGAAGCTATTGGTCGTAATGCAAAAAGGAGGGTAGGAATGCTTTGCTGCCTATATAGCTCCTCCTCTGACATCAGAAGTGGTGCTGAATATGGCATCAAAATTACACTGTTATTGTCTGAAGGCAAGCAGATACACAGTAACATTAAAACAATCATAGGAAATAAAAGTATATTTATGGTTATGGGGTCACAGTTAGAGCTCTAGATGTATGTCCATTTGATGGAGAGTGGAAAGGGAACAGGTAGGGTTGGAGGCAGAATTGACTCTAATAAACTCAGAAAGAGAAGCAGTTACAACAGTCAGGTAATACAGCAACAGAAGTGATATAACATATTTGGCATGTGTGCAGTCACAGTGCTGCATTTGTTTCCACTGTCTCCCAATGGTCAGAGACACAATAGATAGCTGTTCCTTTCTCCTTCCCCAGCCAAGCACCAGCGTCCTCTGAATTAGCAAAAGCCCAAGCTGCCCAGTTCCTCTGTAAGCCTTGTTTTGACAGAAATGGACTTTAGGGGAAAAAGCAAAAGCAACTTACTAATAAGGTGAATCAGTATCACTAATAACATAAATTATAGGACATCAACTGTCCTCTGCAATTCTGAGTCATGTACCTGCACCAACTCCTGTTGTTAAATGTGTGTTATATATGCAGATTTGGATTTTGGAAGATAAAAACAAGCAGTTATACTGGAGCAGCTGCAGCTGTGGCAGGAAATATAACTCATTTAATGAATATTTATGGTCTATGTGTTCAGTAGTGTCTCTCGGTAACAGGAAGGAAAAAAGGGTTTGTGGAGTTGTGGAGGAACTTTTCTTGGAATGGGCTCCTTCTAGTACTTTTGCTGTCAGGTTGTTTTTTTATTTGTTTGTTTTTCCCAGCAGTAGCCTAAAAATAGTTTGAACTGTTGTGGTTTAGTACAGTTAACTGGTTCAGGTACATGGTAATACAGTTTCAGTAGAAGCTCTGTGTGCATTCTGTCAGGAAGGTGTTAAGGTACTTAATGATTGTCTTTGTATACTGCTAATTTGGGATGGTATTTTTAGTTGTACTCCCAGCAGGAATGGCACTGAGTTTTTGACAGCATCTCACAGCTTTGATAGCTGAATCCTGAGGGAAGGGGCTACTATGGAGCTGCAGTAGCCATCACAGCGAGGCTGATACCTCCTTTACTCTGGTAAACCAAGTTTTCGATTAAAAAAAAACCCCAGAAACAAAACAGCCTCCTAAAACTTCACATCCTATTAGACATTGATTTTTTTTTCCCCCTAAAAGTTCAGGAGAAAGGATTCTGGATGAATGGTAAAACTGTATTTATGCATCTTATTATATGTCCTGACAGCTTTAAACTGCAAGTTCTCAATGAGTGTTATCTTGTTAGTTGTGTTTGAGGATTATAGGACTTCTATTATTTTTTATAACAGTAGGTTGGTAAATAAGAGAGAAGTACTTCACAGAACTTGTAATAGAGTATTCAATGGATTCATGAAAATCTGCAGAGATGCTCAGCAAGGAGTTCTTCATATAAGTTGTAGAAAGAAAAAGGGGCCTTAAAAGGATGTGGGTTTTTTCAATTTTCTAGTTTATTTTACAAAGACTGCATATTTAAATACATCGCATATGAAATAATTCAGACTAATAATGATATGAATTATCAGGGGTAAAAAAAGAATTTGTGAAATGGGAAATCATAACTAACTAGCTATTTTTGCTTTCTTTAATGTGGCTAATCAGAACTACCGTTCCATGAAGGGTTGTGAATTTGTCCTGTTGGGCATGCAAGATTCCTCATGAGCAGCTCCCCGAGTTTCTAAGGTCTGACTTTGCTCTTTTACTAGTATTTGAGTTTTAGATGGTCAGAGCCCTTGCACTAATCAGTGCTGCCAGGAGGCCTGCAGAGTGCTTGTGTAGTGGAGAGAGAGGACTGCTCTGATGTATTGGTAGTGGATCACAGGTGACATGCTGAATAGATGCCAGGATTATTTTGAAAAGTACATTTATTTTTTTATTCTGATTTTGTTTTTCAAGCCCTGAGGATACTCAATTTGTAACCATGATTTCAGGAATACTTTTTGCAATTACTGAAACTCCTTTGTAATTGCATTTTTTGGGTAGTAGTGTTTAGAGAAATAAAATACCCCCAAAAGTGAACATTATATTGATTTTTCTCCAGTAGTCTTTGTCATATAACTTCTTATACTACATCTTTGCTGGACACTGCAGTTTGCATTGTATCCTGTTGTCAGTGTTTAGTGCCTCTCCTGGCTTTTTTTTCCAAAAAGTGCCAGCACTGGAAGTCAGGTGTGGGGTACGGAGTACCCACAGCTGTATGAAATAAGGCATTCTGTGGGCTGTGGAGAGACATAGTGCAAAAGAAGCAGTGGCTGGACAGTGACAAATGTAAGAAAGGTGAGCTCTCCATTTGTGTGCAGACCTGGGAAACTTTGAGCTAGATCACAGGTAAGTTCTGAATTTCTGCACTGTGCTCTTTGCTGTTCTTTAACTAAAAATACGTTCTGGAACAGAGAGTGCAGACACCTTGCTTTGGACTTTCTAACTCCCACTGTGTTCAGTGCATTTTGCTGTTGATGAGGGTATCACTCAGTGAACAAACCAGGCTCTTCTATGCAGGAGAATATGGAAACATTCTAAATGTCAGGTCAATGTGCTGGGCAAAATGTGGGAAGCTGCTCAGATAACGCCTTCAGACTGATAGCTGAGATTGTTTTTTTCTCCAAGAAAGTAGGAGGTAAGGGGGAGGGCAGCATAGAGGGGGACTCCTGGGGCCTGAGTGACAGCAACATGCACACAGTGTATATGAAAAAAAGGAGTTTCCTCAGTATAAACTTCCTGTTCACATTGGGTTTTGCCGTCATTTTACATAAATGACAGTTGTATTGACACTGTGGATAATAAGAGTCACCAGGCTTGGTGACACCTTTCTAATTTCCTTTCTGTGCCTCTAGTATAGGCAGATATATAGCAATGACACATAAGTAATGCTTGATATTGCAAAATGCTGGTCCTTGTGATCTGATGGCGTCAATTGAGTACAAATCCAACACCATTGGGAGGCACTTTGTTGGAGGGAGAAAATTCAGGCCGCTCGTGTGGAGTCCAGTGTGGTAGTCATCCCCATGTGAGCAGGGTGGGCAGGGGTAGTGATGGTAGTCAGCATCAGCCCCAAGTCTGGGCAGCCATTCCACAAGCTGCTGACAATGTCTGTCTGTCTGTCTGATGGCAGGCTGGGAGTGTGGTAGTAGTCTGGACCAGTGGGCAAAAAGGCAGGCATGGGCATGGCTGTAAAATAGCTCACCTGCACTGGATTTCCCTCTAATAAATTATTCCAAAGTTTAATTTCTCTTACTGTCAGGAAATGTCATCTTTTTAAGCTTCTATTCATCTAAGCTCTGTTTAGAGCTATTGAATCTTACGCCTTTGTTTGCAAGACTTCTATGCATTTTCCATATGTAATCATAGAAATTCAGTGACAATTCACCTTTTATCCTTCCCTCATGAGCTGAGTAGATGGAACTCCTTTAATTTAGCGTTGTGGGGCTTATTTTTCAACCACAGGGTTACTTTTGTTCTCCTTCGAAGTTTTCAGGAAGTAAGTGGAAATAATAAACTTAATCATCAGAAATGTCATTCTAATCTGGTAGTGTTTTAATTCAATCATACACGAAAACAGAAAGATTAGACTATTTTTACCCCTATACTGGACCCAGATTTTATGGGAAGCCAGGCATGGCTTTAGATAACCAAGTCTGTCTTTGAGCTCTTTCCTTTCAAGTCAAAACATTTTAGCCTTACATGGGATCACATTATCATAGAGAACAAAAATAGAACACTGAATTGACAAAGCTTTTTCCAAAAAATCTTCTTGATGGGTGTTAATTAGTTTTCTTGCGTCTAGTTATTGACAATCACTGTGATTATCAATATGTTCTGAACACTACAGTGAAAAAAACTTTGGATGTCTTGAATTTTTCTGTTGTGGTAAAGATACATTTAGATAACAGTAAATACTGCTTTAATGAGGAGAAAAAATTTTGAACAAGCTTTTGAATCTAAAGATTTACAGTTAGTTTTAAAGTGTGTGTGGGAGAGAAGAGAGGGAAGGGCCTTTCACACTGTGATGCTACATTGTTCATTGGAGAAAAATACTGGATTGGGCCTGATTCAATATGCACATTCCTTTATTAGAATTAGTGAACAAAAAGAGATGAGTTGATGACTTTGACAGAATTGCACAATAAAATCTACTATAAACAAGAAATCAGGTTTTCTTAATGAATTTGATGACATTCGACGATCTGTCTTTCCAAATTTTATTTGCAGAGTGGCTCTTTGGCACACATGCTGCAACGTGGATTGAGAGTTGTCTTGCAGGCTGTCAGCAGAAAAGGCTGATCATCTCTGCAGGGAACTGGTGCCAAGCCGGGCACTGCAGGGCAATTAATTCCAAAGTCTTCCACCATCTGCTTTCAGGAAATAGAGAGGGGAACGTCACTGACCTTCGGGGTGTTTTTGCCTTTGGCTATTAAACAGTCTTTGATAGTACTGAGCCCTGGCTCTGAGTTCTGCCTGCAGTCCCTTTCTCTCTCACTCCAGTTCCTACAGTGAGCTTGAAGGTACTCAATCCATTAGAAACTTCTGTACACATTTCATCTGAGTATTATAAAACTAGTTAGAAAATGATAGAAATTGTAAATCAGCATTTTGCACCTACTGAGTAAGGATTCAAAAACAAATCAAAGAAGGCATCCAGATGTGTTGTTGCCTGAAACAGACGAGATAAGAAATAAACACAGAGTTTGCAGAGGTGAAAGGAGAACACATCTTTATTGGCAAAGTCGGTGATCTAAAAGAGGAAAATCATAACAGTCTCTTCATTTTTATAACTTTCAAAGTGCCCTCCCCCTGTACTATCCAACTAAAGTACATTTTACTACTATATCTCTTAAGAATCCAACAAGATGGTCCCTTGTTAGCTAACCCCACCTTAGTCCAGCCTCTAGAAGGCCTGGCAGCCTAACTCATATGTTTCGACTTACTATCCCACTTATCTATACACAAGAGTGCAAACACACTGGAACACAGCCTCTTCTGGCCTTTAATATTCCAAGTTATCCAGCTACCTAGCTAAAGTGAATTCCCTAAAATATTAACCATGCACATTAAGGCATCAATGTCTTTAGAAGAGTTGGCACATGTCTCATCTGCCCAGTGACTCCTGCAGACTCAGGTGGTGTTGCTTTCTGTGCAGTGGTGCCGTATCTTGCTACTTGTGCGCAGTGTAGGCCTGCACTAGCTACATGATCCCATGGAAGAATAAAATGGTGAAGAATCCTGCCTGCTTGTGCACAAACTCAGCAGTACTCATTTTCCATGTGTGGCACTGAGCTGGAGCAGTCATCCTGCTCACTTTGGGTCCCCAGGAGCAGTAACAGGAGTCTCTGCCAGCTCCAGTGTATGGTATCCTTATATCAGAGTCTGATTTCCTTAGTCTGAGAGGTTAAAGACTGGGAGGGATAGCTAAAGCACTGGCACAAGAAGCCATGTGGGATAATGCTTAAGTTGGAATTTCGGAGAAGATGGAACTCTCAGGCTTGAAGTTCCATGAGTTTTTTGAAACCCCCAATCTCCTTGCTCGAGGGCTGATCAGCTTTGAGATGGTGAAGAACAACCATTTCTGCCTTCTGCCCAGATCACCCAGCCATACAAACAAATTGTGATGAAAAAAAAAGAGCTGTGTTACATAAACCTGAATGCCCTTCCAGCTGGGGAAGAGGATGAAGCTTAATATTATCAGTGTGGTGGTCTCGATGGCCTTTTTTTATTGAATGCATAAGACTGTCAACATGGGGAATGAAATGCATTTGAGATTCGTGCACATCTGCTCTGGCCTGTTGCACTTGTAGGATTTATTTTTGACTTCTTCCATTGTGCTTGGAGTGCTTAAAGTGTCATTTGCAAAATTAATCCTTGAAATGGAGGAAGAATACTCATTGCATTTGCAGAAATTGAGTGGGGACTAAAATCCTCACTCAGCAAATATTGCAGATGTCATATTATGCTAAAAAATTGGCAAAAAATGTTAAGAGTGGTGTTAGTCTAATTTTAAAACCACATAAAATTAATGGCCAATGAACATCTGTAACCTTCGAATGTTTTGAAATCAAGAGAAGCTTTGAATTGGCGATGGTCAGTTTGAATCGTAAAATGATAACATGAATATTATGAAGAGTATTTTATGAACTTTTAAATTCTGTTTTATTTTTTTAAATGAGAGCTTTGGCAAGTAACAGTCACATTTGCGAATTAGATTGGTAGCATTCCCAATTGAAAAGCATAAGAAAACAAAAAGTCTGTTTTTATTTTAAATGATTTTTAATTAAAGGTTTAGAAACACCAAGCCAAAAGGTTTTGATTTTTTTTTATGAAAAAGAAAAGATACTGTAGGGATATTCTAAAAATTATTTTAGTTTGTGATTTTTTCCTTAAAAAACATATTTTTTTCATTCTCAGGTGATGAAGATCTAAGGTTTAAGGACCTGTTCTCTGTTACGTATTTTTAGTTCTGATAGCTAAATAAGAGCCAAGCAAGTAGTGGCAAAATGAAAGCCAAACACCTTCCTGAATGATTTATGAATTTATCACTTTTTAATTTTTTTTTCAAGTCAGAGTTTTATTATGTCAAGTAATGTTCAGCATCCAAATAATGACTGTCCCACTGTAAAACTTCTATTTAAAACCAGGAAGCAATAAAACAGCTTCTTTTTCTAGTAGCTGAGCAAGTTATTAGTCTTAGAGTAAATGTCTGTGTGAAATGAGAGTTTAGTGTCAAATTTTTCTGTGGTCTTTTGTCAAAAGCATAAGGAATAGCAAACAAGTTGCTGCACTGGTCCTTTACCTGTTCTAGAAGAAAAAGTGCTTTCTGCACATCACACGTTTTTGAATCTGACATGAATATACTATTCAAAGGAACAGTCTTTAAGTGTTCTTTGCCCAGTTTTGTCTTCAGATGGGTGTAAATATGTGCAAATAAAATTATTGCAGCATCTTATTAGTTTCTGACTCTTCTGGTTTCTCTCAGAGGCAGAGCTGCAGGGACTGAGGCATCTGCTGCTCCCCTGCAGAAAGACAGAGCTAATCATTATATTGGCATTCAGTCTCTCTGTTGTGTAATCCTTGTCCCTTCCCCTCTTTCCCTGATCCTTCTGTAAATATTAATGTATTGTCTTGTTTGAATTTTAAGACTAATCTGTTTCCCTTAAGACCAGTTTTCTGTAATTATTTGTGCTATAACCTATTTCTGAAAGATTTGCTTAAAACTTATAAACTCAGTTTGGGGATATAAAACAAAACACTTTTACTTCCTTGACAGTGAAGACAAAGGAAAGCTAGAAATGTTTAATTATTAAAATATTCAAAATTATTTACAATTCAGACAGCTATTCCTGTCTATTCAAACAAATATTTTTTCCTCCTGTGTAGTGGTTTAACCCGGGCTGGGTGCCAGGGCCCACTACAGCCACTCTCTCACTCCCCTTGCCCAGCTATAGAGGAGAGAGAGAATATAACGAGAGGTTTCGTTATATTCATGATAAGGACTACAGCAAATTCTTTCTTAATCACTGCCACTGGCAAAACAAGACTCCATGTGGGAATAATAGTCAAATTTATTACTAACAAGATCAGAGCTAAGAGTGAGAGACTAAAAGACACCTTTTACCCCCCACCCCCTCCTTCTTACATCCAACCTATTCTCCCGCAGCGGTCGAGGGAAAAGGCGAGGTGGGGGAGGTGTTGCTGTGGTCAGCTGCTGTTCTCAGCCGCTGCTTGGGGAGAGGAGTCCTTCCAGCCACATTCCATGGGGTCCATCCCTCACAGGACACAGTTCCTCTCGCAAACTGCTCCGGCGAGAGTCCATCCCATGGGCAGCAGCCCTTCACCCACAGCTGCCTCATGGCTCACATTCCACAGGGTGCAGTCCCTCAGGCACAGGCTGCTCCNCAGCATCCACCTACTCCGGGCTACAGGTGGATCTCTGCACTCCTGTGGTCCTCCATGGGCTGCAGGGGCACAGCTGCTTCACCATGGTCTTCCCCATGGGCTGCAGCTGGATCTCAGCTCCGGCGCCAGGAGCATCTCCTCCCCCTCCTTCTCCACTGACCTTGGTGTCTGCGTTGTTGCTCACAAGCTCTCACCCTGCTCCTCTCCGGCAGCCATCTTCATTTCCCTACTACTTTTTTTTTTGTTTGTTTCCTTCTTAAATATGTTATCACAGAGGCGTTCTGTCAACTACTGATTGGCCTGGCCTTGGCCAGCAGTGGGCCCAGCCTGGACATGGGGAAACTTCCAGCAGCTTCTTGAAGAAGCCTCTCCCTCAGCCCCCCCACTGCTACCAAAACCTGGCCACAGAAAAACCAATACATCCTGTAATGGTGATTCCCAGTGCAATCTGATAAGGCTGGGTACTCATGCTGGTCTCACTTCATCAACGGTTTAAAAAGCAACCAAGTGAGTATTTTGGGCAAGATGATCTTGCAGGTGAGAAAGAAACTAGAAAATACCTGGAAACTTCCACTGTTGTGGTATCCTCCACATGAACACTTTCAGAGAGTTGGGGAGTGTCATTCCTCTCCTTTCTTCCCTCAACACAGGCAAAAGAGTTCTACCCCACAGATCTCCCTTGGGTGCACTAAGAAGCCAAATGCCACTCCAGTGGCAGCAGCACCCATAACTTGTTTTGGGTATTAATCTTTTCCTTCCCTACTGTACGTTGCCACAGAGCAAAGCAAGGATCCTTTCCCCGGTTTATCTTTCTCTTTTCTTTCTCCCTCTCCTCAACTCTTAAGGTTGCATAGCACTGAGGCTGTGTGTGCAAAATCTACTGATGTTTTTGTTTATCTTATTTCAGTCTTTCTGAGCTATCTGGAGGTGAATGGCATAAGAAAAACACTTGCATCCTTAGTTAAGGTACTGATAATTTGGAGCAGATGCAGCACTGCTGTAATTCGTAGCAGGGAATCTCAGATGACTCCTTCTCTCAGTAGGCAGATGTCTACTTCCTGTAATAATGTATGTATGACCTCTAGAAGAGATTATACAGTAATTAAAATAAATATGTTTTCTTTTTTTCGACAGTACCCTTAGTGGTAAAATAAGTTGTAGATTACATTAGCTATGTTTCTGGGTTTGGGGTTTGTTTTGGTGTGGGTTTTTTTCTTTTCCTGTGTTGTACTAAAAATCTCTGAGCTGTTGTTATTAAAGTGTTTTTTCTGAGTGAAAAAATAAATACCACTTGACAGTTCACAACTGCTTTTAAACAGAAGAAGCCATTACTCTGGAAATGTGTGATGCCAGACAGAGTGATCCTGACATGGCGTGTCTGACCTTCGCACGCAAAGTGTTGGTCCAGCTGTCATGGTTCCTTCTGTTGGTGATGGCTGGGGTCTAGCAACAGCAACATGAGTGTGAAACCCTTGTATTCAGGAGGCTCAAATATCTTCTGTCTTTGTGCTGTTTAAATGGTTGCCATGGAAGACAAAGGAAGGCCTATTTGAAGAGGAAGGGGTTTAGAGACAAACTAGTTCCAGGTCCGTTCTGCGTGTGAATAGTGTGACACTGCAGCAAGAATAGAAAGAATGGGAAATTTATTTATCTTTAGCTGTGTTACAGCAGTTTCCTATTTGTTCCTTATGTTGAACGTGGGCAGGAGGTTTCTAGGAATGCATAGGCCCTAGGAATGCACGCAGAAAAAAAATGTACATTAGGAGCAGAGGTAGAGAAATTTTTAGCAAAAAGGGGCTAACCTAGGGAAACTTCCATGCCCTGATTATATATTTATTTGAATCTTTTCATAAACAGCCCTAATAGAATCATCCCTGTTTTGGATAATGACAGTCATCACCTTAGTAACTCCTTCCAATTTATTTTGCTGCTATGACCAATTTTCTGTTGTGCTGCAGAATAAATCTTATGCATCAAGTGCACTGGAAGTTTAGTAAGAAACTGTTTTTTTCATGTTCCTTCCATCTGTTGTGCTTCTCAAACCCGTAGGTACATGGGAGGAATGTGGAAAGTAAAAATTATAGGTCCTATGATTCCTTACAAAACCATTAGCGAAATACTACTGCATGGGAATGGTATGTGGAAATTTGTGAAACTCCTACTGCTGTAGCTACTCCTCATCAGGGAAAGTTTTTTTCTCAAGAGTCCAATACAGGAAAAGAATATATGCAAACTTGAAATGAGTAGTGGGATAGGAATCTACTCAACGGACATTTTCAACTAGATCTCCTACTTGTTTGGAGTAGCTGGATTTCTGTGATGTGCAGAACAAAGTGCCAAGCAATCCTTCACTCTGGAAGGCAACTGCTGAACCTTTGGTGCTGGGTTTGGTTGGTTGTTTTTTTTTCCCATTTCTCATCACTGCTTCTTTATGTTGGCCAAGGACACTGCCCAGCTTTTACATGTGAATTCTCAGATTTGGTTTAAGTCAAACAGCTTTCTGTCCCTTTGTAATTAAACTGTTTTATACACTGTGTCGAGTGGTAGGCAGTGACAGAAGGTTGTAACCAGCAAGAATCTGTTTGGGGTTTTTTTGCCCTCGGGGAGACCTTTTGAACTCAAAGTGCGTGTAGCAGACGCATGGTAACCAGCTCAGCACAGCATTGCAATCTCCCCTGTTTTCTGGGGACATGGACAAGTCAACAATTTCCATCTGAAACCTGGATTTTAGTGGGAGGAGAGATGCTGCATTAGTACAATAAAATGCCTGAATCATCAGCATCAGAGAAACAAGAGAGGAGGGTAGCAATAGAGCTTAGTTTCACACCTAAAATCTGGCAGATTAATGTAGCACAGACATATGGTCTGGGTATAGATCTCAAGATAGAAGAGTCCACATCCACTGCTTGATGATGAAATATGAAAATACAGCCTGCATTTCTAGAGCATTGCTCTTAACTGTTGCCTGGGCCACATGGAAGTTGTCAGAACAGCTACAGCCTTTTAACTAACAGCCTCGGAAGGAAGGTCTACATATGTTTGTTTCTAAATTAATATGGTCTAAAAAGAGACCAAGAATCTGCTGTGATGCATGCAAATAAAGAGGTGCTTATGTTGATGCCCAGCCGTACAAGTGCCACACTGACACAGATCTAGGATTTCCAAGTTGAGCTTTCTGAACAATGGCAAGTTCATTTTGCCATGTGTTTTTGTTCTGTGCTGGAATAGATCCAAAACCTTCACATCAATATCACAAATGAAATTGTGTGAAAGTATTTCTTTTCAGACTGGAAAGATGATTGTTTTTTTTTTTAATTTGGCATCTTCTTTTGGAAGTGACAAAAAGGGACCAGGAGTGACAGAAATGTACTGTAAAGAAATCTTTCCGTTGAAATCTATACATCCCTGTGAAACACTCCTGATGGAACAGCATCATTCTGTTAAAAAAAAAAACAAAACATTTTGTCAAGTTTTGACAAGATCTAGTCTCTTTTCAGAGAAATCTCAGAGTAAATGGGTTAATTCCAACTATTTGGTTCTCTTCTATTAATAGGAAAAAAACCCCAACTATTTTGCTATGAAGGTATCTTTTTGAAAAATATGGCATGGTCCCCAGCCTTCCTACACAAACGTGCATCTAGCACTGCTTGCTAGGTGTTAGAAAAAATTACAGGCCTGCAACCAAATGTCTCAATGAAAACTAACATGAACAAAAGTGTCTGTCAGACTTACAAGTGTTAGATAGAAAAGCTAGAGGCTTCTATCGGTGTCCTTATCAAATTGGCTTTTTCAAATTTGGCAGTGGATGCTAGCAAGGTCTGTTTCCTCATGTTCCTCAGACTACAGACTGATGTACAAAAGAACAAATTGACAACATTGTGCTTAGTCCAAATGCGTGGCAGAAAGGGATATGCAACACTTGGTACAGGTGCTAGTGCTGATCAGTGTCTGGCATAGGTGTTTGGCACATGAAGGGTTGAAAGTAGGCTCACTTTCAAAAATGAAGAGCGCACAGGAAAATGAATCACCTGAGATGCTGTTAGATATGAGGAAGAAGGTTTTTAGGTTTTATAAATGCTGTTAAGGTTTCTCACTTCCTGTGACCTTCCTAAAACTGTGTAAGACTTTCACTGGGGTGGAGCCAATATCAAGTGCGATGTTGCAGGACAGACCACAGATGTGGCTTCTGAAGAGTAAAAGCAAATGATCTGTGTGCAAGCAATTTTAATAGCCTTTCACCTGTGGGTAGAGGATTTTGTGATAGTCTGCATCTGCACACCCTTTATCTTTAGATCTGCTTGAATAGAGGTACTCTTAACTTCCATAGATTCCAGCTGTAGGTCTTAGCATGGTCTGAACAAGCAGAAATGGGACAGGTAAACTGAAGCATGTCTTAGCAAGTGCATGTGGTATCTTCTTTATTCACTTACAGGTGTTTCTGATAGTCTTTCTCCTATGAGAAATATATGTGAGTGTATGTTTCTTGATCCCTCTAGAAGAATTCTTTTTGGGTGATGTTTTCGAGGATCAGATGCATTGGCATGAGCAGTCTGTTGCACATATTACAGTCAGAATTCTGTCCCTGCAAACATTCCTTCTGTACTCACAGATCTCTCATAAGACCCACCCTGGAGTACTGCATCCAGCTCTGGGGCATCCAGTACAGGATGGGTTCCAACCCCCCATGGCAGCAGTGTTGTAACTTGGTAATCTTTAAGGTTCTTTCCAATCCAAGACATTCTATGATACTATGATTCTGTGATTTCATGATTCCACTCAGAAGTCCCTCTCCAACTTTCTTGTAGGCTCCTTTCAGGTACTGAAAGGCTGCAAGTAGGTTACCTGGAAGCATTCTCTTTTCCAGGATGAGCAGTTCCAATTCTCTTATCCTTTACTTGTTGGACAGATGCTTCATCCCTCTAATCATCTTCATGGTCCTCCTCTGGACTTTCTCTAGAGGAGTGATGTCCTTCCTATGCTAAGGAACCCAGAGCTGGATGCTGTACTCCCACTGGGGTCTCACCAGAGTGGAATAGCGGGGCAGAATCATCTTTTTTGACTTGCTGCCCACACTGTTTTTGATGAAGCCCAGGATGTGTTTAGCTTTCTGGTGCAAGTGAACATTGCTGGGTCGTGTCCAGCCTCTCATTCCCCAGCACCCCCAAGTCCTTGTCAGGGCTTCTCTCTAATCTGTTTGTCCCCCAGCTTGTATTGATAGTGGGGGCTGCCCCAACCCAGGTGCAGCACCTTGCACTTGGTCTTGTTAAACCTCGTGAGATTCCTATGGCCCCACTTCTCAAACTCATTCAGGTCCATCTGGATGTATCCCACCCTTCAGGTGTGTCAACCACACCACTCAGCCTAATGTCATATGCAAATTCGCTGGGGGTGCACTCGATCCCTCTGTCTATGTCATTAATGAAGATATTAAATAACACTAGTCCCAGTACAGACCCCAGAGGAACACCATTTGTCTCCGATGTCCACTGGGACTCTGAGTTGTTCATCACTTCCTTGTGCATGTCTGTCCAATGAATTCGTTATCTACCTAACAGTTCACCCATCAAATCTTTCTCTCTCTCCAGTTTAGAGAGCAGGAAGTTGTGAGGGACCATGTCAAAGACTTTATAAATGATGTCTGTAACCCTTCCCATGTCCACTGATGGAGTCACTCTATCACAGAAGGTCACTAGGTTGATCAGGCAGGACTTGCCCTTGGTGAAGCTGTGCTGGTTGTCCCAAATCACCTCTCTGTCCACTCTGTGCCTTAGCATAGCTCCTAGGATGATCTGTTCCATGATCTTCTCAGGCACAGAGGTGAGACTGGCAGGTTGGTGGTTCCAGGGTCCTCCTTTGTATGCTTTTATAAGATGGGTGCAATTTTCCCCTTCACCTAGGACTTCCTTCACCTGACTGCCATGACTTTTCAAATATCATGGAGAATGACTCGTCAATTGTGTTAGCCAGTTCCTTCAGGACTCTGGGATATATCTCAACAGGTCCCACAGACTTACCCATCCATGTTCAGGTGGTCATGAACCTCATTTTTGCTTACAGTGGAAATTATCTCAGCCTTCTCTTCATCTGCTGTTACCAATTTATCAGTGCTGTTCTATCATTGAGAGACACCTTCTTTGACCTTCCTTTTGTAGATGACTTACCTGTAGAAGCCCTTCCTGTTATTCTTTGCGTCCCTTGCCAAGTTCAGTTCCAGCTTTGCCTTGGCCTCCCTTACTCCATCGCTACACACTCATACTTCATCTCTATACTCTTCCCAGGTTGCCTGTCCTAGTTTCCACTCCCTGTGTATTAGTTTCTTTCCCTGTAGTTTGACCGGCAGTTCCCTACACAGCCATGCTTGTCTCTTTCTTTCCTTGCTTGATTTCTTGATCCTGGGGATTGTTAGTTCTTGCACTCTGTGGAAGACTTCCTTAAAGATCTATCAGCTCTATTCCACTCCTTTGTGCCTGAAGGCAGTCTCTTAGGGGATCTTACTGACTATCTTGTTGAAGAGCTGGATGTTGGTTTTTCTAAAGTTCAGGGATCCAAATTCTTTGTAAAATGTTCATGGCCAAACTGGATGTGACTTTGAGCACCCTGGTCTTGTGGAAGGTGTTCCTGCCCATGGCGGGGAGTTTGGAACTAGAGGATTTTCAATGTCTCTCCCAACCCAAAACTTTCTATTCTTCTAATTCATTACAAGTCATGAGCAGACTCTAGCAAGCTGACTTACTGTTAACAAAAGGTAACAAACAAAAATGTGAACACTCTATGTGTGAAACTAAAATTTATTTTGGCAGTCAGGACTAAACCCAACCCAGAGTGTTGCCTGACCTACTGTAATAGAAGATCTGACATGTCTATGTGGCATATGTGTTTGAGGGGGACCCTTGCACAGGGTTATGGGACCCTTTGCAGTTAAGCAGCATGTAAAATAAGTACTTCCTCTGGGTAGCAGCTGTGACTTGTTCTCTGGGAGCTGCCTGATCCACAGGCTGAGCCAAGCCTAGCCTTTGCTGCTGTCCTTGGCCACTGTATTCTTGGCTTTGGTGAGTAAGGGGTGCTATGCTCTCCTCTCGCTCTGAGCGGCTCCTGTAGTGCCACAGAAGAAATAACAGTAGCATCGACAAGAGACTGACTTCTTGACTTACTTACTTACATGTTTGGATGTGAAAGGACTGTTTACAAATTTGCACAAGTGCTGGGAAGCTGTGGGGCAAAAAACTGCCTTGGAATTGGAAAAAAAGAAGTCTGGTTTTTTTTAATATGTAGGTTGGATATCACAAACGAATGTTTAATTATCATAGGTCTCTTGATAAATAGTATCTACACAGGCTGCAATCCACTGAGCATATTTGTAATTGTGTGAAAATTTTATACTTTCTCCTATTCATTTACTGGAAATGTTCTGAATATAGAAAGTTATGAAGTTATGAAGGTTGAAGTAGACTATTATGTATATCCAGAGAGGTGGTGGATACCCCATCCCTGGAAAAATTTAATGTCAGGTTAGACAGGGCTCTGAACAACCTGATCTAGTTGAAGATGTACCTGCTCATTACAGGGGTGTTGGACAAGTAAAGGTCTCTTCCAACAAAAATCATTTTATGATTCTTTTACACGCTTTTGGCTTGTATGCCTTTGGAAAAGTACCTGCACCTGCAGTAGACTTTGACAGCCCAGTGAAAGATGAATATCCAGGAAGGAATATCAGATGCTTTTACTTGGGAGTAACTTGCAGAGGGCAACAACTCCTTCTGGAAACTGCAGCATGGAACCTTACAAAGTGATAGCAGTTGTACTTTCAACTGTACAGATCCACGTGGTTTAGTGTTACAGCTGTCAAATCTCTGAAGAGCTCTGTGTTTTGATAAGCATGGTCCAAGGTGTGTTGGCTCATCCCTGCATGGAGGAAAAATAGAATGTCAGTAATGCAAAAATGTTTCCTTGTCTCCTCCTGAGGCACTGCTTTTACTTTCCTCTTTCTAAATCCCTGCTCTGTGTCACAGACATACTGTATGACTTCGCTCTTCTCTGAAAATGCAGTGTTTGCACTGAGAGAAGGTGGTGGGTGGGTGAGCCAGGCCTGTCTTTGTGATTTCTGTTTAACACACCTCTCTGAACGTCTTTGAATGCATCTGAAGGTACTCGATGTAACTTAGTTGAGATTTAAATGAACACGATTTTACAATTATACCTTAAAGTTGTAAATAAGATTAAAAGAAACAGGTTTTTATGAGTCTTAAACCAACTATTGAGTGTGGGTGGGGTCTGTGGGGAGCTTCTGTGAGGAGAGGCTGAAGCTGCCTCATGCCTGGCCCAGCCAGTCCCTGCTGGCTTCAGTGGACCCACCACAAGGCACAGCTGAGCCCCTCAGCTCAGCTGAGGTGATATGGTGATGCTTCTGTGACAAAATACTTAAGAAAAGGAAAAAAACCTGGAGGAGATAGAAGAGTCAAGAGTGAATTTGAGCCTGGGAAGGAGGAGGGGCTGGGAAAGGTGGTTTTAGTTTGATTTCTCACCATTCTGCTTTTTTAATAATTAGTAATAAAATTAAATTAATTTCCTCAGGTCGAGTCTGTTTTGCCTGTGACGGTAATTGGTGAGTGATCTCCCTGTTCATATTGTGACCCATGAACTTCTTCATCTTGTTTTCTGCCCCCCATCCTGCTGAAGAGAGGGGATGAGAGTGGCTGGGTGGGCATCTGACAGACAGCCAAGGTCAACCCCCTCCTCCCTCCTCCCAATTATCTGATGTCATTAAGAAGACCAGATTTTAAAACAAAAAATTTGGAATGGATATTTGAGATTTGAAAGTCAAAGAAAACCCCATGTCTACTATACCTTTTTTATCTAGACTTGACACTAAGACTTTAACCTTGTTTATATTGAAGGCACTGAACAAGTTTAATTTTTCAGAATGAAGAAAAAAATCCAAACCTTCTCTGTTCTTCATGATGCCTCTTCTGTTTATTTTGTTAGGCCATATTGGGCCAGCTTTAGAAACTTTTTTTTTGACTTTGGCTCATTGGTTGTGAGTAAGCTTCAATGTTTCATGTTCCATTGTTTAACTTGCCTCAAGAAGTGACAAATACATCTCTAAAACCTGGCACCATGTCCAGTGAAAAAACCAACCTGTTAGGCTAGTGCATCAGAGGAAATCTTCATATCAAGCAATGAGGAACTCACAGTCACTTTGTACAAAAATATTCCCATGCCAATGTTTTGACTTGATGTAAAATATTTAATAAGACAGAGATTTTAATGTATCTTATACTTCCAGCTTTAAATGAAGAAAAATTGTAAGAAATTTCTCAGTTACTAACACTGTGTTCTTACTTTCCCTCCTCCCTCCCCTCCCCCAGTATGTTTCCCATACATCCCTTGCAGGAACCTGAATAATGAGTTAGTGATCTGCTCCGGTTACTTATCTGAGCATATAGAAGAAATTATGCTGTTCAGAAAATTACATGTAGCATCAAAGCTAGGATTTATTTCTAAAAAATCCTATTACACTTCAGGTGTCAAACTGAAAAAAGATTATCTGTTTTACTCCACGTGCTTTTTGGGTTTTGTTTTCCTGCATGTGATCTCTATATATAATCATTGGAGAGATTAGGAAAAACAGGTATATATGCTTCTCAGGGTATAGATGCACAGAGCATATATGTGCACATTATCTCTAGACTGCTAGTTTTATAGAGGAATTCTTTGTTTCATTCTGGATATTTTCCTTTCCTGTCTACCTTCCTCTATCCTTAATTTTTTACTCAATGTTTTGTTCTGGTAACAGAAAATCCAAGGAATATATTAGACTTAAAATCAAGAAGAGTACAAGCAATATCATAAACTATTTCTTCAGATACAGATGTATGATCTTCTCACAGCTCCTAATTTCAATTTTGTTGCCATTTGAGGACAGTTCCGCTTTATGAGCATTTCTGTCAAAAGCAACCTAATCCCCAATGCTGTGTCTGCTCATATGTGCTCCCTGCCTGAATCCAGAGAACTGCACAGTGCTTGGCACACAGAGTTGGATTCATTCACATCTCACTTTGCAGGCAAATTTTCCCTTGGCTCATCCCTCATCAGTAGAGAGATTAAATCACTCTTAAACAGGTAAAGTCAAGCTAATCAGTAGGCAGGTGCTATGACTATCTCTTCACTTAGGACCATAGTTTAGTGATGGAGTTGTCAGTGCTAGGTTTACAGGGGAACTCAGAGATTTTAAAAGGTCCTAAAGGTCTTCTCCAACCTAAGTGATTCTGTGATTCCATTTCCCAACATTTGAACAAATTCACAGAGGCTGAGCTATATACTGTATGGATATGACTTCCTGAAGTACAGACTTGGTGCATGGACAGTGCAAAGCCATGTGCTATTTACAGGAAATAAGAGGTTCTCCAGCTGTGTTTGCTGCAGGAATATATTAACCTTTACCCTTTTAAGATGTTGAGGTGAAGGAGGAAAGAAAATAAGTTTAATAACAGTCTGACCTAAATTTTCCCAGGATTCCTGAAGTGAAAGTAATTATTTATCTGAACCTATTTCTAAACAGAAATTAAGATCATTTTCCCTAAGTGACTTGAACTCGTTTCTAATCCCCTAACAACCTTAATCAACAAGTTTAAAATTATGTTAAAAATCTGTTTAAGACTTATTACTTTGATATTATTGCCATTAATCCAATGTCACAATTCTTAGTGAAATCAGTGCAAAATAACTTTGTTCACATACCATCACCTAGGGGCATGCAAGCAATATCAGAATGTGTTGCAGGAAATAGGTGTCTGTTGGGTTGTTATACAATATTGTACATTTTTAAACCCAAGGCCTTTAATGCTACCTTGAAATTAATCCCAGGAGTTCATGCTGCAACAGCATTCTTGAAAGGATATCAGCCCAGAAGGTGCCCGTTGGGACTCTTCTGCTTGCCCTTACCCAGATTTCAAGGAGCTGTGCATCCTTCAGGCCTCTTGTGCAAAAGCCTCTGAGCATTTATGCCTTTCTGCAGCCACTCTCATGTGATTGCCTCTGGCAATCTGTAGGTTGTGCTGAGGTTTGGGAAGGGTGAGAGGGGCTGCTGTCTGCAGCAGGGGACAGCAGATGGTCTGTGGTGCCCTCATATTGTCAGCAGCAATAGACAGCCTTGACCACACAGAGATGCAGCTGCTGTTTAACAGGGGTTGCCATCCTCGGCTTCTTTCAGGAAGTGTGAACTTTTTTCTCTTGAACCTTTTGGTGTTCGTGTAATCCTTGATGGCTGCTTTGGCCAGAGGGCTCCCATTTGGTGTCCTTGCAGGACTTGGCTGAGCACTGCTGGTGATGCTCTTTTCTCCTGAGGGTGCTATCAACAAACAGAAGTGCAGGTGGAGTCTCCCGTGCTAAAATTGCTCCTTCCCAGCAGATGGAGGCAGCTGGCATGCCTGATCTGGCAAGATGCTGCATGATGTACTTAAGAGCAGTGTGGCCTGCTAGTGTCAGTGCCTTCTATTATAGTGTGCAATATAAAAGCACCAGGGAGCACAGCATGGTTGTGCAAGTTAAGCTGTCTGGATTTGCTTCAACAGACTTGAAGTGATTTGTACAGGACTGTTATGGATCTTACAGCTTCTTGGCAGCAGTAGCCTGAAGGGCCCTCTTTTGTTCTTTTCCTTGGGCTGTTCTGAGCAGATCCCAGAGACCACTACAAAAGTTAAATGTTGTCTGGTTGAAAGAATTAGGTCTCAGTGACACTTGGGGAGACAGAGAAACAAGGTTGACTGACAATGATGTGAAACTGATGATCTCTCTGCTTCCAAGGTCTTCCTGACATATGCTGGAGCTTTATACTGTTGTACTTTCCTTAGCAACTCAGCATGATTCATGCAAACATGTTTGCAATAACAAGTCCCTGGTAGAGTCTGTGCATTCCTTAGAACTCCTGCCCTTTAGAAAGTAATGGGTTGTTATTTCAATTTACAATGTTTACAGTATATTTCTTATTTATTCATCTTTTCATGGATTTGTTTAGTTCTGTTTTTTGCATACTTGTTTTAAAAGGATGGCAATGAAATGACAATGTAGTTCTATATTTCTTGTTCCCTCCGGGCCCCCCCACCCTCCAAAAATCAAAAGTGAATTTCTTAAATCCCTTAATATAAGCAGAATTAAATTCTCAATGTGACTGAAAATTTAGGCTGAAACTGAATGTTCAGACAAGTATTTGTAGGTAGATTTACTGTTGCTGAGTTGTTGATTCAACTTCTATTTCTTTGCATTTATTCTGTTAAAATGGCAGGATTTTAACACCTTACATCATCTAAATCTTTTACCTAGGGACTACGTGGTTCCCTTCCAGGGTTCATCTGGGCATCTTTAAGCTAATTAGTTCCCTGATAGCTGAAGTGCCCTAAGCACTGGTAGCATCTTGTTCATTCCTGTTGGCTGTTTACCTTTTCAATTATTTTTTGAGTCCTGAACAGAAGTATTTGAATTAAGTAATATCAAGCCTGAAAGTGGAAAATTTTGATGAAACAAGCGCGAACTTGGTCCAATATTATTTTGTCTAGTGGGCAAAGTCTGAGACACCTCTCCTTTAAGGCAGGTCGTTTTGAAGGAAGAGGGGACCATTTTTTGCATGCAGACCTTTTTTTGACTCCAGAGATGTTTTTGTGAGAGATACTGTCTCTTCAGCAAAATGGAACCTGTCCTAGGGTTGGAGACCCTTTTTTATGTTTTGTTAAAATATGGAGCAAACTGTCCTTCCTTACATTTGAAGCTGTATAAGTCACTCTTATCCAGAAATACTCTGTTTGAAAATCAATTTTGTAAATTGATGTCTGAATCGTATATTGCTTTTGAGTGGAGCAGTAGCAAAGTCTGGGAGGGAATCAACAGAGTTTGTTGGGCCTTGAATTACAGATTTTGGTCTTTATTGGAAAACTTGACATTATGCCTTATGACCAATGTAGATTGATTGGCGCCTGTCTTCCCCTTCTGAGCTCTTCACTGTTTCAAATGAGAATCCAAGAAGTACCATTCCTTCTAATCCACATGGCTGTGTCTCCTCAGATAACCTAGGTCTGGGTGAGGTCATTGCTACATGGCTCAGTCTCCAAATAGGGAGCTCTGTGGAGCTTCAAAGTTCCCCTTGGTTCACCTGCTTAGATGTAGTGACAAGTTGCATGTTAAGTCAGACTTCAAAACAAGAGAGATGCACCTTTTTTAGTGATTGCAAAAGGGAAAGGTGGTGATGGAACTGCTCCTTAAAGTGCACTAAACATTTGTTCAGTTTGTAGTGTATTTTGTGGAGTGTTAATGGCATGTCATATATCTCTCTGGGAATTATTTCCCTTTCTTGAACCCAGAAATACTGAGAAAAAGATACAGTAAATAAGACGAGTGTCTGTAAGTCTACCTATATTTGGAAAATGAGCAATTTGAACACTCATGTAGAAACTTGAGGGAAAGCACTATACTGTATCCTGAAAAGGGCAGATTGTGTTCCATGATGACAGAAGTGGGCCTGTCAAGCAGAAAATGTAAGCTTTTAGTTATTCGTACACTGAGTTGGTTGAGCTGCAGTAGTTTGTTAATCAGCAGACAGACCTGCCCTATGCACTGCAGACGACTCCAGAATGTGTAGTTGTTACTAGTGCTGGAACTGGTATTACGACTTTTAGCATGCAACTTGAAGTTAACATTTTTATTTCAAATTATGCTTCCCAAAGGCAGCTTTATGTTCAAAATACTTAATTCGTTTGTATTGCTATAATTCATCATGCTTACTTCAAGTAAGAAGTATCCTAACATTATTTCCCTGTATATGGAAAGCCACATATGGAAGGATTATAAAAGTAAAGTGAAATCAATTGAGTTTTTTTATTAGCTATTTCAACTACAACGACAATTCAGCAAAGACACCAACCTGAATATTTGGTGCACTGCCATCTTCAGCTGTCTTACTCATGTGGAAAACTTCCATGCAGCTTTTCATGTTTGCTTTGGCACGTGATTACCAGTGGGCATGGATGGTTGCTGTACCTAGCAAAATTTTGTCGTTAGGGTTTTGTTTGTTTAATCGGTGTTTACCACAAACAGACAGAGAAGGGAGGCAAAGCTGCTCAGAGGTATGGTGTGACCTCCACAGAAGGAGAGAGTAAGCAGGGACTCTTCAGTTTGAGTATATGTATATACACACACACGTATAATGTCTGTAGAGCAGCCACTAAGTTTAGCTGTCAGTAGGTTTGAAATTGCCGTCCAGTGTGACAGATTCTTTTAGGGATCCTTGGCAGAATGAGGACTGGCCACAGGGTTGTAGTTATAATTAGAGGCTTATTATTATATTAAAATTTTAACAATCAGCATAGGCTATTGTTATCTACTGTTTCTACCAGTTAGTGCAGTTTAGCTACTCTTAGCATGGCTTACAGACTATTCTTAGCAATTATCAGCTTTCAGTTAAACAGAACTTCTAGTAATTACTGTAGCTTTCTAACTATCTAGAGTTTTTAGTTACCTGGACCCTCTACAGACTGGGTCAAATTCTTAATAGTCTGTGTGTGCTACAATAACCATAAACTCAGACTTTACCTAAAACAGCATGAATCACTAAGTCTCAGAGGAAGCAGGCAGTAGCTGGAGCACTCCAGACCCTCAGGGAATGACGGATTTTCCTGTCCAGGAGCAGTTCCAGTCTGAGTCCCACTTAGGACTTGTGGCTGCTGGATCCTATAGGCAGTATCTCCTGGCCTGGTACATTGCCCTATTCTCTAACAGGTGGCACCACATCCTGGAGACAGTGCTTGTTAGGCAAATGATCTCGTAATGCTGACAGGAGGGTTATCTGTTTTATAACGGGG
The DNA here is from genome assembly GCA_013399895.1 of Serilophus lunatus. Lineage (NCBI taxonomy): Eukaryota > Metazoa > Chordata > Aves > Passeriformes > Eurylaimidae > Serilophus > Serilophus lunatus. The sequence goes on from VXBA01004279.1 coordinate 711,808, forward strand.
ACCGTCATGTCCTGTCACAGTGTTGAAAAGGGGAAGAGAGAAGTGGTTGGAGGGTAATCAGCACACTGACATATTGTCACCATTTGTCTTAGAAAATGGTCTTGATTCTGCTAACCATATCACCAGGCTCAGGAACAGAGGGTACCGGACACAAAACCAGAAAAAGTTATTTTTCACCCAGGCTGAAGTAAATTGCCAAACATTCCCATGGGGACCAAAAGTGTGACTAGGTTGAAAAAAGGATCAAACACAGTGGTCCAGATATAATCTCTTTGATCTATTCAGCAGTTCCTAAGTTACTAGTTTTCAGGAGGATAAATACAGAGGCATAGTACGTTTGCCCTTTTTCTTACATTCTCTCTGTAAGTTCCAGCTTTTGGCTACTCTTGGGAGTATGATGAAGGAAGAGAAAATGAGTTGTTTAGGCTGGCGTTGCAGTTCCTGTACTATCCCAGTTACATTGGATTCGTAATGAAAAGCGAAACAATATTTAAAACAAACAGAAAAGACAAAAAACCACCCACTTATTCTGCTATTGCAAACATACCTGGTTAGCTGAGCGGTGCCTGCCTGATTCTTTCTAAAGCTCTGAATGAAATTAAGAGAATCCATGTAATATCGATGACCCTGTGCTTTGACTGTGATGAGGAATGCAGGATTGCTGCTGAGTCTCTGACACCAGATTTACAGTGACTTCCTGGTGGACAAGATGGGCATTTTTGTAGCCATTAGAAATCCTGTTGGAATTTTGATTGCCCAGCTGCGCGTACTTGCTCAAAAATGGAAATGCAATAACAAATACCCATTTGCATGCTGTTGGATGTGTAGAATAACAAACTGCCAGTTGCAGTGTTGCTCAACTTTAATGTCTGGAAATACCAATTCTGTTGAAGATGTCAATGTATTTAAACATTCTGCGAGTGGACAGTCTAAACTGCACATGCCACTCTCTCTCATGGCCTTATGTCACAGAGTTTGCAAAATTCATTGCAGCAAGGCTCATAACTATGCTGTTATGAAACTTGCATGAAAATCGTGATTTTTGGTATTCAGGGACTGTAATTATATGTGGAGTATCCAAGAGCTTTTACATGTAGTTGCTTTGTGTATAGTTTGCAATCAAATAAAGCATATATATTTGAGATAATTTTATGAAAATTTACAGTAGCTTTCTTTATTATCTTTTACATCAGAATTGATAATTATTTATGGGGTTTCATAATGCTGTAGGTTACTTTTGTTCAGCATCTTGTTTCCTAAATATTTTAATATGTTTTCTTTGAAAATTCTATCCTACAGAGAAGGTAGCAAGCAGTAAAGCAAGTGTAATGTGTTCTTGTGTTTGAAATTACCAGGGTTTGCTATGTGCCAGGTATCGTGGAAATTAAAGAAACTGCTGTTTCTAAAGTTGCTAATGCCAGTTAGCCTCTCATTTCGTGTGGTGAGAAGGAAAAGTGCTGACAAGTACTGACAAGCATATTAAGATGTAAAGTAGCATATTATGCTTCTGAAGGATTGTTTTCATGGCATATTTTGCTCTTCTGTTGTGACACTTAAAATATTGCTGTTCTAAACTGATATCTGATATCCTCTGCTTTAAAATGTTTTTTGTTTTGATTTTTTTTTTTAAATTAAAGCTTTTTCAAAATTACAGAAAAACATGAGATCTGAAGATGTATTTTAAAAATAGCATTATTTCTAAAACAAAACTGCCAAAGACTTTGGTTGCACAACTACAGAAGAGAGCCAAGAGAAAAATGGGGTGGCTCTTTTGATTTCCAGTGGAGAACTCTTTGGTGTGTCAGAGAGGATCTAACCCAAGCAGTTCTGTGGGTCACACCATTGAAATCAACTGTGCTCAAGGGAGCAGGTTTTACATCAGTCCCTAGGGGAGATAAAAGCTCAGAAATACTTAGTTGTTAAGTGTTGTTTACTGCTTTAACAATGATGTGCATATTGTATGTAATGATATTTTTGTAAAATTTCACTTAGTTTATGTATCTGAATAGTTTTTATATTGCTTTTGTTCATTCATGTTCAGATTATTGGAGTAAAATGAGATTTCAACACAAATATCATTATTTTTCAGTTCTTACTAGTGCAGTGGAAGTTTACATTTGTAACAGTTTTGCAGTGTTGGGCTATGAAACTTTCTGGATTTATCCTTCTGGACAAGGCTGACTTTACCAAACACTTGACTGTGTGAAATAAACACAGAGCATTACCAGAAGGAAAACTACAGCTTGGAGGCAAGGATAAGTTCCCAGCTGCATTAAGAGAGTGGGCACAACCTGTTTTGTCATTTAAAACTTTTAATGAGAAATTAATTCTTATTCCGTGTGCTCCCTGAGATATGAAGCTCCCCAAAGCTCAGGACCTAACGCAGGCAGCACATTTTCTGAAGCCACATCTGCTTCATGGTTTCCAGAATGTGCTGCAGGATGGCTGCCTGCCTCCTGTCAGTGCCTCACAATGCTTTTTATAGCCAGCTGTAGACTTGAGATGGTGAGTAGCAAGTTGGTGTGAGACAGTCTGCTCACTGTAGACAGAGAAATATGAAAATTGATCTACATGTCTGTGCTTTGCATAGACTGAAGAAGTGCCTCAGCAAACGAAACCAATTATGAATTTCCAGCTCTGTGCAAGAAAGGCTTGGTAAACTTCTTTTACGAAGGGGCTGTAACTAAGAGTTACCTGAGTGTCTGGAGGGAGGTGGGAGGAATGAAACATCTTGTGATCCAGCAAGTTATGAAGGTTGAATTAAGTGGTGGATTTGGCAATGATGGGTTAACAGTTCGACTCAATGATCTTACAGATCTTTTCCAACCAAAATGATCCTGTCATTCTGTGATGTGCAGCTGCTCAGATCTGCTCCCTCTGCTCTTCTGAAGCTTGCACAGAGCCCACAGCTAAGCCCCAAGTTTGGTTGGATCTGCGTTGTTTGGGTATCACACGTGAACCGACTCACAAAAAGGCTTTACCCATATTGGATTTTAGGGCTAAATCTGCCTTGGATGTCAGTTTTGAAGTGTATGGCTTCCTTATATTACAGCAAAGATGATAAAACAATTACTGATGATGAGGTTCCCTAAAAGTCAGATTAGTGTTGATTTTTGTAAAATCTGATGCATATTTTATTGAAAAAATGTTAAGGAACAGGTCTGTGTATGTTGGTTGCACCACATCTATGACAGAGCATGAACTCCCTCCATGTGTAACAGTAAAAAGAAAGTGTCACTGTACTTGTAGTATAGGAAGCAAAACACTTGTCATAATTTATAAGGAATCTAAAGTGAGCGTGGATGGAGAAGCTGACAGCTGGTCTAATTAGAGAAAGGCTGACTACAATGAGATGTCTTCCAGAAAATAAACTAGTTTATCCAAGTTGAAAGAACCTCATCTTATGGCTGGCTGTTAAGGAGAAATACTCCTCTGTGGTATTACTTAAAGAACAATTTTGAGAAATACAGTTAAGCAAAGGATTTAATAACAGCATCAATATTACGTACATACTTGTGCTACAGATAAGGTACAAGTAAATATCAATAGAAATGCAAAAGCTGGGGTATTGTTTAAATGTAAAATCCTGCTAGTCCTAGTTTATATTTATATTTTTTTAATTTAGGTTTTCATTTTAGATTAGATTTCCTTTTGTATTAAATTTTGTCAGCTTTCCAGATTCACCCACATTTTTGTTAGTAGTAACAGGTTGCAATTAATTTTTCCTCTTCTGTCATAGATACAAAAATCTTCCTGCAATTTTCTTCTGTTTTTTTCTTTCTAGATTGTATTTTCAGTCAGCCATCATCTGACTGAAGCTCATTTTAGCATGTACAAATCCTTTACTTTTGACAGTTGCCAACAGTCTGACAAATTGGTGTCCATTTATTGAAATGGACATTTGATTTCAAAATCCCTTGGTTTCAGATGTCAGTAGACTTGTGGAATAAGAAGCTCTATTTAAAAGAGTGTTAGGTTGAGAAACTTTGGAATATTGAAGACTTACTGTCAGATTCTAGGTTTGCAGGATTTTCAAATGTGGTTTTGATCATCTTTTAAAGATCAAAATTTTAAAATACCAAACCAAATGGTGCATTGATACAATGTTAGGTTACAGTATTTTATTAAAGAAGAACAAGAAGTGTAATAAAACAGTTAACATAGTCCACAAGTCACAATGATTAAATTTTAAGGCCAACAAGGAAAAATAAAAGACCAATATTTGAAGTCAGTCTTCCCAAAGGAAAAGGTCTTCTGAACTTGTCAGTAATCTCTTGCTCAAACACAATACCAGAAGACTGTAAACTTTTAAAATATTAACAGCACTCATCTTGCTGTAGTAATGAAATACTCTTGAGAAAAAAAGTAAATTTAAAACCCCTGAGTCAATCCTGACTCCTTTAGACTGTACTATGCAATGAACAAACATTCTCATCACAATATAGGTTTTTAAAGAGGTAGGTGTATCAGTTGTTGTGCAGCAATTCAGAGCAAGGCAAAATGATTTCTGTGTGTAATTCTCCATGATAGTGAACCGCAGAAAATTCTTAACCCTGTCTGTCGATTCTAAATAAAATCAGTCTTGAGGTACCTCATGCCTCTGTCATCTCCACCGCTGGCGTGGTGCTTAGAAGGACTTATCAGTCTTGCAAATTTTTATTTTGGTTGTGGGGCAGACAATTCAAGTGGGAGAAAAAGGAGATGGTCAGCTCATCATACAGGGGGCACTACATAATGACCAGCTATCAAGTGCCAGCCAGGTTGGTATCCAGCCAGGAAGCCTCCCTCTTAAAAAATTGTTCCCTTATGAGACAAGGTTGTTCAAAATATTACTGTCCCCTCTATGGGAAGATATGAGTGTTTGTGATCTGTTTCAGTGGAAAGGAAGATACATTAGTGTCACATAAAATGAGTGGGTTTGCCTGACCCATCAAAGTGGGAGATTCTCTCAACCCTTAGTAATTTGTTTGACTGTCAGAGCTCCAAGGAAATCAAAACTGTTTAATGCCCAACCAGTCTGCAGGTGTCCCGTAAGTGGAGGACCTTCACCAACAGGTTCACCAGTTGGAGAGTGTGTTCAATTACTCATAGTGGGGCCTGAGCCAACAGAGAAGGGAGCCCTTCAGTGGGTCTTCCCAATGTGTTTACCACTGCCAGACACTGTCAGCACCTTACCAGGAATAACTCAGTGTACAGAAATCTCAGTCTTCATTAATACAAATTGTGACAAGTGAGGGTTTGTGGTAGTCTGTGACAGGGTTTGTCTGCAAAGTCACATTTTAAACCCTGTAATAATATAGGGCAAAGCATAAGCACAAGTTCTAAAGCAAAATAATCTACTAAAATACTATGAAGCAAAAGCAAGTTCTAATCTCTAAAACAAGCAATTATGCTCACAGGTTTCTGCCTACCCATACAGGCATCCCTTTACAAGGTATAGAAAAGGGGGTTAGTCCGTTGACTGTGCCAGCTGTGTGGTGGAAAACTTCTCCCAAATTCTTCCTATTTTCAACCTTTTTATATACTATTTGCTTAATTTTTAGGAGGAGGTTGAGTACTGTAGTCAGTAAGCTAAATTTGGGGTAGCGTGACAGGCATCTATTGTGTCTTGATGGATACCTGGCACAGGTCAAAGGGGTCACCACATTCCCATCTGGCAACCTGTTAGCAAAGAAAGGCTGTAATGCCTTCACATCACCCCATTCTTCGATGTACAGGTGCTTTTCAGCATTTTGGGAACTTTTGGGAAATGATGTGAAACCGCACCTGGATTCTCTGCCACTAGGAAATGGCAGCTGGTCCTTCCTCTGCAAATCTTATTTTATTTTAACTTCTGAGTATATCTCTATTCCACAATTAGTTTAACACAGTTTATTGAGAGCACTGTGATCGAATTATCACATCCCAGCAGCAGAGGAGCAACTCCTTTAAATCATTGCTTCTGCTTGATATGTGAACATTTGAGCATATCCTTATTCATGACATAGATTGCTATGCCAAGAACATGCTCTATAGAAATTTTAATGATTTAAGCAAATGCATGAATTCTTGCTTGCCTTGGGGTGGAGAGAATCAGAATCTGGTTTGCAGTTGCCCATCCTCCAATGTTGTTTAGTACAGTTTAAACCAGTGGGCATACGGAGTTCAGTGCCCCAAATTCTAACTCATATAATGTGTATCCCTGTAGAAGATTTGCTCAAATTAAAATAGCTTAAGTATTCATATGACCCAGCTTTTTAGACTAATTACAGAAAAAGTAAATTAAAATGTGTAATCAGATCCTTGCATGAAGTACTGGCAGAAAGCTTTGCAAAAATTCCCCTGAGAAGAAAAAGTCAAAAATGTTGTGCATAGTGCTTTCCAGTCCCTTTAATCTTGAGAAAAGGTTCTTTCATTTATAGTGACAAAATTGTGCAAATTGTAACTCTTTATCCTCTGATTAGTTTGTCTTTACTCAGCTTTTGTGAAGGCTGGATAAGAGGAGATTTATCTTGGGATATGGTATGCCTTTGCTTTGCTTTGCCTCCTTTTCTAGGGGATAGGAAAAGAATACTCAGCAAAACCATACAGTGAGTAAAAAGAACAAACATTTCCACGTGGCATAAAAAAATTATTTCTCTGTCTTATCTTCTGTGGATTGTTGAGATTGTCCTGAATACAGACCAGCAGAGACCAAGAGTAGCTGGTAGCAGATGGTATAAAAGAACTTTCTTCTTCTGCCCTCAAGCTACGTAAATGAATCAAAGCCATTAATTATAATAATTTAATATACATAACAATAATTTAATAATATCTACCACTAGGTGCATTAGATAAATTTTGCTTGTTCTTATTATACTGACAGGAGTAAAAAACAAACTTCCTTTGGGTAATTTGAGCATTATTACGTCAATGCTACAGTGCCATCAGCCACAGTTGTCTGTCTTTGCTGTAATATGGAAGTGCTGAGGTGGCGTTTTCAAGGGTGTAATATCAAGACAATCCATATCAGGTTGTCTATGTGTTTAAACACGGCATGTTTCTTTATAGAAGTCTCCACTTTAAAATAACTTTGTTAGCTAAAGGAGTACACAGATAAAAAGATAAAAGGAAAAGCTAAGTGACTTTGATTTTAGTACTCAACTAGCTGCTCTCAGAAATTAATACATTAGCTATCACTTCACTGCACCTTCAAAGAACAATATTTAAACCTTCCTGACATTTTTTCCAAACGTATTCCTTAACTGCACGTAATTTATAAACGTCTAAACAAGTATGAGTCATCCTGCTTTTAAACTCAGTGACTCTTCTGTACTAAATAAATAATGCTAGCCAAGAAAGGAAATTTCTCTTCAAAGAGAAGTTGGAAATGTTTTTAGATTTAAGCTGTCACCCTCTACGTCAGCAGAGGCAAGCTTCCGTAAGTGTGCTCTCTCGATGCCTTTTATGATCTCTGTTTTTTGTAGCACATGTACACGTGAAACAGTTGAAACAAAGATGTGCTTGCCTTGAGTAAGTAGGGCTGGACTGAGCTCATTGTTTGATGTGGCCCTTAGGAAGGAGCTGGTGAGTTTGCTGCACTGCTAGCTGGGACTTGTGGTAGAGCTGATCTGGCAGAGGAAAGATAAGGAGAAGGAATTATCTTTAACACAAGTCCATAAGCCTTCCTGTCACTAGTGGAAAGAAACTGGAATTTTGCAGATCTGCCTGGTCCTGGCTGACATAATGTATCACTGAGCTCTCTGGACATATACATTTGTCACTGCAAATGCTTTATAGCCTTGTTTGTGTCACTGGTTAGAGTTAGTCAGTGTTTTGGTATTTTCACAATACTTTCATTTTCCTATCCAGAAGAAGCACTGACGCCACTTGTTTTTAAATTTATAACTCTACATGTGAGACATCTGTTCATATCGGCTGCTCTTCAGTTTTGAAGTCACTGACAGTAGATGAGGAAACAATCTCCAAGAGCCTGTCTCACATGGTGAGAAATGGGGATCAGATCAATAGTTCTTGAACAATGGTTCTTAAACATGCTGCTCAGTCCAGCTGTGCATTAGGGTTTTTTGAGTATGTTTGGTACCTTTTTATTAGCCAAGCCAGGACAAGGTGGAGCAACTGATGCTGCACAACAAAGAACTAAGAACGTGCTGTAATGAACATTGCAGCCTGCTAGCATATCCCCAGTATGTCTCTGATCAGAACCTGAACCTCTCTGTTAGCTTCAAAGCCCTTGAAAGGCTTTGCCTGAGTTGTCTGCGATGCCAGGTGGTGGTAGATACACCTCTACCTCTGGCTTCATTCCTGCAGCTGTTGTGGGGCACTCCTGCCTTTGGGAACCTGTGTGGAAAGTCATGCACACTTTGGGTGTAGGGATTCACTGTATCAAAGAGCATCTTGGTTGATATCCAAAATGTGTTCTGCAACAATGTGTTATTAGCATGAGATGAATTTTTAAATTTAGGGGTAGGTGGGAAAGATAAGCAGCGGGTATATTATTAAGACTTTGTTTTTATGAGAGAAACTTGTAAGAACATAAATCACCTGACCCTTGAAATCCTCTGGAGTTTAGTTTGTTGCGAGATGAAGTAACTGATTCAATACCTTAACTCTTTTGTTGCCATTTTCAAACAGTATTTTGGAATGTTTTCACATTTGCTTTCATGCCTTTGATAACTCGTGTCAAATACAATCAGAATATAGCTCGATTGTATCAAATTCACTGGATGTCATTATTGCAGGAAGAGTTTCCCACAACCGTTTGTTTTAATTGCAATAAATGTCAAGAAGAGTTTCAAAATCCTTTGATCTTCACCAAAACACCACCAAGTGGTATATGCAAATGTGTACAGCAGGAGCTCATGTGGGCTTTGAACCCCACAAGAAGCCAATAAAATAAACTGTCTGAAAGAAGTCTGGGAAGTCTAAAGATTTGCAGCCAATGCACCCCATGATGTCTAAAGGCAGAGGTAGCAACAGCTTTGTGAGGCTTTTCCTTCCCCTTCTAGCTGAGTATAGTAATTGTTAGCTGCATGATAATATTGGAATAGGGAGGGGAGAAAAGAAGACCTGACTGGGAAAACTGGTTTAGGAGCTGTTTCTCAAAACTACAGTTTTCCTGCCATCCATGTATGTAGAGTTATTCTTCTGCTATGAACTATATATTAAATGAAATAAGTACAAAGATAAAGTTAAAAACCAGCACTATGTAATAATGTTTATTGATGGATTTACAAATTATGTAACATTTTTATCTTTTTTAATAATTTTTTCAGTAGAAATCCAAGAAGTGCAAAAACTTATAGAAACTTTATTTTCAGAGAAAAATACTGATTTTTCTGCTGTTGAATATGAATACAGTAAGGAATTCTGGATGCACAAATGTTTTCTGAGAAATTCGTTTCTCCAGACATAAGCAATTGGTTGCAGATTAATAGCTTCTTCTTTTTTAAGTATTCACAAGTCTATTGGATGTTGAATTTTTTAACTTTTTTTTTTTTTTTTTTTTTTTTTTTTTTTTTTACGTAGTNTTTTTTTTTTTTTTTTTTTTTTACGTAGTGAAGCCAGTACAAGTTTCCTACTACCGCCTTTCTTTACATACTAAAGTTCTAGTTTTACTCTTTTTGACAACAGTAGACCTGTAGCCACAAACAGTGGGGAATGAAACTCTGCCAAATAAAACTGTTTTTGTGGATGTCTAACATCAGTGCTTAATTTGAGAAGTCTTAGGAAATGCATTTTTATCTTATTTTTCTCATTTAACTATTTTTGCTAATTCTAGAAAGTTCTTTCTATTGCATTGCCTTTACTAAGGTAAATATTTTATAGTGTTGAAAATGCAGTATGTGTTTTAAAACTACCCTCCATGCTTTCTATTTGCAATTACAAGAGCCTTATTTCCAATGTTTTAAATAATTTCTTACACTTAGCAGTTGTATCCAGTGTCCATGACAGGGTTTTGGTAAAGGGGGGCTTTGGGGATGGGCACTGTGAGAAGCGGCCTGGGACTGCTGGGTGCTCAACACAGCAGGTCCCAGCCAGCTCCATGATGGACCCACCACAGGACACAGCTGAGCCCATCCGAAAACCTGATGGCACTTCTGCAAAAACAGGTTTTATAAGGAGCACAGATATGGAGAAGAAAGACAGAGGAACCAAAGGTAAGACCAAGGGCAGAGCAGAAGGAGGTGCTCCACAGGAAAGGAACTGATAGATGAGCTCATGCTGGAGCAGGTGCTCTTCCAAAAGGACTGTGGCCCATGGAGGACCCATGCTGGAACAGAAGAAACAGATTAGAAGGAAAAAGCAATGGAAGAGAAAAGAGTGTGAGGCAGAGTGGCTAAGACAAACTTTGATGGTCTGCCCCTTCCTCCACTGCCCATCACCTCACTGAAGGGGCTGAAAGTAGCCCATAGTGTTAACACTGCTAGTGGAGACCAGGAAGGGAGAAGGAGAGGGGTCTGGAATAAGGCTGTGACAGAAGAAAGAGAGGTTGGAGTGTGGCTTCCCGGACCCCCCCAAAGACACACGACCACACAGATGTAGTGTCAGAGGAGAAATCCGTTTATTGTTTACAAGAATGCCCTTTTATGCTCTACGTATAGTTTATACTTTTCTAACCACAATCGATAGCTAAGCCTTCCAGCATTGGACAGTTCAAATGTCAGCACCCACTGAGAAGCATCTCTCATATCACTTCGCTCTTGTCCAATCCAGCACTGCCGTGTTGTACAAACATCTTCCTTACATGGATGGCATGGTCAGCCCTTTCACTTTCAGTTTGGCTCCTTCTTCAGCTTCTGGATCCTGTATTCTGCCTGTCATTTACTGGTTATAAAAAACATTCACTGACGTTTCCTACACTGGAGTTTGGTTTTTTTCCCCCCAAGTGTTTATTTGTCTCTTCTGTTTGTTTCCCAATGCGGGACTTATTAATTAAATATTGATACTAAATGGCAGTAAATTAAATGCTCCCAAACTGAGGCTGTTTTGCCTGCAGCAATACGTGGTAAGTGATGTCCCTGTCTTTATTTCTACCCTCAAGTTTTCTTATTCTCATTTTTCATGTTTTCTCTTGTGATCCATTGGGAATAGAGGGAGCAAGCAGCTGGGTGGGTGCTTGGCTGCCAGGTGGGATCAGTCATCAAGGCACAGTATATCTTTACAGTTCTTCACACTTGCATTCCCAGTATATTGTACTGTCTGCCATTACAAAATGTCAATTATCTGTGGATTTTTCCATAGCATCTTCCTTACACCTTCTAGAAACTCTGCAACACTTGCATTAAGTTACTTTTCTTTGAGATGTTTTGTTTCCAAGTATTTTAAACATAATAAAAGTAATTTACTGCTGCAATATACCAGCATGTGGTATTATACCTTATGTTTCAGGTTTTAAGGAAAAAAGAGACACTCAAAATACTTTGAGTATTGGAAACAGTGTTTGGAAACAGTGATGCTCTATTTGAACATTTCTTGCTGTCTTTTGGTCTGAAAGAATGGAAAATGTGGCACTGGCTGGAAAGGGAAATAGACAACTTATCTGTCACAGAAGGTTTGTGTTGGCATTTGTATGTTTTTAAAAAATAAAAATTCCATCTTCTGAAGGAATAGGCATAAAAATGAGCCATTTTTTTTCTGTTGCAAAGCAAAACCACAATGATTATCTTTATAATGATAACATTTTGACCTCAACTACCTCTTTCTGCAGTGATAATTTGTCACCTTTAGTTGCTAACAATGTCTATGCAGGTAGCCCTTTTTATTTATGCAGAATTTATTTTAAGTTCGGGTCTAAATTTGATTCCTGGATGAAGACTACAGGAAAAAAATTTAGGAATTACAGAAAACAGGAAAGAATTTTTCAGATTAAATAGTGCTCTAGTATGGAATATTGCCATTTGCTAGAATCCCGGGAATGAAGTAACAAGAAAACCAAGATACTACACTGATTTTTCTCGCACATTAGCCATATGTTTCAAGTTACTTTTAGGTGGGTATGATGGGTTCTGGAAGAACCCAGATGTGTTGTGGAGAATAGAAAATGCTGTAGGTGCCAAAGCTGCAGAATCTTGAAAGGAAAAGGTACCAGAATAGGCCTGTTTCTTGAACATTATTGTTGAGAGGAGGTGAAACTCCTTTTATTTGACTTTAATTCTCGAAATTGAGTTGGAGATTCAAAAAGAATCATTTTAAGTTATTAGGATTTGGGAAAGCAGGGTTGTAGAATAAGTAGAGTGTCTGTGAAATCAGAGGTAGAACCGTTAGAATAGACACTACAATATTCAAAAGATAGCACTTAAGCAAACATTCTAAGGTCCTCAAGGTCTCCTAAAGGCTCTGTTGCTAAGCGACCATGCAGCAGGTAGCTAGGGGGCAGGGAGAGGGAAGAACTCTGGCTTCATCCCTGTCCATGCCTGGGCGGGGAGAAGGAGGGGAGTGGGGCGGGATCTTGGGACAGGAACCAATCAAGGGCCAAGGATACACCCACTGTGGAAGGGGTATTTAAGATTGATTGTTCCCGTGGGACGGGGAGGGAGAGGGAATTTTGAATTCTGTAACCTTTCCTCCCAGCGCGCTGAATAAAGCATACCTATCTCAAAACTCATCTGAGTTCTGAGCAGTGAATCACCGAGTCAAGATATGAATGCTACAGAGTTAATAGAAACTGATAAAAGTTCCCACTTGTTTGTTCTATCCAGTATCTTTAAAAGTAAGGCAGAAGATGAAGAGTTTTATCCAGTTTTGATACTATGTCCTGTCCTGTGTTGCTTTTATTATAAATGGCTGGAATGGAGCCTTGCTTTTGTTTGCAAATAGAAAAACAGATTGTTTTCCAATGCAGTCCACTTGCTTACTTCATATTAGATATAGGAAAGTATATATGTATGTAAATATGGGTATGTATATATATATATTCCGTATTTATAGCCTTTACAATATTCAGAGTTCTCAGAGTCACTTGAGAGAGAAAGGAGCAATAGGACAGTTTCCACTGAAGTCAAAATGACTGTGGCTTTTGCTAAAATAGGATGTTTTCTCCCAGACTAATCACTTTACAGCGGTGTTTGTTGTGGTTTTTATTAGAATTGATGAGAAAAATATATATAGCAAAAACCAAATCTCGCACTTGGTAATTGCTAAAGAAAATGGAAACTATCTCTTACTAACTCCTAAAAAATAAGAAATGTATGTTTTTTCCAATAATTTCTGTCCCTTCAGTGACAAACTGTCAATGAATACAGTCTTTTTCCTTGACTCATTTGGGGGTGCTGGTCGACATCCCACTGAACGTGAGCCAGCCGAATGCCTAGGCAGCCAAGATGGCCAATGGCATCCTGGCTGGTATCAGGAATAGTGTGGCCAGAAGCCCAGGGCAGCGATCATCCCTCTGTATTCGTCACTGGTTAGTTTCCACCTTGAATCTTGTGTTATGTTCTGGGCCCTCACTACAAAAAAGATACTGAGATGCTGGGCCATGTCCAGAGAAGGGCAACAGAGATCAGGAAGGGTCTGGAGCACAAGTCCTATGAGGAGTGGCTGAAGGAGCTGGAAATGTTTAATCTGGAGAAAAGGAGACTGAGATGGGACCTCCCGCAAGGAGGTTGTAGCCAAGTGGAGGTTGGCCACTTCTCCTGAGTAATAAGCCATAGCCTGAGCCTCATGATGTACTAGAGAAGCTTTAGATTGGATATTAGGGAAAAAAAAATTCTTTATGGAAGAGGCTGCCAGACATTGGAAGAGGCTGCCCAGGGAAGAGGTAGACTCATCATCCCTGAAGGTAGTGTAGATGTGGCAGAAATAAACAGCTTTAAAGTAGTGTAATTAAGCTAATTAGACTGTAGACAAAGATGTTCCTTCTTCTATTAGGCATCCTTAAATATTTTGCAACTGAGGTGTTTCTGTGAAAAGCCACATCTCCCTCCATGGCTGAATACAGCTGACATTTTATGTTTCTGCTTGGATGCCACACTAACAGGCTGCCAGGTCCAGTTCTGGTTTGTGTTACTGGTTCATTTAGAATGGAGTAAATTGGGAGGCGAGCTATCAATACATGTCATGGAGAGGAAGGCTTTGCCGTAGTCATGCAGCACAATGTGAAGAAAAACATCTTCATCTGCATAGATTTTAAATTGTTACCCTTTCTGAGTTTTATCTGAGCTTGCTTTTATCTGAGGCTTTTCCAAATTTTTTTCTTTAAAAATGTTTTGGTTCTGACATTATTGATACCCTGTTTCTGTGGGAAAATATATTCCCACAAGATTCTTCTAGACTTTCAGATAGAAAAGACATGTGGCAAGTCCTGTGAAGTCAGTCTGAGCCCTCCGTGCAGTCCATTGCTGAAGGCAAAATTCATCCATGTCCACATGATGTTCTGTGACTGCTGATTATGCAACATTATGATGGGAGGACGTGAAATATTCTTGCAGAGAGAGTAGGTTCACAAAAAATTCGATCAATTGAGAATTTTTTTCTAAAGCATTCCTAAAATAGCATTAGTGCATTGTAAAATGGAAGTTCTTGTAAACTATTTTTTTTGCAGTTTGCTGAAAAATAAAAATAGAAAGAAAAATAATGCAATAAAATAAATGAGATGCAAGAATGGAAATTCTTGTTGGGAATTAAAAAGACAAGAAGTAAGGCTTTGGGTAGGTAAGAAGAAATAAAACAAGGACCAAGGAAAGTGATAATGCACAGGAGCCCAAATGCATTATTCTATTGAGGACCAGTATAGTACTTGTAGTTCCTTAAAACTTGTGCAAAATAGCAAGAGCATTGAAAAAAATTAGTTGAAAACCCAATGGGAAATATAAGTTAGAAATTATTCATTTTGTATCACCTTACACATAAGTGCATAGAGCTTCTGCTCATTCTTGTAATGAAGTATTGAAGTCTTATGTTCCCTTGATGTAAAGTGTTAACTGTTTTGAGAATTTCCAGTATATGTCAGATAATATTTTTAAACAAAAATACATCTTCTGGTAACTAACTGACCTGAGAGAGTGCACAGGAGAGCAGAGTAGGACCTAAAGCCTAAAGGAAAACCAGAGTTTGCCCACTGTAGGCAGATGTGTGCTTATTTTGCACATGTTTGGTTTAAATGTAAAATTGTGAAAACTTTAGAGTTCTTTCAAATAGTGAGGTGGTGTTGTGGAATGAATGGTCATGTCACCCTCCATATATGACAAGGTGGTCAATAAATAAAAAAGCCCCTAGTTGTTCAGAGTTTTCCTCAAATAATGTTTAATTTTATCTGTCAGTTTACAAAGGCAGATATTTTATTACTTGTCCTTCTTTGCTTCTCTGCTATACAAGGTTTCTGAGTGGTAGATATATAGTTATAGGCAGTTTTTTAGCAACATTCAATAAGAGACTGACAAAACTTTTATTTTAATTTTACATTCCTACTTGTGGCCAAGGTTTATTTCTCTGGGATAGTTCTACCAGGTACCAGGAATCCACTGTCTGCATGAAATGAGCCTGAGTCTCATTATCCTTTCTAGGAAATGTGAATAAATAAAGGGATATTAGCCAGGGCTCAGATAAGGCTTAAAACCTTGAAGTCCATGAATCCACCTGCAGTTTTGTATCAATCTTGTGTTCCTGGCAGAGTGGAATAGTGGGGTTGCAATGGACACTTCTGTCTGCCTGTAGAGTCCTGCCTTGGTCAGACCAGGTCATGGTAGCAGGGGAAATGTGCCACAATCTCTACTGGCACCTGCTGGCTTCTTCTGTGCCTGCAGAAATGCACGCCTCAGTTCCAGCCTCTTGAGTGCAATGCTGGATCAGAGATATAAATGGTTTTGCTTCTTTTTACACTGGTACAAGAATTTAGCCTTAATGTAGGTTGTGTCAAAATAGATTGTATCCTGAAGTGAGTGCCAGTGGTCTTCATGTCATTGTCCCTTACTTGCACTAAGGGAAGCCTTAGTGAGTTTGCAAGCATATTCTGGATTTTCCTAGACCCTTTCTTTGTGGCTGCAAGTTAGGGTTTCTTAAAGAGCTTATTTAAGATGGGAGATGGCTGCTGTAATTTCAGACTAATTATTTTGCAATAACCTTTAAAAAATAAATAAAAACTTGTCATTACCAACAGTGATGTTTTTATTCTTATATTTTGCCTTTGCAGTTAAGGATTTGGAAAATATAGCAGCTGAGGTGCATGACTTGATGTATAGTTAGGCCTTAACCACTGCCAGTGAGGCTTTGCTAATCTAGAATATTTGTCCTGCAAGGCATAAGAGGATGCACATGTACCGAACATGCAAGAAGAGAAACTATTTATAAATAAAGAGATGTATGTTGACCATCATAGTTAGAAGGAATGTGTATACTTTTGTTGCATGTCTGTCCATTCAAAGGAATGAAAGGTCAGGTCTGCTGACCAGAGGAGCTGCATGGTATTTACTCTTTTTTCAGAGGGTTTTGAGGATGCAAAGGTAGCACTCTTGCCTTTCCTCAGAGGGAGTGGTAGAATCTCGAGACTTCGTAGTACCTGAATCCTCCTTCCTATTGCCATGCATGTTCCCCTTTTCATTGATTCTTACTTGTTCTTTTTGAGATGAGTGTTCTACAAAAGTGGAGGTGAAGATAGAGGGGATGCTGCTTCCAAATGACAAAATGGTGAGCTGAGGTGGAGCAATAAGCACTGGGATGAATGGGTCTGAATGGATGAAACAGCTCTGATGAATGGGTCAGCACTCTGTGGAACCATGGAGTAGACAGGAGATTTGGGTATGCTAAGACACCGTTCAGCTGTGAGTGGTTTCCATGGCATGAAGCTTTAAAGAAGCTGTAAAGAGCTGGTGCTGTTTTGGAAAGTTGTGGGTCAAGTATGAAGCTGTGAATGCGGGAAAAGAAAAAGTTAAAGAGCAGTGGCAAGAAGTACAAGCTGGAAAAGGGCTGTACAGAGATGCTTGCTGCTTCTCACTACTGACAATTTGCTATTAAATAGATTTGTGACAACTCAGCTATGCTACAAATGTGGCTCACTGAGGAGTGAGGAAGGATATGGTCTTCCAAGGGAAGTGCAGAAATCATATGCTCATGTGCTATATGCCAGCCTCTGTTTCTGCATTCACATCTCAGTTTATATTAATCAGATAGGTAACACGTTCCATAGCAAGGGGTTCTTATTTAAATTTGTAGATTTATGTCAGAACCCCAAATTGGTCATAAGAACCATTAGGCTTCAGTCAGAGAGAGACAATGTTTTTTGTGCTTGCTGTAGGCGCCACTGTCCAGAACTGCTTGGTGTCCCAGTTAGCTGCCTTCACCTTGCATGGCTGATGGCTTCTGTTTTGTCATTATTTTTTTTCCCATTGCATTTGATGGTGATTATTACCATGGAAGATGAATGGCACTTGCAGGTGTCATAGATGCACAGTGCAAAGATGCTTTGCACAGAACCCCTCTTGCATTCTGGCTGGTTTATTACTGATTTTCATTTTACTACTGATTTTCCACTCACAGATGGAGATGTGAGCAACTGTCTGGTAAAGATGAGGGTGAAGGCATTTACTCTGTGAACAAGCCAAACTCAAATGCCGGAGTCTGGAGATTAATACTGAATTAATATACTGGATGCTGAAATTAAACTCCTCAGTCAATGCAAAACATTAAACATTCCTTAGCTTTGGTTCTGAACAGTAACTAGCTCTAATTTCAGTAGGTGTTTCTGACTGTTCAGTGCTTTTGAACACAGGATGTTCCTCTAAAAAGAAATAGGGCAATTCATGGCCTTAAATAGTAATGCCAGTATACCACTCAGTGTCTGATTACATTGCCTTTCAAAGCAGAGAAAACTGCTGAAGAGAAAGATTTGTGCTGCAGAGAACAGGACAGGGAGACAACTTGTACTTTTTCAGCGGTCTGATTCTAAATGTTCCTTCTGAATTGCACAGGAAATGTGTCAATGTAAAGAATGAGAAAGAAATTCGGTACTTCACTTTTTATCGACTGAAGTTGGAAAATACCAACCAAGCCAGTATACTTGATAAAGCTTAGCTTTCCAAAGCAGTGTGGGTACAGTATATAAACTCATTTTCCTGATAGGTTGATGCTAAAACTGTTGCTATGACAAAATTAACTGTAGTGTCCATGCCACAAATATCACAGCACATCATTTTTTCTCTTATTTGCTTGTTTGTGCTTCTTAGCCTTTAAAATGCTATCTAATTTCCTACCACACAAGTTTCTGCAGCTGGAACATGTGGAATGGAGCAGAATAGGCTGGCTGCATGTTTCAAAGAAAGGTGGAACACCCACTTGGTGAATGTAGGGGAGTAGGGGATGTGGAGAATCAGTGGCAAGCACATAGAAGTAAACCTGTAGCTTTTCAGCAGGGAGGATTCTGACCAATGATGCAATAAGTTCCCCAGTGGGAAGCTGAGTTTAAGCACTACCTAAATTACTGGAGAGTGGCCACTGCCATATCAATTTGTTGATGCATCTACATTCATCAGTTAGTTTTACAGAGAATGGAAATCCTTCAGCTTCACATTTGTAGACATTAATTTCTTCCTGATTATACTCTTTCAGTTGTGACCACATGCTTTCATGTCCATACCGTTCTATACCTTTTACATTATGAGGGAACAAGAGAAATTGCAATTGAACCTTTTCTCTAGAGGATACCGAGCACTGTAGGGTTGAGTTTGCAAGTGGTGCTCTACATGTATCTTCTTAGAAAACACCAAGCTGAGTGGTCTAATACTTTCTTCTGTTTTATCTTAGTTTTGGTTTTTGATAGCTATTTCTTCTTTGGCTACTTTTTTTTTTTTCCTTTAAAGTCCTTTGCATAATACAGGGAAGAATGTTAGGAAACTACTTACTTTAGGAAATCAGCCTTTCTGATGATGCACTTCTGTTTCATAAATTTCAAGGTGAAGGAATTTGATCTGACAGATTGTGAGGTAGAAATGACTGGGCCTATACAGTTGTAAGGCTGTCCTTGTATTCTCTTTGAAAGGACAAGAAGAAAGAAGTTATTAGAGAAGAACCAAACTGCATTAATAGTGTTTTATAATAGCATAGATGTTAGCATCATGGGCTACATAATGTGATTTAGTTTGTCTTGAAGGTGAACTTAATGATCAATACTGTTTCAGTAAAGTGAAATGGTGAAACCTGAGGTCATTTGTGATATCAGTTCTTAAATTTACATGCAGCCTTTTAAAAGTTTGTTGAAATACAATATCTGTCCCTGCGATGCCATTTCTAGGAGGAAAATTTAGACCAGGAATCAGCATGTTCCCAACTGAAGCTTTTATTTCAAGATGCAACTAAGAGGCCAAAATTATTAAAATAATCACTGTTATGATTTTACTGTTTATTTTATTATTATGACCTTTGGAACATTAATTTTATTACAGGACCTGAGAATCAGAAACATAAATGCCTTTTTTTATTATTATTAAGCTGTGTTTTAAAAGGCAGTTGTCACAAGGGTAGTTCATTCTTACATGATGTTAAACATAAGAGGTTTAGATGTTGTCAATGATACATCATTTTATGGGGTAAATAACTAAATTAGTTCATACTTTTATATTCACTCTTCCTGTTACCTGACAGGTAAATGGGACTAAATTGCTTATCTCCACAAATGTTACTTTTAGCCACTTGCTTTCTGAACTTCAAAGATGCTTGCTAACAGCCCTAGTATTACTTTGCCTCCCTGCACTATTTATAATTAATGCAAGAAGTTGTTTATGTCTCAAACTGGTTTTCTTCTGGGAAATTACTCATACCTCCTTTCAGAAATGACCTTCAGTGTTTCCAACCTACCTATGATCAGAAAAAGAGACATATTGCAGTCCCCCAGTTTCCATCAGGACTAAAGCTCTCTAAAACTGCACAGTGTGTTTCATGGGTTCTATAAGGCAGTGATCTCTTTTACAAGGTTTCTTTCAAACTGCAATTTTGCAAGCCTGTTATCCCTGATAAATTTTGTAGTTTGCTATCTTCTTCCTTTTCGTGTGTCGAGATGGCTCTAAGAACTAGCTAGTACACTCTACCACTGCTGTTGAAAATGAAGACATGAAAAATAAAATGTGACTTGCAAAAAAGCTGGAGAATTCCTATTTATGTGATTACCCTGGATGAGTCACTGAAGTAGAAGTGAGATGTCTTGTGACAGGAGAAGATAACTGACTCCAAGAGTTGTCATTTCAGTCTGTCCCATGTGGTCCATTTGGTAGGAGGGACAGGAGATGAGATGAGAGGTAGGGAAAAACCATTACTTGAGGCTTTCCTCCTCCATAGAGTATTTAGGGGTAAAAGAAAACAAAACCAAATGCTTGATGTGGTTCTGTGATGAGGTTAACAGTTTTGATGAAGGGTGTTAGCTATGGCAGTGGCAATATGGCCTCTTTGGCAGTCTTGATTCACAGGATAAAGGGAGGTCAAGAGACTTGCACGTGGAGAAGGAAATGGTCAGCCTTCTTTTTTATTAATTTTGGAGCTGAATTGCATTTTAGATCGTAGCACTGATTTAACGCTCTCCTGATTCAGCAGTCAAAAAAGGCACCAATAATTCTGGAGTGACAAGAGATAAACTCTCTTTATGACAAACAGGCCCTGACCTGAGAATGGCTGACGTCAGTGTCATGGCAAGTGGCTGCTAAGAAAGCCACTTAGGAAATAAATTGCTTTTGCCAAGGGTTCCTGGTATTAGAGAAAACACATGGAGAAATGATTTTTGAATGCTGCTGTCATTTTTAATGCGGGACTTGTTTTAGTAAGAATAGGAATATGTTAGAAACAGCTTTTCTTTTTTGTATGCAGTGTATGAAACTGCCCACGGTTTCTGAATGGAGCAGGCTTTTTGCTTTAAGACTGCTGACAGCATCCTGACTGTCAAAGGTGCAGTCATCATCATTCTTTGGTATTTAAACTCTCTTTTTCTCATAAGCAGGCTAAAAAGATCACAGTTGGCTTATAAAGACAGATGAATGGTATTATCCTAACAGAGGGGATACTTTTTTTAAAGCCATTTGTGGGGAAAAAAACCACCACCACCAAAAAACTCCACAAATAGGCTATGATCATGCAAGATGCTGCATGCAGACAGGCGTCTGTGTTGACCTCTGGGGATCTGGAGAGCCTAGGATATGCTGAGGAGCTTGTGGAGCAATTTCACTGGGCACCGATCCAGGATCAAGCACTGCATCTTCTATGCTGAGATCGTGGTGATGTTTCTTTGGCTTCACCTTTAGGAAATCTGCAGCAGGAAGTGAGAGGAATGAGAGGACATTGCCTTATTAATTGTGTCTCATGTATTTTATTGCTATACAACGATGGTTCACTTTGGGGATTTGCCTGTATAATTGTAAATTTTTCAAAACAGCAATGAAAAGTCTTTTTCCCCTACAGACTTGTTTTTTTCTGTCCTAATTTTTCTGGTAGCCTGAATCAGGTGTTCATAGAACAGAAACTAAAGTGTACAGGCATGAAGAATCTCTTCCTTTTTTTGTGTGTGTATATTGCCTCAGCTCCAGAAAGATTTAATCTAGGTTCTGCTTTGCCCTCCCTGCTGATGGCACCTTCTCTCTGTTTTCTTCTTGTTGCTCCAGCAGAACAGAGCTGATGCTGGTGAGGATTTTTTAATATGGGCTATTAGGGGTGCAACCAGAGAAACACTCCTAGAGGAAACGGGAGCCCTAACTCTCAAGAGGGACTTAAATGGGTACCCATATCCTGCATGCAGTTTGTTGCCTCTCAAGAGAAGGACTAAGAAAGGAAGGGAGGGAAGAACTGAGGTTGTGGAAGGCATTGGACTCCCAAAGTGGACCTTCAGAATGGGAAAGCAATCTGCTAAAACAAGGACAGAGCTTGCAATGACAAAGCAGGGATGTCCCAACTCTATTTACCACATCTGTCGTAATAGACCCTGCCTTCCTGAGCAAAGGCCTCTATCAGGTGGTGATAATTTAAAACTACTGCCAAACTAAAGGCCTAAAAAACAAAAAGGAAGTGATTTTTTATCAAAATGTTGTATGCAGCTAGTTTAAATGGATTTTGAACTGTTATTTGTATTCCTGATTGAAATGCACTACTGCATCTGCAGTAGTTTCCTGAAAATTTTGCTTTTGGAAGCTTTCCAAAATCTGATTGCTTATATGCTTATATTATTCCTCTATCTATCTTTTCTTCTTCAAAAAAAAAAAAAAAAAAAGAAAAAAATCTTCCTGCAGAGGGGAGTCTGTGTAAAAGTAGCTATTGAACTGGCTTAGCTCACTTCTATGAATTTTCTTATCTGCCTTTTCTTATGTGTTCCTTTAGTCCTGTAATTGTGGAGGAAGAAGAGCAATATGAATGGAGAAGTATTAGAGAGAAACAAGGAGATTAAGATTAGGAAGATCTTTGGAGTAGTGCTGTCTGCTTTATGGGAGGATGAGGAGGAATCAGAAGGCAGCTGAGCGTGGGAAGCAGAAGACTTGCTGTGGTTTTACTGGGTCATCCAGATAAAAGGCAGCACTTACTGTCTGCTTAGCTTACAAATCCTGAATCGTGGGTCATTTGTATGGATGTGAAGATAGGGAGATGAAAAGAGCTGTAGTGAGTTAATATTATCTTTGTTTGAAAACTTTTTGATAGGAAGAAGTGAAAAAGGCAGTAAGAGGCAGGATTATTGTTCCTATAATTCTGCAGTTCTCTGACAAAAGCTGTAAGCAGCAATGTGAGTTTTTAGCTTTGTTACCCCCAGTGAAACACAGTTTTATCAATGACTCTTCTCTGAGCAGTGATGGCTGACTAAATAATCTGCTCTTCTGTGTGAGTGGTGAAATGAAGGACTGATGAATAAACGAGAATGTCAACTGTATGAAGGTAGTTATATAGAGATTCCTGTCAGTCTCTTTTGGGAAGTCTTAAGTTGTAAATGGGGGAATGAGTCACAAAAGAACATTCAGTCCAGCTCAGCTAATGACTAGTGAACAAAATGAGAGGAGAAAGTCAAATCTTCTGTGAACCAACATGGCTGTCTAGAAATCTAGCCTAAAATATCTACTGTCAGTAAAAAATTTAAAATCTTAATATTTGAATGATTATCTCTTTCACAGTATGATTGTGAACTTTGTCTTAAAGCTTTGAAAATCCCTTCCTTGAAAACCTTGTACATGTTCTTTGTGGAAGAAGAAGCCCCTTAGGTTTACGAGGGGTTGTGTAATACATATTGGATGCATGCATGCAAAAGGATGTCTTGGTGTAAAATTGATTTCTGTTATCTAATGCCATGCAGTCATTCAAAAAGACAATGAATTTGCCTTCTAAGGACTTGAAGATCTCAATTATACATTTAATTCCTACATGGAAGGTATTTTGGCAGAAAGATGCAATGAACTTATGGGTGTTTTAAAATGCAAAGGCATTTTGGTTAAAAAGAAGGAAGGAAATAATGAAATTGTATCATCAGATGGCAGTGGGACCTATTTGGGAATTGTGCTTTTGGTCAGATTTTTATTTTTTTTTCCCTAATGAATGTCTGCTAAACGCTTCTTTTTAGAGAAACCTGTACTGGCACTGTAGCAGATTTAGAAGATCAGAGTTACAGTGTAGGGAACACACAGAAGTAGTGACTTGCAGCAGTGTAATTTTCTCTTATGCCACTGATGCATTTTCCCTGTCATTAAAATTCTGCTGCTGCTGTTTGAATGAGGAAATCCTGAAATGGCTGAAAAAAAAAGCAATGAGCATTTCTTATGGTTCTAATGATACTCAATGTAGCGCTGGGAGTAAAAAATACTCTGATGCAAGCAAGTTTAGCAGATGCCAGGGTCAGCTGGAAGCTGATCAAGTCACGCAAAGTTTATTGGTAAAATACACTGCCCTTTATTTCCTGAATTGTGCAAGTAGGGCAGGTATGGGTATTGCCAGCTTGCTGTGCTCAAGAGTCTTAGCCTTGATTTTATAACACCAGCTGATCAAAATGGTTATAGTTTGCTGATACTGATTATCAAGTGAGAGTTTTAACTCTGCATTATCCTCAATGCAAGGTTTTCCTTTTCTGTGTGGGGACAGTGGTGGAGACCTTGGTCTGGTGGGCATCTTCAGTAGCTGCTTAATGGAGGGGAAGCAACATGATTCTAATTTGGCACTCATTCAGTGAATTCTCTTTCCATGTGTTTGGCTATATTTTGAGTTTGCTTGTTTTTCATCCTTTATATCCATTTTACAGAAAATGTCTTCTTTTGCTTTCCTTCTCTAAAAGCTCAATCCACTTGTATATGAATCAAGAAAGAACTATCAGATTTTTTTTTCCAGGTGGTCTATGTTTGAACGGGTAAGAGATGAGATTGATCAATGCAAAAGTGCAAACACAGTAGGACTGTGATTAAAAAGCCTATACTTTCCTGGAAAAATATACAAGAATTGTTTGGCTTTCTTATTACAGTTAGGTTCCATGTTGTGAATTGCTCTTTACTATGTAGCATAAGAGAATAAAAAGGATGTCATCAAAAATAATTAGTCTTTTTGCTTCAACATAACAGCATCTTGAAATGATCTGTGATTATTCTGTTCCTTCTCTGCTATGCCTGTCCTTCCACTTCCCTCCCATACTCCCTTTTTCTTTAATTTTTTATAGCACATTTTGTTTTAAAATATACATATATAGGGATATATTATGGGATGGAGATTTTAGTTCCTGAAGATTTTTCTTTTCATATCTTGCAATTGATTATCACATAGTGGGATTTAAAATGTCACTGGCCCTATCGGCTTTTCACTAAGTTATATAACTTCTTGGTTTCTCAGCACTTTGTAAAGATGAAATGCAGTAGCTGCAGCACAGATGAAGATGTTAGTTCTCATGCATAAAATACTGTGTCTACCCTTTCTCCATTTGTATGTTACATGTTTTATTTTTTAATAGGAGCAGATGACTAATTTCTACCATACTAACAATAAGAGCTTTATATTCTCAGAATATACGTACTTCCATGATTTACTGAATTCCAAGCCGGTTTTTTCTGCAGTATATATACTGCAGAATCAATGGAATGGAAGGTCAAAGAATTCTGTATTTTGTTCACATAAGTTATGAGCATTACAATGTTTCAAATATATAGTCTGGGCACTCAATTATTTTGGAAAAGCTGTGGGACTGGATCAGCAGGAAGTCACTGTAATGATATAATACCAAGACAGACACTGGACTGGTGTATGTAGTTCATATTCCTGCTGCCAAGTAGGAGCAAACTTTCTGTCTGATTTTAGGTATCTCCAGATTAATCTGTGTTGCTTTAAAATATTTCTATAAAATACAAACCTGGCATTAATTTTAACAGCCAAACTGAGTCTGTTCAATCCAGAGTTAATTTACCAAAATAATGCATTTTTCTAGAGGAAAGTATGATTTTAGGCATTTGTGAAGCATAAGAATTTCCCAATCCAAAGTTTGACTACTTCTGAGTTTTGATTTTGTTGGAAAGTTGGGGTTTTTTTGACCCTAAACTGTTCTGACAGTGGAAATCTTGATTGCGTGAAACACTGAGGTTTTCAAGGTCTCTGCTGAAACAGGTAGGCACAGGTATTTATGCTGCCAGGGTTTCAAGGAGAGGACCCTGCCTGGCACACACAGGTGGATCAGAGCCATCCATTCATCCTGTACCACACAGGCAGAAGCAAGATGTGTTTGTTGGTCCTTTCATGTTTGTGCTCAGTGAAGGCAGGTACCAAGCAGTGCCAGCATCCAGTCTGGATGGGCAGGAGAGTGAGGAACTCTGCTGCCTTTTCCCTTGCCTCTTCCTTTTAGTTTGTTGTAAAGACTTATAAAAGTTTTAATAGATGTGTTTTTCAGGCTACTAATGTGGTAAGAAGCTAGCCCCAAATTTACTGGGATCTGAACTAAGTCTGTGTGTCTGAAGAAGGCTATCGAACTGCTTGGAGGGAATAGATTGCAATCTCTTAATTTTACTTTCTGTTGTTTTATGTTTCTAAATTCTTCCTCTTTCTCACATTTTTCACATGTGAGTGAGAGGTTCTATTCATAGGAGCAATTAGAGAGGCTTAACAATAATATTTTGATTTCCTAATAGTAGCTTTTCATAGAAGATTAGCCAAGGAAAAAAGTCTCATCCATTGTGAGGTTACTTAAATACATCTTGAAATACTGCCAGTACTTCCTGGAAAGAAAATGTGATTTACTGATTCTCATTTTGCATTTAGACGAAAAGCCTCTGATTTATCTGGTAGGACTTCTAAAATGTTGACAGTTTTATTGCATGCATCTAAATGCAGCTTCTGTGTTTTAGCTTGTATGCTGTTTCCTTACAAATTCTGATCAGGTGGTTGTTAAACAACCAATGCCTTGGAGCTGAGCTCTAGTCAGGAAGCTAAATACACAAATGTTTCCAAACTCACTTGCCTCATTTAACATGCTGTGGCGTCATTTGTCTTCTGGGCTCTGGTTTTGATCACTTCCAACTGTTTAAATTTCTCCTTGCCTTTTTTTCATGCTGTCAGACACTAACTCCTTGTCTCCTGTACTTTCTCTGTTCAGCCATCCTTTGAGGCCTGTGACTGATCATTGAGATCTTAACCTGGCAATACCATACAAGCCTTCAGGTGCTCTTTATTCTGAACTAGGAGAAGGGAGGGGAAGACACTTCACTGTGCTTTGGGAAGCCACAGTATAATGCTTTTTGTTTGAATTCTTCTTTAATTAATGCCTGTAGATTGCCAGTGCCTGGCAGTGGGTGTAGCTGCAGTGCTTATAGCAATTCTGCTCTCTGGACTTAATGATTCAAAAATTATAATAAGGAATGCTGCAGGGAAGGTGTGTTGTACAGTCTCTTGTTTCTATGTTTGTCCAACTCTATTTTGTATCATTTCAAGGAGGAGTAAGAAAAGCTTGTTGCTTGTCACAGACATAAATCTAAATGGTGGTTCGAGGGAAACTTCATCTTTACTTCAGCATAAAACTGAATTACGGTTTTAGACTGTCTTCTTGAATCTCAGTATGTGCTGCCTGTGAGCCCCATCTGCAGAAGGAAGAAGCAATAAGCGGTGGTGAGGCCCTTCACAGCATATGCAGGCAGGAGCTGCAGCCTGGGCAGCAGAGGCCGTCACCTATTTTGCCCAGGTGGCTGCCTGGGAGTGCTGCTCATCTTCACCATACTGTTCTTCCTTTCTCTCCCCTAGTGTTTCCCCCCCTCCTTTGCAGCTGAAAGGTTAAGATATCTTGTCTACGTGTAAAACTTAGTCATATCTTTCATACTGTTGCAATGTCACTGCAGGGCTTGTAGGGATACTCTTCTGGGTGTCTTCTCTCAACTTCTTGCTAGGAGCCTGTTCTTTCCTGCTTAATCCACCAAGGTTGTATTGATAATTGTCTCTAAACATCAAGCAGCTCATCTGTAAGTTTCTGAGAAGGAAAGAATAAAACACTTGTGCTTACTGCAATGTACATACTCAGGAGTTGTGGTCCCAAAAATCTTCCTCATGAGAGTTCATTCAAGCATAGGACCATGGATGTAAGATGCATCCTGAAAGAAAGTAAGGAAAAAGCTGAGGAATCATTTTTTCTTTGGCATTGGGCAGGAATGTTTTGCTTTCCAGGAGCTGGGCCTTAAGGCAATGATCTGAATAGGCTTGTATCATCCTGGGCACTCGCTTGCGCCTCAGGAATCAACTACTTCATGTTTATTAATGGAATTTCTTACTAGGCTTCTGGATGCTCTGCAACAGAAGTTGTTTTAATATTTAAGTGTTTTTATGGTGCAGTGACTTGGTAGGTAACTCTATAGAAAGATGTGAACTGTCTACTCTTGAATCTCAGTATGTGCATGTTTCAAAATGAACCAACTGGTTTTGGTAAGCAGTGACCTGCTCCCACAGCTAGTTCAATAAATATGACTCTGCCATACTAATATGCTGAAAAGAGCCCAGGTGCCTTAAGTCCTGCAAATCAGATCTTTCTTTTTACTATTGACATAAAAATTGGCAGCTAGAGATTTACATTGCGCATGTCAAAAAAAAGTTTGTTGGTATCTCTTGATAACCCACGCGGTGCATTAAGAGTCACCTCCTTGCTGGTGGTCTCAGCATCAGGCCTAAAGTTGACGTGGAACGAGGGCCCCTGTCAGGAAGGTGGGAGAGACTCAGGAATACACAACTGGTTTATTGAAGTCTCAGCAGTAAAAGACTTTGACATGCTGCTCTCTATTTTAATTTAATTGACTGTTAGCATTTGTCAGGAGAAAGTTCAGCTTCTGAGAAAATGCTGACAAACTTGATAATTGCAGTACTTAATGTCAAGTTGGGTTTATTAAACACACAGCTTAAAAATTAAGCCTTCAGTATATACTTAAAAAAATGAACTTTTTTCTTTCTAAAAGAAAAAAAACCCCTTCTTCATTACTATGGATATAAAATAAGAGAGTCTCTTCCTTTCTTGAGAAATTTCCTTTCCTAATGTTTTACTGTGCGATGTAGAAACAGGGTGTAGATTTTTATGATAGGAAAGACTAAAAGATGGTTTTTGTTATTTAAATATTTAAAAATATATTGATGTTTTAAAATATACATTTTTTGGAGAGTCCTAGATATTTTTGCACAAATATGAATTATGTAATTACTGGAGGACATATTTATTTTTTCTGTTGCATTGTAAGTGGAATATTCACCTGCCTGCTTGAAGCTCAGGACGCAGGGACACACCTGTCCCACCCTCAGCAGGCCACAGCCCTGGCACAGTGAACAAACACAGCCTTCAGAGCACTTAATCAGGAGATGCCATGGTGAAAACACTTTCTGTAGTCTAGAAGTGCCTTACTTTCAGTAAGTGGGAGAAACCAAAATGAATCATGGCACTTTTATTGAAGATAGGTATTTTAAAGCAGTGAACACCTTCTAGCTAAATCTTGCATGGGTACAAGATTTTGGTGGCTTCCAGCAGCCAGTGATATGCTTTGATCATTGGGTAATCATTGGTGTTTTGATAATAGGAGCAGAAAACAATATTACAGGGGAGGACCTGAAAGAATCTAGAGCTAAGTCATCTTAAGAGGCAAGAGAGAATTGCATTTGTAAGGCAACTTGAAAAGAAAAATTTGCTGTTGTAGTTCTTAGGTCATAGTTCTTAGTCTTAAATGAAAGCTGAGATGAGGGTAGTGTATCATCAGTGTTTGTGGGCTGTGCTTGGTGCGTGAAGACATAAATGTCTTTACAACCTTTACACTCTTGTGGACACAAAGTAAAAAGTTGTTGAAAGTGTTCCTCCTACTACACAAAACTGAGAAACAAATAGTTGTGTGGGGTTTACGTTTGTTTTTAAATAAGTAAACACTCTTTCACAACCTATCTGTTTTGTTGTATGTTTCTCCTTTATATATTGATTCTCAGAGCAACTTGTTATTAGTCAGCTTATCAAGGGTCATTGCTTACTTTTTAAGATGACAAGACATGAAAACATATATATACTCAATATAGCATTTTCTCAATAGATTCAATTAACGAGACTTCCCATTTTCTAATTACATCTGTCAGGGCTCTGAATCTCTGTCTAATGTGCAGCTGCAGTGTCTGAATTAACAGAGCATGGGCTGACATCCCCAGTCAGCCTGCTGGGCCATTCTTGGAGCTCTGGAGGAAATGCCAATGGCTGCTTTGCTGTGTTACACCCTAGTTAAGACCCTAGTTGAAAACAGAAATCTGGTTGGAGTTAGAGCTCAATGCTTAGAGCAGGAGGGTCTCCCGCTAGAAGGGTAGGATGATAATTTTGTCTTGTTTAAATATGAAATATTCCTGTACGTTTGAAGATGTTTCTCTCCCATCTAGTAAAAGCTCGGCCAACCTGATTTATGAATCAGAAATTCCAAAAGAAAAAGACAAGATTTTTTTTTAAACCTATATGGCTGGTGCCCAGTGAAAATCACTCAAGAAAAGCTTAAATTAACATGTTTTCAACAGAGGATATGGTGTATATATCAAATAATACTCAAAAAGCCATCCAATATAAGGCTGATTTAAATTGTCTTATGTTTTCTGCATGTTTCACTAAAATGCTAAAATGATATTTTAGATATACAAAATACTTGAGCTATGTGTGAGTTGAAAGGCAAAAATTCAATTCTTCTTTGGCAATGATGATGAAAGATTTCCCATTTTGCCTAGTTTCTAACTTGCCCTTAAAATGTTAGGTGCTTCCACAGAGATCTATCTGATATTATTATATCCTGCAGAACACTCTGAGAACCAATTTATGTTCCTAGCAAGGAGAAATAGTCAGTTTTTTTAGTCTCCTCAAGGATACTTTGCTCAAAGGGCACTTCAACCTTAGTATGGGGATGAATCTTGTGATGAGAGGACATTCCATTTGGGAAAGAGCACGAGGAGAGTTTGGATGATTTCTTGTGAGATTTTTGCTTCTGCTGCTCTGGACTGACCTCCCTCCTCAGTGCCACAGTCTGTTGGCAGGTCACAGAGCATGGTCTTTGCTCTCTCTGCAGCACGTCTTAATGCTCACACTAAAGGTGGAGGCTTATTTGCTTGCCGCACCTCTGGCCCCAAGGATGACCTTCCCAGCTGCCAAGCAGCGCTGTGTAACAAGGCAGGGAATGTCTCTGTGTGACAGGGCAGGCTGCCCAGCTGCAGGAGGAAGGCCAGACCAAAAGGTCCCCACTTGCTTGGAGTTGCTGCAGCCGCCAGGCTGTTGTATCTGCCTGAGCTCAGATGCTCCTGTCTGGATCTTACTTGCTGTTAGCTGTTATACCTTTATACCTCACAGAATTTCAGTGATGAGATCAGGATGTCTCATCCAATATATCTCTCGTTGAATAGAGATAATAATAGTGTATAAATTAGTTTTATATTTTGAAAGAAGTCTTTAAGTTGCTTCAAGTTGAATAAGCTACTGGGCAAGGCAGGAGAATGTGCAGATTTGTATTTTCATATCTCAGGAAAAACACATCCATCCACAGCATGTTTGTCAAACCTGAGCTGTGGGTGCCTGCTGTGCTAATGATTTTTTGTAGAGGTGATAGATCTAGAATACACAAATCTGTGGTACTGTAAGAGCATTGTAACTTCCAACCTCCTCTGGCGTCTCTTTGAAAAGTTAAAAGGCCCTTTTGCTTCCAAATTTGACTACATAAATATATGCGTGTTATGATTTCGTATAGTGTAGCAATCTCAGGAACATGAAGTGCCTGGGGATATTGCAGCTGACTTGTAAACAACTCAGAAAACAGTCAAGCATAGGGTTGGAATCCGAAATGCTAATGCAATTGCCTAAATTAAAGGCCACGGATGAAATAGCTTTTTTGATGTATAAATTACTTGCAGTTAGCACAGGAAATAATTGATACTATGACAAAGTTAATTACGTGGAAAAATATTATGAGTTTGTATGGCTTCATTGTAAGTGAGGTATTCTGTATATCTCAGGGTATGCCATGTAGCTCCCAGATCACTGGATACATCTGCCTTTGACAACTCTGAATTCAGTGTATGGGAGAGAGGAGGTGATAATGTAGGATGTAGTTGTCTGTAGTACAGGATTTGTGAAAATCTCACAGTAATTTTCAGGGAAATAGGAGCTGTGTGCTGGTTGCATAGCCTCTAATACATAGATTTCAGAATCTTCTAATCAGGTGAAGTAAAGACTTTCCTTGGAGAAACAACCTCAAAATAGTCTGGACAGTTTGATTCCATCCTTATAAATAAAGTTGCAATAGAGGTAATACCGCAGAATTAATGAGACAAATAAGAATGAAATAGAAAACATCATTACTTTTAAACCATTATGCAAAATTTTTCTGTGCTGAATATGACAGCTGGAAATTTCAAGACCCATGAAAATTGTACTGAAGTAGATTTGCATAATGCATTGGAAGAGCTTTTGTGAAAATGGAACTAGTGGGAGTTATTTAAATAACAGTATAGCAGCTATTAACAAAATAGTAAGATTCAAAATAGTAATTTTCTTTACACATTTCTTCTAAAACATGTCCAGAATCAAGATAACTGTCAGCAAATAGTATAGCATTGCAACCCACCCTGTCAAAATCCTGAAAGAATAGATCAGGAATTCTCATCCCTGACAAAACACAAACCTTAGTTGCAGAGCATATTATTTCCAGCATCTAAAGTAGCTGTAAAATATTGAACAGCCATGGAGAAACCCTATATGATCTTGAGCTGTTAATCCTTTCCCAAGCTTAGGCAGAAAAAGAAGAATGAATGGTATATATTATGATTATTTGAGTTGCATTATGTATTCAGCGTGACCGCTGCCATTCTCCTCTCCATCATCATCATCACATTACTCCCTACTCCTGCCATGCCTCATCCTCCTATGAACGTACATCTCTAGCCCATCTGTGGTGTGTAGAGTGCTTTGACTCCTTTGCCCACAGACTCACTAACGCTTCTCTCCCAGGCAGTGAGAATGCCTTGTCACACTTGAACCACAAGTGGATTCTGGATTCTCCCGCTTGGCGTTCATGGATGTAACCTGGCAGCAACCAATCTATATGTCTTCTGTAAATGATCCTCCAAGGGTTTACCTGTAGCAGTGCTGTCATGCTCCCAGGAATAATCACAAGGTTTGTGTTTATTTTTGTAAGTCTTTATTCTGTGATATGCCCTTGAAACACGTGAAGCTCCAGCCTTTTCTATAGATCATGTTAAATGGATGTGGACTGCCAGTTCCATACAGCAAAAAAAGCACTTTTTCAATCATTTAGATACACTTCATCTTTTCCCCTCTAGCCTGGTCAAAACTTCTAGTTTGACATTGTCCTTTGTTGCAGAGTGAGGATTGGTGACAGTTTTCCTGCATGTGCTGCGACCACTTCCATAAGGATGACTAGGAAGTGGAGAGAAGGTGGTGTTGGTTTGCTTTCTGGTACTCTGACAATTAACAACTGTTATGTCTGCATGGTAATTTTTGGTACTGTGTGTAAAGAGAAAAAGAAGGTTTTCATATGCTTGCTGTACTTGCTCAAATACATAACAATGGGGATATAGAGCAAAATATGATATTTAAATGCTCTTTCGTTCTTTTTTTTGCACATAGCTCTCATGCCTGTGCTGTTTTCTTTCCTGAAGCTATGCTCAGTGTTGCATTGTTAATACATACCTGCCACTTTGAATTGTTTTTTGGGCTGTGTAGTTGTGAATTCATTCCTAATCGCTTCATACTACCACTCATGTGAATGTCATCTTGCTCCTGTTTTGTGCCATTAAATGATCTCAAAGCTGCTTGCATTTTCAGAAAACTCTGTCGCATGATCAACACATAAAATATCACACTGAAGGGCTCTTCTGTGGTTTTTCTTTTTTTTTTTTTTAATTTGTTTACTGTCAGACACTGATTTAGTGGCATCCTATATTCTAGATGCTTTGCGATGGTTAGTTTCCTTTCCTTTGCAATTCATAACGACCAATTCAGATTGGAATTGCAAGAATGTTGAGCTCTGTTGCCCGTAGTACTTACATAGTAGAGGGTACTTAGCAATAATACAAGAGATGGAGCATGCATTGATTGGCTCTTTCCCTATGAAAATCCTCCACTTTCCAGCAATCCCTGGCTGAAGGAATTCGTTTGCTGAAGTACCTGCATGCTTCATAGACCCTAATAGATGCTTTCTGCCTGACTTCCCATCTCCTGTCATTCTTTTCTGTACTGAGGGATACTCCTAGCCTGTGCAATTATTTCTGTTATGCAGTTATATATATATCATTTGAAGAAGTACTTAGTTCTGTTTGCTCCAAACCTACTGCTTGCCTTGATTTGGTTCTTCTGAAATTTCTGTTGTTGTAAAACTATTTGCCACCCCCTTTCCAATGGCTGATGACTGTAGAGGTCCCTGTGCTGATCAACTGCTGGCAGCACCTTCTCACAGTCTGTTTTTTCTTTTGCCATGAGGAACTGACTCATCATCATCATAGGTGTTGTTTGTCTGTAACAGTCTAGTCCTACTATCTTCCTTTCAGGAGGGGATGGCCAGAACCACAACCAGGAGATATTCAGGAGCATTAAACAAGAGGTTATCGAGTAGCCCATGCCTTATACTGCAAGCACACAGAAGTCCCAGGTGCTAAATGCAGCCTGACTGCAGACCACAAGCTCTTTACTTGTTCCCTCTGAATTGCCAAAGCAGCCAAAAAATGCCAGTCATGTGCAAATACAGATTTCTACGGTGGCTGAGGGGGACAACCGACGTGTCCACAGGGGAATAAAATCACTGTTTTGGGTGCTAGTCTATGCAGATGCTAGAGGATTAGGCCTCCTGTGTTTTGTGTTGTCAGACCTTTGCAGAGTTGTTTTTAAAACAGAAGTTTATCTATTTTTTTCCCAGAATAAGATAAATCCTGGCTGCTGACATTAGTTTAAATCAAATTTCTAGCTACAAAGAAATCAAATTCATAATTAGCTCTTCTGAGCATTCCAAAATACTAAATGCATCTCTAAAGAATAAACATCACTCTTCAAATGAATGGTTTTGCTTCTTCTATTAACTGTGTAGTAAAATCTTTACAATATTCACAAGGGGCACAAAGAGAGTTTTTGTATTCAGTAGATAAGAATGAGCTAGGCTTTCCTCCACATCTTTGTTAGAGTGAGGGAATTTTACTTAGAAATTCACAAAGACTTAGTTGTACAGATTCCCAGCACCTGAGATTCTTTGTATGGTTGTTTGTTTCCACCATAAATGGTTTAAACACTTTTTTCTCCCCCTTTTGTTTCAGATTGGACTGACAGCCATGATAGTTTTAGGTGCTTTCAAGATCTGTTAAGAAAATAATGTCTTATGTTTTTTCCATCCTGCTTTACAAAAATGTAGTTTGAAATTGTAACATGAAAAAAAATTCATAGTTTTTATTATGAACAGAAGAGATTTCTGATAGTGAATGCCAGAGATAAAATCCCAATGCTCAAAAATTCTATATAGCAGACTTTCAGGGAATTTGCTAGCTCCAGGACTTTACGACTTCCCATGTGTATAGCATGCCTAGAGCACTTTAGTATTGATACCCAAACGCCTGACCACATTTTCTATTTAAGGGAACTGGTAAGAATCTCTTCAAAGTGACCTGTTCCTGGGAAATGCTACTGGGGAACACAGTATACCATCTGGGCAGGAGGAGCTAAAAGTATCTGACAGGTGGTTCCTTAGATGCAGTTGAAAACCTTGAAGTTGTGTGCAGAGGGCACAGAGAAATAAAGTGCAAGTTCAACAGCTAGTCATTGTAACTACCTACAGCTCTGTCATATCACGTAGTATGAAGATGCACATTCCTCCTGGATTAGCTGAATGAGAAAATGCTCTGCAATTAGTAACCAGTAGGATGCTGAGAGACAGATGCGGATTGCGTGCCTTTGTCTAGTAGATTAGAGGGACCAAGGCTGCATAGAAGGTCTTGGACAGCTGGAGTTGTTGGGGTGAGTGAAGATACGGTGAGTTACAAATGGAGAAAATGGAGGTTTAGTGGATAATTAGCAACTACACATATAGGTGTGACAATGTATGTTTGAACCAGGTTCTCTCAAACTGAGGTGCTGCTTATTTGTGTTCCAAGCAAACATTTCCAGACTCAGTACCAGCTGAGTAACCCCAGCTGTAGCCTCACTTAACTTTGCCCCAGGATGGGTTGTCTTAACTAGTTGTCACAATTGGTCCTTTAGAGTTATTCCATGTTAGCCTCCCCTTTGAACAAGCCACTTTTTGCTGTGAACAACCATATTTTACAGAAGCCACCAGTAGCCAGAAGACAACAGCAGTAACCATCTCGGAGTTCCACTCTTCCCAAAGGCTGCATATTTTCTGGGGTTTATTACACGGTTTTCTCTCCCTGTGAGCTCCTATTATTTAAGGATAGCTGCAGAAAAAGAAATTTTTGCCCCTTCAGATGTCAGTCAAGTTAGGACCTTGTCCTTGCTGCTAGATATGCTTTTCCAAGTTCGACTAGTGCAACACTGACTTTGAAGCCTTTGCTGTCATGCTGTCTTGCTGGCTGTCTGCAGCAGTAGCATTTTAGGTCACATCAGGCAATATTGAAAGACCCCGTGTTGCCTGTTTTGGAAAAGTTACTTAAAGGCTGCTATAGAATACATAGACTAAAAGATGAAAAAGATATGGCACAGTATTTCTTGTATCTTTTATTTATTTTTCTACATGTAGGCAACCTGAAACAAAGCAAGAATGAGGAATATGATCTTGA
This sequence comes from Serilophus lunatus, assembly GCA_013399895.1. Taxonomy (NCBI): domain Eukaryota; kingdom Metazoa; phylum Chordata; class Aves; order Passeriformes; family Eurylaimidae; genus Serilophus; species Serilophus lunatus. The sequence goes on from VXBA01004279.1 coordinate 747,955, forward strand.
GGCATTTCAAGTTCAGATTCCTCTCTGATGAAGAATAAATCATTTCAGCCCAACTGTGATGCTCTAATATAAAAAAACCAAAAGCAACCAGGAACCACCACCAACAAAACAAACAAACAAACCAATCCCCCAAACCCAAATGCTGCTCAAAGCTAGTAATAAAGCAGGATGCTGGAGAAAGGGTCAGGCTTACAGTGAATTAATTCTCTTGACTTCAAAACATATGAAGAACTCAGGCTTTCTTTGTAAGACATGGCAGTCTAGTGAAGATACAGTTCAAAGACTGCAGTGTTTTTTGAAAGTATTTGCTATCCATGACTATATCAATATACAGTTCAGGTGGGCTGAAGGAAGATGCATTTGAGTGAGCTGCTTGTTTTTGTCAAGTCATTCCCATAAAATTGTGTCCTTACTTGAACTTGTGTCTTACTCAGCTGACCCTGTGATTGCAGTCTAGATTAATTCAGACCCTGTATCTTTCTGTCTTTCCTGTTAGCAAAAGAACTGTCACCAGGGTCTCTCAAGAACATTTCAACAATATAATGCGCACTTACTTGGCTGTCATGCTCCTGTTTGTTAATTTTGCTACTTATTGCTTTGGAAATCTTACTTTTAAATTATTCTCGATTGCAAGAATAGATAAGTTTTTGGATATTAATTTGCTACAGGCATTTCCACTGAATCTTCTATTAATCATAAGTCACTTGAAAAAGGCCATGTGAAAGTTTAACTCCTCAGATGACAGGTATCATCCCTTTATCCTATGTGATTCTAGAAGAATAGGTACAGTTTATTTGTAACAACAATCTGGTGTTCCCCACAGTGCAGCAAGCTATTTTATTAGCTACCTCCAGACAGCTTTATTAATTGGACTGTCCTTCAGACAACCTTGGTGGTGAAGAATGTGTTCATAACACAGTTGAGAATATAAATCGTAACAGTATTTTTCAATTTGTAAAATTTATTTCAGCTCACCTGCTGTCTTCCTCTAGGGCAGAGCATAGATGTGTAATGGAGAACATATGTATACTTATTGATCTTTAGGCCTCACTTACCTTGGTTCAAGATTATGGAGAACTAAACACTTTGTAGCTTCTTTGCTCACAGCTATTTTGCACAACACAGGACTGCACTGCAATCATAGTGGAAGCTGTGGTCTGAGGTAGAGCATTACTTCTTGAAAACTAGCTATTTTCTTCTGAAAAATCATCCTTTAAATCTTCAAAGATTTCGAGTGGTAAGGAATTACAGAGACTTTTATTTGACCTGAAAGATGTCATATTCAACAATGTAGCTGAATAACATGAGGGAACACCTTTTCCTTGTAAATGAGTCAATGAAATATTCCAGCCTACACTTTAGGTGAATATGTTTGACCATCTGTAGGATTAAAGCTAGAAGTGTTCAAAATAAGGTCTTAGTTTCTGGAGCATCATTTCAACCAGCAGAGCTTTCTTTTCTTCTCCCACAGTGTTTACTCAGAGAGGATGCCCTCCCCATTCTTATCTTGATTTTTGTAGGTATGAGTGGACATAGTGCTCAGTTAGTTTATCCGAAGCTGTTTGGAATGGTGTCTCCGCTGACTCTGCATATGGACCCATCGACCAAGATCCTCAAAGTAAAGTTCTTCCTGTATCTCTTAAGGATTTTTGAATAGCAAGGGCTAATGTAACCAGCTGGTTTATATGGAGCAGTAATTGTTCATTGTTTCTCATAGTGTCATTCTTGCAAGTCATTAAAGCAAGCTACTGTGGTTATTGTATGAAGACAGTGCATAGTTTAATGAGATCCCATATCAGAAATTTAAATGAGTTCTGGAGTAATTAAGGACAAATCCAGAAAAGTAACTCCAAAGGTGCATTGTCTAACTCAGAAAATCCATAAACCAGAGTCTGCTGGAGTCTGGAATGATATCCTGGGGGAGGTAGTACTGTATGCATGTCTGTACTCTTCTCATTGATAAAGTTGTTGGAGACATTTGTCTAGATGACCCAGTACAGCCTTTCTTATATGTAGGAGGGATAAATCTCCCTGTCAATCTGAACCATGTGTGCAGTGTTTGTAGCTGAGGAGTATTCCTTCAAATATAAAACACCCTGGACTAGCCTGGAGAAAAGGTTCTAGTGAAAGTACTCTTTCTCTGTGGACAACATAGAGAAGGTAATTTCTAACTGCTACTCCTTTCCCTGGACTAGCAATACCCCTATGAATATAGTAATTTTGCCCTTGGAGTGCCATTCATAAAATTCTACATGCACTTTGATGTGCTAATGTACTTTTCAGAGCCTGATCACAAGCTGTAGACTTTCACAACAGTTATTATTATGACAATATTTAATCAGTTAATATCTTAAACTAGCAGATTCCATTCTCAATGCAGTAATCCATGCTGTTTAATTGCACCCATTACATGGAAAAAATGTTTGAAAAATGAGGAAGCACAGAGTTAGGGCAAAGGCTGCTTAGCATTAAATTGATAAATAAATAAAGTTATCCTTCAGCATTACAGAACTTTATCATTTTACTTCACTTGCTTCAAAATTTCAGAGTTATTATGATCTTTTTGTCTAAAATCAGTATCTCAGTGCAATGCCATTAAACTCTTATTTCCAGGCTCAAATCATGTAGTCAATTGTATACATTTATAGAGACTTAATGTAAGAAAAGTGTTGACAAAATCCAGTGTGTATGTACTGAAGTTCCTCATAACAGGGCATTTGTGTCTATTCACTAACTCTAGTAGCAAAATAACCTCTGTTTCATGTTGCTAGAGATGGCAGAGATGCCAGAACTATGGTAAATCAGTGAAGGGAATGTACTCACTTCACTCTGAAGTAGGATTTGAGAGTTAAGTCCTTCCCTCAGAACTCTGATAAAATTACTAGACCTGAGGGGAAGTGGAGAGTGATAATGCCATTTGTGTTGACTTTAACAAGACTTTTGACAATGTCTCTTGGAATATCCTTGTGCACAAGTTGTGATGTTAATTACGGATGTGTGGGCAACTAGAGGGGTAAAAAACTAGTAGAATGGTTAGGCTCAGAGGGTAGTGGTTAATAAACGTACTGTACCTGGATATCAGTAACAAATTGAGAATAGAGAATAAGCAGGACAGAGAATTCTTTTCTGCTATCCACTGCTATTGCAATGTAAAAATGATGCCTGGGGTTAGTGGGATTCTTGAGAAACAACACGTTGAAAATATTTCAGAATGGGAAATGCAGTTGTAGAGCTACTTCTGAATGCAGAAAATCATATGTCAGTTCTTTTCTCTCAAGGCTTTCAATGACTTGGTGCAAGTGATTTAATTCCTTTGTACTCCCCTTATCTGTGGAAACTCAAACTGGGCAACTTAATGATAGTTGTGGGCAGCTCGTCTTGGAAATAAATTAGGGATTGATCCTTCAAGCAGTTCATGAGACTGATCTGAGGGCAGTTTACCATTTGCAGCTACTGGGGAGATGTAAGTGCTGTAACTCATTTAGCAGAAACTAAAGGAAGAAATTAATGCAAGGCCTAATTTGGCACTGCTATTCTGTATTCTGCTGCAACGTGCAGAAATTGTACAATGAATATATTTCTGTTATTCTATACATAATCTAGGTATAGAATGTTGATTAATAATACTTTACTGCTTTAAATTGCCCTTAGATTAAAGAAAAAGTCCCAGTCGGTGGATATTAGTGGGCCAGGATGCAACCCAGTGGCAGCCGAAGCTCAAACACCTCAGCCCAGCAAGTCTTTACCTGCCACTCAGACAGCTGCTTCTGAGGAGGAACAGAACAACACCACAAACACCCAAAGGCGCAATCCGCGAAGGAGTGATTTGAAGAGATATTACACCATTGGTGAGTTTTCTTTCACAGGAAAAATCAAGTATGCTTGCTAAAAAAAAGATGAAGCTTACTGTTTATTTGTGGTCTATTTCTTTTGCTTAAGTGCAGTTGGCTACTAAGAATACAAATGCACATAGTGAGCATTAAGATATCTTAATTTCCTCATTAAGATAGCATACTTAATGCTAGTGTCGAATTGTCCTAACAAATAAACCTGCTTTATTTATCTTGCACAGTTTACAAGAATTCTTTCTTATGGCTTTTTTTTTCCCATAAGAACAAGTATTGAAGAAAGCATAAAAGCAATTTTGAAGGCTTTAGGAAGAACATAATTCTTACATTGGATTGCATAGGAGTTTTGGCAGAGAGTGTTTAGAAGGCTCGTGGTTGAAAAAGATTTCCAGTTCGGAGAGGAAGGAGGCATACTGAGTGTGCAGGATTATTTAGGCAGGGTTATGGGTATGTTTCTCTGAATATTCTGGTTTTCTGGATAATTATCTGGGATGTCAGCATCTACATGAGTCTTATGAAACCGTATTAGGCACTCTAGAAGATATTTTGCAACTTCCTTCCTCATAAATCAAGATTGTACCTGACTCCTTTTGGCGAGGATGGCACGGACCACAGTGGTTCATCTGGTCCAACCTCCCCACTAAAGCAGGGTCATCATAGAGCACATGGCACAGGATTACATCCAGATGGTTCTTGAATATTTCCAGTGAGGGAGATTCCACAACCTCTCTGGGCAGCCTGTTCCAGTGCACAGTCACCTGCACAGTAAAGAAGTTCTTCATATTCAGATGGAACTTCCTATGCATCTGCAATGTACCCCATTGCCACCTATCCTACTGGTCAGCGATAGTCTGTATGCTGTTGAATTGTTGCAGTATAATGTGATCACTTCTTCTGTTCTGAGGTAATTATTTGTGTGTCTTTAACTTGTCTAAAAGGTAAAGTGAAACCTGTTTTCTTAGACATCTTTCATTGTGATATTTCTGAACCCTCGAAGGTGGCTTTCATTTTAAGTTATGTTGCTTTTAAAGAAGGAAACCTCATTAGCCATCTACACATTTTAATAATGAAGGCTGTATTTTAAGCGGTGAGTGATAGTATGTATTTGCAATTTTTGATGCCCTGCATTCAAATTAGACTGTACAACCACTTTCTGAACACTCACAGAAGTTTCAATTATGACTCTATCCTGTCTACCCCAAAACAAATAAAATTGAGACAAAGTGAAGGCATTGATAGGCTCATTATCATCTTGGATAATAGGTCTAAAATTTTACTTCAAAATTCTGAAATTGCATAATCTTTCTGTAATGATGCTATTGTATTATGTGAGAGAGAATAGCACCCTAAAATCAACTTCATACTTAAGTATAGTGTATGTTTTCTGCAAAAACACAGCTAAACCAGTGCACTTGAGTGATTTTTTTTTACTTTAAAATATCAAAGAGAAGCAAAGATTGCTTTATATGTAAAGCAGGAGATGGAATAGGGGTGGGGGGGGAAGGAGAGTTGCATAAGAGTAATAATGAAAATAGAAATCCACCACATCATCAGAATGAGTTCTTAATCTAACTCAGGATTAAAACATATTTTTGGTGGATTGACTATAGTTGAATGTGATCACCCAAAACACGGTCTGTATATGGAACTACAGACTCAAGTTTGTATTTATCTGCTTGTTAAATTTGACTCACTGCAATTTCTTTTGGGAAATTCTACACAATTCTTATAATGTGAACTCCATGAATGTTAGTAACCTAGATGTGCTTCTAGTGATCACGGAGTCTGAGCACCAGTTGTTCAGAATCTAAGCTCTGGTCTGAATAACAGAATGTAGTTCATACATTTGAATAATTTGTTTTAATTGTGCAGCACTTGATTTGACAGTCTTGTTGACTGGAAGAGGCCTATGAAGGTTATAAAGTTTGGTGTCCTGTTTGAAGTAGGACTTCAGCCAAACCTGGATAGAACAGCCAAGGCTTTGTCTTGCTGAGTTTTTACAGTCTCCAGGGTGGATACTCCTCTGCCTCTCTGCTTATTGTGCTGGAACATTGACAGTGTTGTCTGTAGACAACAGCATTCATGGGCAACTTGTCCGTAAGCAGATGCTAACCTTTGTGAACAACAGTGGCAGGCCCTAGAGAAGTATGAGTGGAACAGACCACGGAAAGTGGCAAAGCTTGCAGGTTTTTCTCAAATATCATCTTACATTATCCTTGTACAGAGCACTGGGTGAGGTGGCCCATCTGGACTGACCCAGTGTAGGAGATGTATTGTTAGTATGTTCTTATACATACAACCTCGTCTATATTACTTATCTAAATTGCAAGGAAGAAGTTGGTAGAGCCGGTATTACTGCATGCTCCATAATGTTTGATTTTTCTGACAGGCAAATTAAAGAGACAAGAATTTCTCTGTATCTTCAGAAGTGTTTGATGGCACACATTCCTGAATATTGTGAAAATGAAAGGTTTCATCTTGGACAACATAGTACCGATACCAGATGAACGTGTTTACTGTACTGACTGAGTTATTCTGATATTGAGTCTATGGCTCTGATAACCTGAGAGAAAGAATAATTATCTTCTTAGAGCTCCCATCAATTTTAGCATAAGTTATGATGTGTATCACCCCCTTGACTTAAAAGAAATTTTCTGTAGTTTGTCTCAAAAATAATTTCTAATAGTTAAGTCTAATCGAATAATTTTTTACTTTTTTAGGATGAATGTACTGACACACCTGTAATGGACTGGCACTCTAAAATAGAAAAATATTGTGTTTTGTTCAGTTGGCTGTTATATAGCATAAACAAGCATATTAGACCTGTTGCTGACTTAATACCATCACACGGAGGTTTACCTTGTTTTGCCCTTGTTTTCATGTTGTTCTACTAAAAGCAATCTGTGTCCAAGATCAAGCAAATGGATTAAGAAAAATGTCTTAGAAAACTAATGTTTTCAGCTGACTATTTTACTTTCATTTTAAAATTATTTATTATTTAAAGTTATTTTTTAATTTTTTTTTTATTTAGTTATGCAGAAAGCATTTCAGAGATCTTTATATAAATCACACTCTGCTTTGCATATCCAGAGAAATATGAGCACACACAGGCTTTGCAGAAAAAATTGTGGCAGCTTGTGTATGGTTGCAGCTACTGTGACTAGTCTAACAGTCTGTGTTCCTAAATACTCTGGCATCAGAATATTTGTAAGATTTTTTTGTGTCCCCTTATAAACAGATTTACTCAGACCTTTCAAAGTTGATTGTGTAATGAGGAAGGAATATAAGAGGTCCAAGAGATTTTAAAATTTCATTAGCACCGCTTCTACTTTTGAGAGCTATACACTAATACTTATTTTACATTTCATCTTTCCCACAAACTGCATTTCAGATGCTTTCCAAACTTAATGAGTGCAAGTAGGTAAGAGAGAAAAGAACATAGGCAGTGGGGAACAAGCTGTGTACAAGGTTGAAATGAAACAGAAAATGGAGAGTCAGTGAGGGGGAGAAAGAACTCTTCCATATGGCAGGCTCAGCAGGCAGGAAAGCTCATGCACCTTCAGTGCTGAGCTGGTGTGAAGAAATTGAGTGGGAGCACCTAGATTAATAAGATGAATGTAGGAAAAACAGTCTGCATGGTGGGTTGGATGAAGTTTTTTGGAGAACTCTAGAAACAGCACACAAGACATTTAAAAATAAATACCTAAAAATAGGTTTTTTAGATGCTTCAGGCACTTAAAAATTCAGGCCACTTATTTTGAAGTGCTTATTGTTGAGCAGCTCCATTGAAAAAGAAAAAGGAGGCATCTGGATCTTCAGCACTCTAGAAAGGGGGCTGGAATATTACGCAATGGAGAATGATATGGGTAACCTGAATTCAAAGCCGTAAGGCTGTATCAGCTTAATGCTGCATCCAACTACGAGAGCTACAACTAGCTCTCCTTATCTGGCACAGCATCACAGTTCTGTTGCTTGTAGGACTCAGCTGAATGGTTTCAGAACTATACTTCATGGTATCATGCCTCAGGATATATATTTAGCCATTTATGAAGGTGAATAAAGAGCTAATGCTACCCTATGAAGATATGCACTTGAGGTGCATACTCAGTAAGCCATGAAAGCCTGGTGTATAGCTCTTAAATACCTCTAGGAGGATTTACCCAGTAGACTATTTATCTAGTAACCCTGTTTTTGTAGATGTAAAAGACCTTCTTTTGTTCTATTTGCCATTAAGACAAAACTCCAGCACTAGTACAGAGTAAATACATAATTTAAAAATAAGATGGTTGCGTAAAAACATTTTCCTGATTGGGCAAAAGAAATTATGAAACAGGACAGTAGTTCATACTAGAAAATGTTGTTAAAGTACAGTGTTGGTGTGAATTCATACACGTTTATTACTAAATTTGTATAGTGTCACACAATCTGTTAATCTAAAACTATTATGCAAGACTAACATCAATTCAAGTGGTGATTTCAGAAATCTCTTACCCTGATGGAGGGTTTTTTTTGGAGAGCTGGTGTCAGAAAGCCATAGACCACTGGTCAGACATCACAGCAAAGTTGTTATTGGGCTCAAAATTGGAAAAGAAAAACATCAATCCACAGGAAAATATGCACTTACTTATAATGAAGCTGAGAATCTTACAGAGTTCATCACTTGTGACTACTTGCTATTTCAGTCAATAAAAAGAGAGTCAGGGGGCTGCCTCTTGCCTTCTTCTCTAAAATAAGCAAAAAACTTAGCAGAAGAACAGACATTATGGCATTGTGTTTTCATTTTTAGTGCACAAATCCCTTCCTGCTCTGAGAGATTTTATTCAGGGTGCTCTAGAAATATTCTTTTTAGAGAGCATGATGTGATATTTGGTGTATTTACTGCAGAGAGGTTTTCCTGTGAAGAATATTCCACTTTTTTTCCAAACATGTCTTTGGAATGTTCTCCTTATGAATTGAATATACTTTCTTCTACTCTTCTGCAGAAATGAATGTGGTTCTTTTCTGTAGCTCCCAAATTGCCTTTCTTGTTCGTCGCTAGTACTGGCAAAGCACGTAACCTTAAGTAGATATATTAGATCATGTTATGTATGTTAGTTAACTCATGCAGTTTGGTGAAGTAGATGCTGTAAATTTGGGCTGCATCCCTTTTAGAGAAAGATGGGAGATAAAGCTGCCAACTCAGAGGATCCAGATGCTGGTCACACACATTTGCAGTTTGACTCTGTCCCATTCACTGAACTTACAATTTATTTATTGAACACTCAGTACTTTTTGAGAAGTATCATTCCGATTGCTTCCTTTCAAGTATGATCTCAGAAACTTTCAGAGGGGGAGCCCTTTTTCCAAGCACCTCATTACCTGTTTGTGAGTTAGTAAGGAAAGACAAATAATTTGTGGGACATGTGGATAATAAGCAAAGTGTCTCTCATAGCAACAGTAACTATGCAAAATTCTTACTCGTTCATCCTTCCTGAAGATTTTTATTAGTGATTCAGATCACATAGCTATTCTGGATGAGCAAGTAAGCATTTATTCATGTCTTTGTTTTTCTCTTTTTTTAATATTTAAAACTTGGAGCCATTAAAAGCCAGTTGTATCCTTCTTTTGTCCTTTACAGAAACTCTGTGTATCCTTTGAATATAAATAAGTTCTGAGCTATAGAGACAGTATTCACCGTAAGAGCGATGCTCATTAATGTCGTTTCATCTCAGTATGTCCCTTTTCTTAGCATCTGTTTTGGTTTTAATCATATAGATTGCTGTCCTATCATCTGCTGAGTCATTTTGGGCAATAAATATTTCAGGATTTTCTAATTTTCTAGCTTTACAGGAGGATAAAGCTGAAATCTTTCACAGTTCTGTAGGCAAGTTATTCAACTCTGCAGGATCGGCTAAGAGTGTATGCTCTTGGGATACTAAAATTTGAATCTCTGGGGGCCAAAAAAATAGAGAAACTGATCTGACCCATAAGCTCTCAGCTTCAGTCTCTGTCTCACTGGAAGCCTTCTGTAGAAGACAAAAATTTCTCAAAAAAGGACACGATTTCTGACATCTCAAATGTTTCTTGAACACCAGTCTCTTAGAAGATAACACTGGGGTGGTGAAGCCAGTGAGTTTCCTTCCATAGAACATATGTAAGCATGAAATCTAAGATCAAAATCTGATGTTACTTGTTGTAGAATAACTACATTGAAGCGGCAGTTGGTTTGGAGTATAGGGACAGAGTGTCCAAATCCTGCTGAAGCCGTGAATGGATAACGGTGCAGCCTCCAGCCCTTCCTGATCCATGGTGCAAGAGGCACAGCCTGCCTCAGTTACCATTACCCAATAGCCTGTGCTGATAGAGTAGGACTGTCTCCCTCCTGGCAATGATGTAATTCAAGCCAGGACAGACCCTACCCATTGTCTAATATTTTTGGTCTTGATCTTGAGGGGCTAGCAAATATCTCACAGCACGTACTGTTCTCCACACAAGCTATCATTTTCTTTATTTTTTTTCCAAGAAATTTTCACCCTTTCTTATATTAATTTTTTGTCTTTATATTACTAGATAAATAAGAGTGAGATGCAATTTTCAGGAGACAGCATCTCCAGGACAGCTTTCTATGAAGTTCATTTTGGAACTTTTTTTAACAAATAGGTTGCTGTTATGCTTTTTCCTCAAAAACCTTATGGGAACTGAGTGTTGTTGCTAAACCCTGATTTTTATCTTGGGCCAGGAGGAACAGTTAGATTTTATCATGGATTTATTGTACTGTTGAGCATTCCACAATTACAGAGCATTAGTATGCACATAGGATATGCAAAGCCTTTACAAGCATAAAATATTCAACATTTGCAGAAGAAGTCTTTTTATAAATTTAGATACTAATTGGCCAGATATGTTCATGAAAACTAAACAGTGGCAGTAGCTCGTTGTGTTTCCATCTCATTAATTATTATGCTTGAGAGATTCTTTTATTCTTTTAATTTGGAGAAGATAGAATGACAGTATCTTTCCTCTGTCAGAGGATATGTGACAAACATGATCTGTTCTGAGAGTTGTTGACTTGTAGTTTCTCAGGCACTTTAGCCATATGTTTTTTTACGAATCTGTGTGACCACTTGGGTGTGGAATTTAGTGCTTATGTCATCTATCTGCAATTTAAATTATGTTTTTTCCTCCTCATTTGTATGTAAAACAGTGCTGAGATTGGTTGTTTGATAGTTTGCCAAGTTTCCGGTGTTCTGGCTCTGAATAAGTCTGAGAGAAAATAGGTCCTCCCTACAGTCATTTTTAAAACATGCAACTTAAATATACTACTAAATTAAATGATGGTTAGAGAAATTGGCTTAAATTCATTCTAAAAATTAAATGACATGTTCTATTTAAGAAAAAGAAATTCTCGTTTTAATAAAACATGAGACACTGGTTCACAAGTCAAGACTCCCCAACATAGCTGCTAACCTTGACATCAGTTGGGTATTGAAATCTGCTGGGATCTCAGAGAGAAACTATTTGCATTTTGAACCCTGAGAAAATCCCGAACACCACTGCAGACTCTGAGGTAACACAAAGTGATCTAGTGGTGTGTCTCAAACTCAGCTGCAGTAGAAAAAGATGAATTTCTGTGGGGTTGCAACTATGTAATCCACAGCTGAGTTAACTTTAGTGGTTTGATAGTTTTTAGTTAGAGTAGAACAGCCTTCTCACATTACCTGACACTGATCTAAACCTGTACTGCTTTGTTGTGATTTTTTAAATCAATATTAAATGCATACATTCTAAACCTGCCAGACAGAAGGTAAATATACCAGTTGTAAAATACAAACTTTATTTCTTATTCAATGTCTGCTGGAAAACAAACAAAGCCAAGTATGTTGGCCTTTTTTTAGATTTCTCTATAAAACGGGATTGTAACTCATCCCAAGTAAAAAGTATGAGGTTTAAAATGGATAATTTGAGAAGTAAAGGGCTCACCTTGAACCCTACAGCAGACACTTGGAAGAGAGGAGGATATATTTTTCTGAGACAAAATGGTTCTGAAGGGTTATCTGTTTAAATGAGAACGCATCCAAGTGGAATAGTGTATTCTTAGGAATAGCATGTCCTTGTTACACTTGATTGTAAATAACCTGCCAGAAAACACTTTCTCCAGTAAGCCCCATTAATAAAGGTGGATTGGGTTCAGCTCAGAGTCTCAGTATTTACTGAATGGGGTTCCTTTTAGAAATCTTCTAAAAGATAGGTCTTTTAGAAGCCCCATCTCCTTCACAGTTTTACTTCCATGGACACCATCAAGTTAATTTTCTTATTTTATTTACTAGAACCATAAAAAAGCATAATTTAATTTTCTTTTGGATAATTTTCCAGTTTCTTCTTCAGGGCAATAAACATTTTTCTTTATACTGGCAAGAACAATAAGCTTCGACTTCTTTTGAATGATTAAATTTTTGTATTTTTCAGGATGTATGTGCACTAAATGACAGTTACGAAAAATTTGAAAAAAGGATATTTTTTAAACAGGAATAGTGAGATTGTCATATTGAGAGTGAACAAAAAAATCTTTATTATAACTTGTATTTATCTCCACCTCAGTTCAGCCCCTTGTAGGCCTGAAACCCTATCTGTATGTTTTGACTTACTACCCCAGCTATCTATAGAAAGAATGCAAACACAGGCTCTTCTGGCCCTTAATACTCCAAGTTATCCAGCTACCTAGCTAAAGTGAATTCTCTAAAATATTAACCATAACTCTTGAGGCATCAAGCAGACAAAGGCTGAAAGTTGATTTCATATGGTTGAAATCATATGTCTGAGGGATCTGTAATTCATTTGAATAAAACAAGAGTTGAATACAGGAAGAGGTTAAAGGTGTTGGAGGCAAAAAGAGGCAGCATCACAGGTATGAAGAAATAGTGTCAGTGAAGACCAATGCAAGAAAAGTGCAGCATAAGGGTAGGTGTGCAAGCAAATGAGAGCAAAGCCAAAGCAATGAGAAGAGAAACTGTCAAAAATATTCACTTGAGAAAAACCCGAATAATGATACAGTATATTAGAAAAGTCCTGTTTAAAGTTATAATCCAGTGTTTTGTTAATGGAATCAGACAGTGTACTTCTGATTCTTGTTCTGTTGATGGCATTCCTATCAATCACATTTGCTATTAAGATATTTTTAAAGGACAGGGCAATTTCAAATATACTGATAAGAAGTGATTTCCTTCAGTTATGGTTCTGTGAGGAGGAAAAGGTGAGAACATTTAGCAAGTTTTAGGTACCCACCCACTTGTAGGCTTGATACTTGTCCTTTTTCTACTGTCAGGATGACTTATGTGTGAATAGGATGCAAAAATAGAGAGGAAAAACCTATATATAATTTGATTTTTGGTTGCTAGAGACTACAGTGGGATCATGTTTTTCTAACAAACACACATAGTATATACGAATGCAAAATTATGTATAGTGGCATCTAACCTCATGCACTGAAGAAGTGTCTGTTGCTTAATAGCACAACTGATGCTTCAGTTTTGAATGTTAAAAATTAGTAAATTAGTATACTATTAGTGTTCTGAAAGATAGGAAACGCACATTATGGTGGATTTGTGGTGTGGTTTGGATTTTTTAGTACAATGTATAGCTTGTTCTATCTTTGCTAAAGGAAATAGTTAAAAAACATTGTTTTTTTGCAACAGGACAGATTGTTAATATTTGCAATTGTTCGTATTTTCTGGTTTATCTGCTCATTGAAACAAGTACCCTGAAAACCATCAGCAGTGTTACAACAGCTTTCTTCAGGTATTTGTTCCAATGAAACCTCCCAGGTCTGCAATTAGCTTGCTAGTGTGTTGCTGAAGTCAGGAGTATCAGAAATGCAAATCTATGTGCAGATCACTATTATTTATACCAACACCAGCCTTGAGATGTAATTACATCTGTTGTTCCCAAACGTCAAGCCAGCAACAGTCCTGTTTGGGGAGGACAGCTGTATTTTTAAATCCAAAGCAAAATGCAGTGTCCTGGTTAGTTGGCTCCCACCATCCCAAGCCTTCCTGGAAGGCCCTGTGTAGCTCTAGGGTAACAGCAGCACCATGTGCCTTTCACAGAGCCAGGGACTGAAAACAGAGATTTAGCAGATGGTATAACAGTGCCACCAGGTGATGACATAAAATGTAGGGTTTGATGCTGGGGTAATTCAGTTCAACAATTATTTGCAGGTCAACTCTGTTGTAAAGCATAACTTTCCTCCCGAGGCTAGTGTATGTAAATCTTCAGATGTAACAAACATGTTTTTGCTCTAAGTTCAATCATAAAAGAAGTGGCTATATTAATAGGTTTTATTGATATTTTGGGGGGTGGAGTTGGAGAATGGAGTAGAGGGGAATGGTGGATTGCTTTTGGTATTCTTCGCAATTTTAGTGGGTTTCAGGAAGGCATGTTTTTGTTAGGGCAGAAGGATCCATCTCTCTGAACTTGTCTACTTCTAATATAGCAATAAGAGAAGAACCAGGATAACGTTCTATTAAATGTAAGTCTGTTACTTCTAGGAAACCTCATAGAATATAGAATGATTAAAGATTCTATATAATTCCTTCTTTAGCTGTATTCATGTTTGCTAATAAAAACAGGGTCTTCAGTAAAAGTGTAATTGTATTTCGTTGCTTGAAGCAAGCTGCCCCACTGAATATCCTACTCAGAGAATTCCTTCCTTCCTTCCTTCCTTCCTTCCTTCCTTCCTTCCTTCCTTCCTTCCTTNCTCCTTCCCTCCTTCCCTCCTTCCTTCCCTCCTTCCTTCCCTCCTTCCCTCTTTACCTCTTTCCTTCCCTCTTTCCTTTTCTCTCCTTCCTCCCTCCCTCCCTTCCTTCCTTCTTCATGAAATTCAACTTCAGTCACTGTGACCATGGGATAACATAAATGGAAGCTTTTGTCTGTTGTATGAATGCTGATCTTTTATTTTCATAATGCTGACAGTACCAGCAGGTAAATTACTTTCTTTGCAAGGAAGATTATTTACTCTGCTGTTTTATAGAATTCCTTGTTCCTGATTCTAGCTCATATTTCTGGTTACTGCCTGTGAGGGCAGATTGTCCTAACCAGAGGAGTAAAATTTCCTGGTAAGCGGCAGTGCTGGCAGCCTGGTAGTTTGCATCAGCTGGAAATTCTTGCAGAAGTGACTGAAGTTGGGAAGAAACATAGATTCAAGAGGTCACAGACATCCTCTGATACAGACTACATTAGTCTCTTCATAATAAATTATGCATGACACCAGTCAAGTTATTAGTGTTTCTTAATGTCTAGTGATTTAAGAGTTTTTCAAATGCAGCAGATATTTATATGCTGTCATCATTCAGGGGGAGGAGAGGTTAGTGCATTGCACATCCCACAGGGAAATTAGCTGTTACCCAGTTAACTACTTCAAAGCATCAATGCCTACAAATCTGATTATCAAATTAGATTAAATGCCTTCCGTTTAGCCCTGTAGAATTTATGAACATAGATTATTTAAAACTACAAGTAAGCTTCAAAAAACTTAGTGACGGATACAAAACTGTGTAATTGCTTATGTACAATGCAAATATAATCTAAAGTACTATGTTCATTTGTGATCTCTAGGTAAAGATACAAATCTGCACAAACTGTCAGTGTTCATAAAATTTACTGTGAGTTTGCTTCACCAAAGCTTTAAGCAGACTCTGGCCCATGGTTTCTGCACAATGCTGTTCATTAGGCTGAATGGGATAAGGGAGAAATTTGCATTACCTGCAAAAAGGTGTTGTGCTAGGAATTGCTGGGATTCAAGTACAAGTGGAATTATGTTGTCAGCTTCTTACCTTCCAGGCAGGATGTTTGTGTGCACATAGTGTACTGCCTGAGTAACGAGGCGTGTGGGAGACAAGGGGATGCAGGTTGCTTGTTTGTTCCCCTACTTCTTGTCACAACACACTTGCACCAAGAGTGGAATAGTAAATTAGCTTTACTGAGTTATCAGCTTCGATCCTAGTATCAGAATTCCTCTTACAATTTGACTAATTTGCTATCTTAATTGGAAATGTTAAGTTCTGCTTTCTCTGACTGTTTACCACTGTGGTGCCCAAATGGTCCACATCTGCTTTTGAACTCTCCAAATGATGATTTTTAATGAACACGTTCTTTTTAGTTATTACTTACTTGGTGCGTTTTGTTAATTTTTCCTTTAAAAAACCTGAACAACACTCATGAAAGAATTCAGCCAAACTGCTTTGCAAGATTGAAGCTAGCCAGGGAAGGGGCATTTTGTACTGTTTGCAGAGTTAAAATATGGCCTTCTTGGAGACCACTGACCTCTTTTCAAACAAAACATGCAGTGAGAGCACCGTGTGGGAATATCTAAGAACTTTGTGAATCTGTATCTGATCATTGAAGTAAAACTTTTAGAGACACAAAAGGGAGTGAAAATTATGTTCTGATTGCTGCTCAAAGTAATCATCAGCAGCAAAGGAAATAAACCTCTTCGCTCCAGCTCTGTCTTGCATGCGGTTGCACAGCTGTTACGATTTCACAGCCATCCACCCTAAACCATCTGTAGACATCTGTCCTGTGCCTATGTGTAATCAAATCAAAGAGCTTTTAACTTGTGCTGTGACATTAATGTGGCAGAAAAAATACTTTTTCAAGAGAGAAGTGTAGGTCTTCTGTTACAGCTCCTGCTCTAGACTGTCAGTGTGAAAGCACAATTTGTGAGACATGAGCTCTGTGTCTATCATATAAATAAATGATGTTATGTTCATAGCACTGATAACATGAGCAGTTTGTGTTCATATTTATCTAGACAAGAGATGTGAATGTGAAAAAATGGCTCATTCAAAAAATCAGAAATACTTCTGTATGTTCTGTTCTCAAACCTTAGAAGATTTTAAGAACAATTTTGTTTCCAAGTATTTACTAAAGAGCACATAATGAATTAACTACTTCCCTCATTGTATCAAGTTTCTCAATGTTGAATGCCTACTGAAATTTGATATTGAAGATATGTTGACATTGCTAAAGCATGATTTACTTTTTGAGTTAAAAATTTTGACCGATTCAAGCTAATTCTAAGGTAACTTTATTAAGCAGTGACAGTATCTATAATGAACACAGTGTCTTTCCAGTGCCTATCTCATTTAGTAGTTTGAAAATAATAGAAAGTGGTCAAACTCTTAATTCCTCTGACATCTGGGAGCCCCCCACTAGTGAACCTCCAGCGCTTGGTGTGTTACAAATGGGACCAGAGACCTACGTAGTCCCTACTTCAGCCCCTCACATTTCTAGTCTGAGAGACTGCTGAGGGAGGCACAAGGATAAGCAGCAGAGGAAAGGTTGAGCATGTCCATGCTGAGCTGAAAGTGGCCCTATGGGAGCAAGCAACAGCCCAGGTGTTTGGTCTGAAGACACCTGCCCTGCCTCTAGATACCTGGGTTCCTGTATAAAGTGATAAACTGAGCTGAGAGGATCCAGATGTAGATGTTAAGGTACAAATGGAGCCTGTGCAGAACTGTGTCTCTTCTGCTCCCACATTACCCTTTGCCTGTCTGCAAAAAGCTTTGTCATAGCAGATGAATTTACCAAATCTGCCTGCTTGTGAGGCAAGCAGCAAGCTCAACTCCTCTTGCTCTCTTGGCATTGCTGTTGGCAGTACAGCAAGTGACTTCAGCAGCAGCTTAGTGCAGATTTGGAAGAATGCTTAAGGAAGTCCTGCCATGGAGCAGTACTAGAAGAACAGCAAAAGTACTGGAGAATTAAAAGTAGTTAATTGAAGCTGGTCTAATTGGCATATTCAGTACAGAAGCCAATTTTTTCTAGTATGGGCACATGGAGTCAGGAGGCATCAATTTTAAGGTATTACACAGTAGTCAGGACTAAGAAGAATGCATTGTAACAGATGGTTACAAGTTTTTAGGATATAGTTTTGATCATTTTGATCTACTGATATTTTAAAATGCAAATTAAATAAACCAAACAAATTTAATCTAATTACCTGCTTAAAATACGGAGTTTCAGGGTCTGGAGTGAGTTGCTACTGGATATATCAGGTCTCTGAACCTCATTTTCAACCTGTTTTTTGGGGGGTTTTTTGTTTTTTGTTTTTTTTTTGCAAGCTGACTAAGATCTTTGGTTGATCTATGAGGCATAAGATGGGCTTTAGCTGATGTTTTTGATGTCCTGAAGATGTTAATAATTTCTTACAGTTTGTTTAAATAATGTTTTTGTACTTCATATAAGGATATTTAATAAGTTTGGGTTGAGTGATAAAACACTATTATATAGGTTTTATACAGCAGTTTATGTTTTATATGAGGTGATCTTATTGGTGCAGTCAAAAGATCTTATATTGAAAATTTTCCATCTCTGTCCTTCTTTGTGAAAAGACAAACAGCCACTCACCTTACAACCCAGTATATTATAACCATGCATGTTCCTTGGCAAAACTCTTTTTCTTTCAAAATATTTAAACTGCAGGACCTATATAATTTTTTGGATATAATAACTTAGTGTTCTGATATTTTGAATTTGCTGAAGTACTCACTTATTCTTGAGGGGTGAAATGCTTTTCAGAGATTCTGTAGAGAATATTACTAGTTTCGCAACTGAACACTGAATATTACCTGGAAAAAAAAAAAAAAAAAAAAAGGCAAAGATACTTAAACTGCTAGGAAAAGTATTATTGCACTTATTAAAGCTAATATTCTGCAATTCTGCTAGTAAGAGGTCATTGAATTAACAAGAGGATATCAAGCTTTTCCACTCTGGTCACTAGCCTAGAACTAATTTAGGCTGGTGGCTCTGTGTGGGGTCTGTGCCTCTGGAATGAACTGGTGATGTGGGAATGGTTTCTCCTGGTTAAGTGTGTCATAAGATTAAACCAATTAATAGTAATGGGCTGCTGTAGTGTCAGCCATGGCACAGAGGCTGAAAGGTGGAGAATCATAAAGTAAACATTAGTTTCTCACCTATGAAGTGATTTCTCCATAGCGGTGTTTAACCTAGTTGGTAAGAAGGCATGGAGAATATGCTCAGGCTGTGTTAGTGCGATCTGTTTGTGATGCTGATAAAGCAGGGTCTCCAATTTGCAGTGCTCCTGTTTAATATACCATAATTGCCTGTACATTCAGTTGAAAGTCATGGAGAACAACTACAAAACCAGCTGTGTGTGGCACAAGGAAGTATTTTGTTTACTCATGCCAGCAAAACCTACATCTCAGTCTGAAAACTGCCTAGTCTGTGCCTGTACCTTGGGAGGCTATCAGGCATAATGACAGTGGCCCAAATTTGAAGCATATAAGCACCTTGAAAACAGGTAAAAAGTCAACACAATATGCCTTTTTGTTTCATTTTTCTACACATTCACTTACTATGTGGTTAAAAAGAAAGTAGATATGCATTTAAGACTGCATGGTATATTAATTCATAAATGATGCATACATCATTTATGAATGTGTGTAGGGATTCAGGGACAAGCTGCTTCCGGTCTCAGATTGGTTGTATGAGGGAGAAGGTTGATGAACGCCTTCCCTTCTTTTTTGGCCAAGAACCATCCTACTTGGATGAAGCTGGAACAAGGTATCTCCAGGCTTTTACAGAGCATGCTGCTGACACCTGGGGAGCAGAGGGATCAAGATGTGTGCTCTGACTCTAAGTCCTTACAGCAGTCACTTCCAGAGGCTAGGGCATTTGCATGTTCCCTACATAGTGTCTTCTCAGCACCTGGCATGTTTTGCTGTATTTTTATTATGCCATCAGTGCACTTAGCTGGGCCTTCGGGGTTCAGATATATATTTAAATGGCTATGAGACCTGCAGACACAACGAACTGAAAAGTTATGTGATACAAAATCAGTAGAAATGAGGTGAGGAGGGATCTACAGTCTCTAAGCATACAAAAAGAGCTGAATAATAGAAAAATTATTTAAAATAAAATAAAATGTTAATTATTGAATGTCTTTGCAGCAACCACAAAAATTCTATTTGCAAAAGTGTACAGAACCCCGTTACTCTGCCTGAAAAAATTTTTAACCTTTTAAACTAACATAAAAACACCTCAGGGTTTTTTTTTGTCTGTTTATTTGTTTGTTTGTTTGGGGGTGTTTGAGTGATTCCTTGCTAGAATCCTACTTTCTCTTTTAATTTGTGCTCCAAATGAGATCATTCCTGTTAGCCTATGGAGTTCATGTAGGACAGGCAATTGCAGTAGTGAATTGTGGAAACAAGTTGTGTGGTGACTGATTCTTCCTGGAATAGCATTTTAAAGGGCACAATATGCTCAGCGAGCTTTCTTCTTGACATATGATGTGGATGACTTTCTCAGACATAGGTCAGGCACAAATTCTGCTCTTTTGACATGGCACAGCCTACAAATAGCATTAATGTTATGCCTGCAAATACAATGGAGCCAATTTGCTAATAAAATTTGCTAAGGACATCTATCAACTAGATTGAATTAATCAGATCATTGTCACAGTAGTAGAAAATATAATTGTTCCTTGATATGAGTTCTAGGCCTCCAGTTACACAACCAAACTGGCACTTTTCCACAAAGATATCTTCAGATGGCATTTGCCCGCCTACATCCCTGGCACTGCCTGGTTTCACTTGTTTCTTAGCAGGGCTGTATGAATTGTGTGTCAAGCACAGATTTGGCAGTTCCAGTATGTTTTGGGGAGAGTTTATAAATACAGTGTTGTGCCTAAAATACAATGTTGTGACAGAGCTTTTCTTTTGCTAAGTAAGTTTGTTTTACCATGTTAATCATCCAATTTTATTTGAGACATTACCCATATAATAATTCTGAGAAAGGAGTCATACTACAGTATATTTTAAATAAGTCTGTCCCTTAGGCTTCTAGAAACATAGTAAATAACTTGTCATTTTTTTTAATGTGTATACAATAGTGATATAAGTTATGGGTGATAGTCATATGGCTTAGAATATCATAGTTCACTATGTAGAAGTTGAAGGGGTTAATTTTTGACGGAGGAAAACATATTAAAGAAAATGAGGAAAAACATGGGTTCATTTGCATAGTCTCAATTTTTTTTTATGTTAGGTTGTTTTGTGCGTCTTTTTCATTGTTGTTCACTGATACATCTTCTCTTGCATTCATAGACTGGGTTGATTTTGAGTTTTCAGAGGACTAGTGAGTATTTACTACTACATTTAAAAGTAAATGTAGGATTTTCTTTTGGAAGTAATACTGGCAGAAGTCGCAAGAACAAGGGGAAAAAAAAACCACTTTACCCCCCAAAAATCCATCAGCTTGTTCTGTCTCTCTGTTCTGTCTGTGAAGTGGCTGTTTGAGGACTTATCTCCAGGAACCCGCGTTTATCTTCCAGGGTAGTGGGAGGGGGAAGGGAGACACCTGTGACAAGTGGATAAGGGAAGGCCTGGATGAGACCTATGATGCAAAGACACGAGAACAGCATTGAGTGGAGCTGGTTAGGATGCAGCAGGGTCTGCCTGTCATCTATGTCAAGGACAGCTTGGCTCTCATGGAGCCAGTTAGCATCTCTTCACTTTACTTTTCAGTGCTCCCATACCATTAGCTTGAACAGAGGTGCCCTTGTCTGGCTCTGACCCAGCTGTGAGAAGGCTGATGAAACCCTCTGCAGCATGCTGAGAAAATTGGTGCAAAACAGTGATTCTGTGAGGCCTAGCAGAGCTGAGAAAAATCTCATTGTATTTAGCAGACTATTCAGAGCCACTTGTGTGTTCCTCACTCAGTGCCTAGTGTGCCTGTGAGCTGCCTTGGTTGTGCAGGATGCTTGCCCTGGGTAACACAAGTGGTCAGGTTGTCCACAGGTCCTGGGAGCAACAGAAGCAGCAATACCCTTGTGTTAATGAGCTGTGCTGGTTCATCTGTGAATTTTTTTCAGGCAATTTCAGATGTGGAAGTTGATGGATATGCTAACTTCTATTCTCCCTGGATAAACAGCATCATATTAAGTTTTTTTTCAAATAAGATGGATGGGCATATTAAAAATACCACTTTACTTAGGTTTTATCATGTGCAGGATTGCCTAGGGCAGTAGATTCTGTTGTCTTGTTATCTCAGTCTCTTGAAGTACTCAGCTGCAGCTTTCCTGTAGCCTGAATGAGGACTGTTAGCATAGCCATTAAGTTTATGAACTGTCATTCCTTAGAGATAAGATCTAATATTGTGTAGAGATCAAAGCTTTGATTGATGGCAGTCACTGACACCATCTCTTGTTAAGATATCTTCATGTCCACATAGTCTATGCAGACCAGCAGGTTCAATACCTTTTCAGTTAAGCTGTGTGATCCTCCATCTGTGCCACCCCTGGGCTGAGGAAGGAGATGAACTGATTCATGAGCAGTGCTGAGTTTGTGGCTGGGTTTCACCAGGACTGTCATCTGGGGCTTCCCCAGCAATGCAAGTGTCACTCATTCAGGTTCTGTCCTTTCACTGATAACAGTCAGGATGCTTTGAAGTCAATCCTGGTGCCATGCTGTGGAGGGAAGGGTGCCTATGGATGTGGAATTAATTGAAAGGTCATGCATTGTTTCTTTGCAGTATTCCACACATAAGATAAAAGGCTTTCCATTTATATAGTTAATGTATATAGATTATGAGTTGTTGCAGTACCATTAATTGGATGTCCCACATGCCAGGACTAGTATTGTGACATCAGTTACCACAAGAAGTTTGTTTGCAATTGAATGTGATTCCTTAATAAGAAAATTTTCTTACTATGTTTTTTAAGGATGGAAGAACTGTGTGTTATGTCTTCTGTTCTTACCTTGCTTTCTATATGATTACAGAAGGTTAGTTACAAAGATACATTCATTTCTACAGTGCACTGAAAGCTCATCTTAGCCTTCCTAAGCTTAAGGATATGGCTTATAATATTAGTAGATGTAGATGTGCTTTGGATACAGAAAAAAAATCCCCAAGCTTTGAGATAGACATAAAGAAAAGTAAAGACACGAAGAGCAAAGAAAAGACTTGGAAGAGAGAAATCGGAAATTATGAACTGAGTTGCCTGATACTCCAGGGACGAGGATAAACCCAGGATAAACTGAATCTACATACTTATTGTTAACACAGGTTTATTTATATATTCTTTACATTTTTGGACATGCTTAACCAAATAAGAACATAAGTGGGTTTTTTGTAAACACAAAAAGTTATGTTTTGAGTGTCCAACTGTAAGGCCAAAATCATAAAGACAGTTCCTTTATTAAATATGGAAATTGTACCAGGGTTTGCATAAATCTGTGATGCATCCGAAGATGTTGAGAAGTTGGCCAGTTGTAAGGCCTCACTCTGTCTCTTTGAAAGGTCATACAAATCAGGGAGTTCCCTGAGGATTTGGAATAAATAAATGTCACATTCATCTTCATGGAGGAGGATCTAGACTAGTCAGGCTTACCTCACTGGAAGTAGAAGTCACATGCGGGCCCACAAATGCTGATGTTTGACAGGGTACACCCATCATGGATTTACAAGGGCAAACAGTGCCTGAGAAACTGAATGCATCCTCTCTTGAGATGACTGAATCCCTCGATGAAGGGAGACCAATGGATGTTTTGGAGTGGCTTCCAGAGGCCACTCCTGACCTAAATCACACTAGAGAAGACTCTCTAGAGATAGGTGCTTTTACTTGAGAGAAAATACTAACCTATGAAAACAGGAAAAACTTCTAAAAGAGGAATCGACGCAGCTCATTCCAGGAGGTTTGAGTTGTGCAGATGAGATACATGCCACATTAAAATGTTGGTCAGTGAGTCCACTGATACTTCTTAAATGTCAGTTTAGACTGATTCTAAAGTATACTACATATAATTTGAATATATAATACAAAACCACTACATTTTTGGTGTTCCTCCTACCTAATAAAATGAGAATCAGAAATACATGTGGAAGAGAATGTTTTATCTATTTATAATGCAGTCTAGACAACTGGCATTATAAAAGGAGTATTTTCCCGCTTTGTTTTTTTTTTAATCTTAACAGAAGAAAAACTTTCCCTATGGGGCTGCATACAAGAGAAAAAGGGTAGCATACGTGTAATCCATGCAACTGACACTGTAATGTCTATAAATGGAATTCGAGTGTAAGTAGGAAATAGATTTTGCCATTCAACATAGGGCTAAATGTGAGTGTAGACTGCTAACCAGGTACACATACAAGAGTATGCAGTCTTGTTTGGAAAAAAAAAACAGTAGACTTGTATTCCTTTTTATAGACTTTTACATTCTAAAATCTGACTAAAAGGTGTAAAAAGTATAATAAAACACGCCAGACATGCTCTATTACTTTCTGGGGACAACTCTGCCATTATTCAGGTGAGAGATATGTGTATATGTTACCAGAGCCCTCAGACCGGATTTAAGACTGTATTAGTTTCTCTGTAGCCAAGTTTTAGTAGCAGCGGGGGGGCTGAGGGAGAGGCTTCTTCAAGAAGCTGCTAAAAGTTTCCCCATGTCCAGCAGAGCCAGTACCAGCCAGCTCCAGGCTGGGCCCACTGCTGACCAAAGCCAGGCCAATCAGCAGTTGAAAAAACGCCTCTGTGATAACATATTTAAGAAGGAAAGAAAAAAAGTTAAAGAGAAATTAAAATAATTGCCAGAAAAGAGCAGAGTGAAAACTTGTGAACAACAACGCAAACACCAGAGCCAGTAGAGAAGGAGGGGCAGGAGATGCTCCTGGCGCCAGAGCTGAGATCCAGCCGCAGCCCATGGTGAAGACCATGGTGAAGCAGCTGTGCCCCTGCAGCCCATAGAAGACCACAAGAGTGCAGAGATCCACCTGTAGCCTGTAGAAGAGCCATGCCAGAACAAGTAAATATTGGGAGAGGGCTGTAGCCCATGGATGACTCATAATAGAGCCGAGTCCTAGCAGAAGACTGTAGCCTGTGAAAGAGAAGAGCCCACACTAGAGCAAGATTCGTCTGTTAAGACTCGTGGCCTGTAAAGCCCACGCTCGAGCAGCCTGTGCCTGAAAGACTGCACCCTATAAAATGTGAGCCATGTGGTAGCAGTCTGTAACGAGGTGCTGCCCATGAGATAGGCTCTCACCCGAGTAGTTTGTGAGAAAAACTATATCCTGTAAAAAATAAGACCCCATAAATTGTAGTTAGAAGGACTCTTCTCCCCAAGCAGTGGCTGAAAACAGCAGCTAACCATAACACACCCCCCCGCCCACCTCGCCTTTTCCCTTAACTGCTGTGAGAGAGCAAGTTAGATGTAAAAAAGAGAAGAGTGAGGGGTAAAAAGTGTCTGTTATTGTCTCTCACTCTTAAGCTCTGATGTTGTTAATAATAAACTTGACTATTATTCCCACATAAAGTCTTGTTTGCCTGTGACGGTAGTTAGCAAAAAATCTGTTATGGTCCTTAACTCACGGAACTTCTTATTATATTCTCTCTCTTCTGTTGCTGGGTGAGGGGGAGTGAAAGAGTGACTGTAATGAGTCCCTGACATCGAACCCAAGTTAAACCAGTACAGTTTTTGGTTCCCTGACTGGAAAACGAAAATTCTGAAATAAAGATCATAATTAAAAAAAGACACAAACAAAATAAGTACTAAATAATGTAAACAAATTAAAATAATTGTGAAAATTGTTTATTGTAACTGTAGTGAAAGATCTAAAAGTGAAAGTTGTGTAAATTGTCGACTTCAGTGATGAAATGATCTTTTAGTTTGCTTTTCTTTTATATTAGAATTTAAGTTATAGTTAGTTATGTATTAATGTATGTAATAAATGTAAAATTTAATAATAATTCTTAAGTATGTGATTCACAAAAGCAAAAAGTAGAGTGTATTAGTTTCTCTGTAGCCAAGTTTTAGTAGCAGCGGGTGTCTGAGAGAGAGGCTTCTTCGAGAAGCTGCTAAAAGTTAGGGTGACTGTAATGAGTCCCTAATGTCCAGCCCAAGTTAAACCACTACAAAGACATACAGACACTGGCTCTGCAAAGGAGTGTTCTCTTTAAAGCTTCAGATTGAAATCCTGAACCCAGTAAAATGAATATAAAAAGTCTGTTAATTTTAGGAAATTAAGGTATCAACTTCAGAGTTTCATCTTGTGCTTATCAAAGTGAATGAGTAATGCCATTGATCAGGGCGAGATCAAGAACGAGTCACTAACCTGCTGTAGTCACTAATGGTAAAAAATTGATGATATCCTTTTAGGACCTCTTAGGATCTTTTTCACGTGAACTTCAAAGAAATGATAAATGTCTAGATAAATAGCCTTGATGACATCTGAAGAGTTTTCTGCCCTCATCCAAATCTGTAGCAGATAAGACAGATTTATTACTAAGCAGAATGTATATTTTGAGGGGCTGTTTCGATTTTTTTTGTGTTTATTTGTTTGTTTTGGGGTTTTTTTTTTGTTTTTTTTTTTTTAATGAGGCAGCAGCTGTTTACTAAAGACTAATTAGAAAAAATTTGTCAGCATTTGTGGATTTGTTCCTTTCATGATTCAGGACATAAGCCTGCTTTGTTCTTTCTCTTTTCCTCTCTCTCTTTAATGAAGTGTTTCTTAATAAACTACTAATTGGAATCTTCTGCACTCATATTTGATGACAGTTAATTTGGAACAGAGAGTCCTTCTTACTGAATCTGTTTCTGTCATGAGTCCATCTTGCAAACAGTTTGGCCAAAAGAGTATGTTTATATCCAAAGTGTGTCTTTGCACATAAATGCACATGTGTGTGCTAGGTCAGACCAGGATGAAGGAGCAGTGCAGACATCCAGGAGGCTCTTGACTCTTGAGTCCTGGGTGATTGCAGCCTCAGAAGGTTTCCTATGTTGCTGTGATCTCCAGGGGTCTGAAAGTCCCTGCTCTGGAAATCAACACTGCTGACCTGAAACCTTTTGCTAAGATGCAGACAGGTTTTATATGACCATATTAGTGCTTGGACCTGATTCATTGTATTTGCACTGATGCTAGAATAGTGTATTTCTTCAAGGAGGAATGAAAATGGAGGAAAGAAAAAAGAACAGGACTGGCTCTTGTTTAGTTGTCCAATTGATGTGTCTGGGTTTGCTTACAGCTGGTGTGACTGACCCTTAGGTGGCCAAAGAGAAATTACATATTTTGTACAGAAAAAAGATCTCTAACCTTGATTTCATGAGCTGAAACAGTATTTGGATTGTTTACTTGTTGGAGATTTTTTTAATTATTATTCCTTATTTGCATCCAAGGATAAGTCGAGTTGTGTCAGAGGGATTTGGTTCCATTAAGCAATTAAGCTTTCAGTGTATTCATTATACTCAGATGCTGATCACCCTGAAATTTTAATACAAGCAGAGAGTGCTTGTGGCACTCCACTTGTGGCAACCCATTTATGTGAATGCACATAAAGTTTTCCTCCATATTTTGTATAGGAAGACCTGATGCACTGTCAGCACAGGGAGAATGTAGGGATTCTTCCACTGTGGTCACTGTTCAGATGAAAGGTGAGAGGAGCCTGTCCTTTCACTTTGCACTTCAAAAGAGCCAAACACATGGAAACCAGCAACAAGGAAGGCTGAGCATCTGATTGGGGCTGTCCCTGCTGCCTCCCAGACATCAGCTTTCTGGGAGCAGCTTCATGTCTAGAAAGCACTGCTGTTGATTATTTTCCAACAATCAGGTCTTAAATATAAAAAGGTAGAAAACAGGGGAAACTTTTTAATTATGGAACTATGTTTTCCTCATGGTTTAGTACTATTAGAGAGCTGACTTAATGCAGATTTCAGTATTTTCAATGGCTGAAGCAATGAAAAAAACCTCTTATGTTTATTCCTGCATAATGCAAGAATCATTTTCATGTAAATAAAATTGATTTGCATTAAGTTGAAAGTTTTATTAATACTGAACAATTCCTCACTATTCAAACTCAATCATTCCTTTTCCTGCTCAATCCCAGCCTTTAACTCATCAAATTAAGACAAATAATTTCAACATTTTACAAAACAGAAAGTGAGTTAGATAACTCTACAGTGTATTGATGCACAGACTGAACCTACAAAAGGCATTTCTGCCTTGCTTCCCTGCTTGTATTTTCATTTTATGGATGTAAGAGGTGGACAGAATATCTGCTTTATATTGCAAAAGGGGAAAAAATGCTAATACAAGCATTCAAATTGCAAATCTAGACAACCCTTCAAACAGCTGCAGTTAGTGGAAAAAAGGTAGTGGCTCCAGCTGTTAAAACTTTACAACTTGAGACTGATACAGGAAATTCTGAGACTCTGACTGAAGGTCTACCTTGTAAATTGTCAGTAAACTTTCTTGTTTCAGTTTAGTGAATGGAATAAAATGTTTCTGTAATACATCCTCTTAAAAGTATGGACACAAAATACTCATGTAAACAAAGGAGACCATAATGCACATTTAATCTTTCTTCATGCTCCCATACCACTGCCTGTCTTTTTTCAGAGGTGGCCCCAAGACATCTCCCTTGAGCACGGTCCTGCTTTTGTCTCTTCTCACCATTGCCCTTCAGCCCTCCTTTGCCTATACCCTCAGATGGACTTGATGCCCAGGGGGCATATTTAGTCTCTCAGATATGTTATGACTGCCAACTCAAAGTCGAGAAAGTCTATCCCCCTGAATTTTCCTTTGTGCCTATGGTATACTATGCTTGTGGCAGTCTCATATCTGTCTCTTGTCCATTCTCAGGCCTGTCTGCTACAGTTTACCTCTACCAGGGCCTGTCTGCCAGGAGCATTAAATGTGGCTCTTGATTGTGGTTTAAGTTGATCCTTGCTTATAAAATATTATTCAAAGTTTCATAAGTGTTTCTTTATCATGGATTTAACTTTAGGGAAGAGCAGCATGAGTGGTAGAAAGAAATTCAATGTCAATCAGTGAGTCTAAACAAAATACTGTGGTTACTATGTTTTAGAGGGAAACTTCCTTCTGCAAAGAGGTCCTTAGGAAAATAGGAAGGAATATCCTACTTCACTCAAGTCTCTGCTTTCATGGGTATGCTGATTTTGGTTACTGGTTCTAAAAAGCATAGGTGATTGAATTTCAGATTCACCATCAGTGACATAGGTGGATGCATTAGCAATACTTCTGTAAAATTTCACTGGTGTTTAATTAAAAGAAATTTGGGCAAGTCAATCACTGCTGTTTTCCTTTGGGGATGTTGTGGTGGGGCAGCTCCAGGAGGTGTGGGTGGAGATCCTCACTAGTGGCTCTGCATACAGGCAGCCTCTCCACTCAGTCACTGTTTCATGCTGTGAGCGTTCCCCATAAGATCCTTTTGCTTCCTCTTATGTACAGCCTGGAATAGCAGCTGACCTATATGAGTGTTGAGGCTCTCCTGAGTCATAAGAAGGCACTCAGAGCAGGTGACACCATCAGGGGTTCTGCTTAAGGGGTGCCGGTTGCCATCCTCTGCAGCTATTCCCTGTTATGAGACATCAACTGGGGCAGATTTCTGCCATGCAGATGATACCAGCTCTTTTTACAATGAGTTTTTCCATTATCCCTTTATATTTGTTAATAATTGATGTTTGCCTAATTTAGATTAGACTGTTCAATTTCTCACTTATCCTAAATTGTAAAAACAGCATTAGTACTGACATCCACTGTGGTTAAATCCTGAAGACATTGTGAAAGACAGAAATATTGTTAGTATCTTAAACATCGTCTCATAGAAAGCTTTGTTGTCAAGGAAGCAACTGTCTGCCTGCAACTATCAAAGCACCCCCTTTCCCGAGTTTGCTTCCTGACTGGAATTTGGATCATGACTGGGACCTTGAGGTAAGACTATTGTCTAATCAGGTCAGGTCTAAGGAGAAGTAAATAATGCTCAGGAAAGAATGTATCTGTGTCATCACCCTCGCTGAGCTCAGCGGGTGGCAGGGGAGAAGGATTTTGGGGTAGGATGGTAAAATCTCTCCACACCAAACAGAGCTAACCACCCTGCTCTGGGAAGACTGTGTACAGATGGGACATTCACATGAGAGTCAGCTGAGAAGAGGACACAAACCATTGAAGATCCCCAAAGTGCCACCCCCCAGACTCATTCCTGAGGCCTTCCACCACTAGAGGACTGCATGTGATCCAAGTGAAGCAACAAATCCAGAGCCTGTTGCAAGAGACTAAAAAGCTTCCCCTCCTGCCACCACCAGGGGAAGTGCCTGTCAGCTCCTGAACATATATTAATCCTTTGAACTATGTTTTTTGGGAACTCTCACCACTAAGAACCAGAAGAACAGGACCTCACGGGATGCTGCCAGGTTCCATGGAGTGGTGGTACTTCTTCTATTAATATTTCTCTATCGTTCTCTTCCTTCCTCTGCCCCTGCCCCACTTTTCTTTCTCTCTCTCTCTCTCTCTCTCTCATTCTCTCTCTCTGCCTGACATTTACTTTTAAATAAAATCCATACTATTGATATTGACATCTGCTCTTGTTTGNTACTATTGACATTGGCATCTGGTCTCGTTTGCATTTGTGCTTGTTTGTGGTCTTAGTTTGGGCAGAGGCATTTCTAATTTTAATAACTATATCATAATAAGGCATATGAATACTGAATAAGAATATGTTTTTCCTTCCCCTTTCCTAGGGTTTGCCCCCTCATAACATGCTTCTTTCTCTTATGTCCTGCCAGGTTATTCCTGATGGCACTTCCTGACTTGTCTGGTGATTGTGAGTGTACTTCTTTGCTGTATTTCATTAGAGACATTGTTATTTTAGGAGAGTCATGTCCCTCCACATTAGTCATTTAGAATTTGCTCAAGGGACATATGTTTACGTGTGTATATATATATATATATATATATATATATATATATATAGTGATAGATATATTTTTATCT
>VXBA01004279.1:778601-846003 GCA_013399895.1 Serilophus lunatus
CATATTTTCATAATCCAGAGAAAAATGAAAAAAAAACAAAACAAAAAAACAACAGTGTTTTGTGAAAGGTACAGAGAATAAAACTTTAGAAGTAACCAACTTTTTCAGTCTGGAAATAAACAGAAGGCAAGGCAACTTACCAGAAAAAGCATATGATCATCTCACGAGGTGCCTTCAGGTAAGATTGGTTCTGATCAAAAATGGACTGAACAGTTAAGGATTCAATAAGATTGTTTGCACAGAGACCTCAACAAATTAGAGAGATGAGGAATCATCAACTGTATGAAGTTTAACAAGGGCAAGTGCTGGAATCTATGCCTGGGGTGGGGCAACTCTGGCTGTTCATAGAGACGGTGGAATGAGAGGCTGGTGAGCAGCTCTGCTGAAAGGAACCTGGGGGTCCTGGTAAATGGCAAGTTGGATATGAGTCAGCAGTGCCCTGGCAGCCAAGAGGGCCAACCTGGGGTGCATCAGGCAAAGTACCATGAGGCAGCCAAGGAAGGTGATTGTTCTGCTCTGCTCTGCACTGGTGCTCTGCACTGATGCAGTCTCATCTTGAATATTTTGACAGGTTTGGGAACTACAGCATAAAAAAGACATTAAGCTATTAGACAGCATGCAAAGAAGAGCCAGAGGATAGTGAAGGGTCTGGAGGGGAAGACTTATGAGGTGCTTCTGAGTTCACTTGGCTTATTCAGCCTACAGAAGAGGAGACTGATGGGAGACCTTATGGTTCTCACAAGGGGAAGTGGAAGGGCAAGTACCAATACTTCACTCTCATGATAGGACTCATGAAAGTGGTGTGAAGCTGAATCAGGAGAGGTTTAGTTAGACACCAGGAAAAGGTTTTTCACCTACAGGGTAGATGGCACTGGAACTGGCTTCCCAGGGAAACGTTCACAACATGAAGCCTGACAGAGTCCAAGAAATGTTTGGACAATGCTGTCAAGCACAAAGCATGACTCTTGGGGATGTCCTGCAAGACATGTAAGAGGTGGATTTGATAGTCGTTGTGGGTCCCTTCCAACTCAAGATATTCTATGATTTTATTATCATATATCATTCTTCTGAATTTCTGTATGACTACATCTTTTACAATGTCTACTTTCTGCTTCTGCAATTTTATAAACTGGTAAATCCTAGTTAGGAATGAGTGCATTCTAGTGTTGTCTGCTTGCCTCTAGAAGGCAAAGTAAGACAGTGCAGAATCAAGGCAAAAACATGTTTATGGCAAAAATTAGTTCAGATCAACTGTGACAGAATCTGAGCATAATTCAATATAAATAAGGTCAGTATGCAAGTAGGTGACTCTGCAAGTAGTATTCACACACCTGTGTTATAGTGAGGAAGGCACAGGCCAGAACTAGAGTAGTAGATTGTGTCCCCCTTCTGCTTTTGGAACCTTGTTCTCCTTGAGGGCTTTTTCATCTCTAGTACCTTGTACCCACCCCCACCAATATATATCTGGGTTCCTTCCCTGTGTGCAGGGGAAGGAAGAGCCAGCTGGAAGTTCACTCAGGAGGAGGCACCCGGTGCTTCAGGGACAGCTCTTCATGCTTTGCCTGCAGCTGCCATGATGCTTCTAGCAGCAAAGCCATGATTACAAAGGAACTGCTGCACCATAAAGGCCTGTAACAGAAATGAGAGGTTCACTACATCACGCTGGACTGAGAGGAACGATCTTTTGTTTTCTCTCTAAAGGTGGAAAGAAGCAGGACAAAAAAATGTTTCATGGTAGTTTTACACTGTAGCATGCAAAGATATTTTTAAATAGATAATTTGACTTTATTTAAAAAAAACAGAATTGTGGGGAAAATTTCAGAGATTTGCATGTCATATATCATTCAGTCATAAGTGGGCAGGAAAACCCACTTTCTCTTCTGAAAATTGCAAGGTAGTGGCTATCTTTAAAATCAAGGACATTTTTTGTCTGAAGGAAGATAGTGTTACATGTCTCATTAAAAAGTTGGACTATGCTTTATGGCTATATTTAGATATTATGGTCAATTTTAGTGTTCTACAAAATGTGCCTGAACACACATTATCCTTAAAAAACTGGTAAATCATTCAATGTGGTTCTGCAAAAGCCATTTGCAGGCTGTCCTGACAAAGAATCAGCAAGTCTACTGACAGCAGTTTTAATGGTCTGTTAATAAAGATCGAACAACATTATGATAGATTGTTTTTGCAGTTTTTTAACTGCTAAAGAAAACAGGACGTAAGTTTCAATACCAATTACTCAATTCTCTGTTTTCATTTTTGATCTGGCTCAGAATTTGTTGCATTTCCAAGTTACAAAATAAATTCTTTACCAATAGCTCTGTGTATATGTAGAAGAAAATTTATTTTTAACTTGATTCTTGCAGAAACAGGCACTGACTTTGATGTTAAGTGAAATTTCTTATGAATTCCAAAACTTATATTCCTTTATGTGATTTTAAAATGTGCATGAAAGTTCTAATTCTTAAAAATAAAAAACTCCAATAATTTAAATTTCTTAATACAGAAAAATGTTTTTTACTTTTCTTTGCAATGTACAGTTAGATAAATGTCACACTAACTTCAACAGGGATAATACAAAATCAAGTCAGTTATTCTAGTTAGAGATCTGTGTATATGCATTCATAGCCTTATGTAAAAATGTTCTGGTGAATTCATTTAGATTGTATGATTAAATAAAAGGTGAAACTTTCACCTTGCTGTGAAAATGAAACGCTATTTTCTGTTTAGTAGATCTCAGAAGTTTGTTGAAACTGTGGAGGGGGAATCGATGCTGATTAATGAAATAGCAGTTGATTCTCTGACGTATCTGGTGCAGGAAGGTGTGGGCAGGATGTGTCGTGCCTGTGGCTAGAGCAACCAGAGCCTTTGCATGGTGCTTGTGAAAATTACTCAGCTGTAAGGAGAAGGAATTAATGTCAGATTGGGTTGCATTCTTTTGTGTGTATAATTTAACATCTTTCCTCATTCATGACATTGTGACAGTAGAGACTATGACACTACTTTAGCTTTAGAGGGATTTTGCTTCAGCTCATGGCCCATATGCCTGGAGTTCCCTGCAGACTGATATGCTGGGGTATTAAAACTCCACTGACTGTAGAAGATTTTCTGAAATGTGAACTTCACTAAGGGATATTGTGGGTTTTTTGCAAAATTACTTTTCTTGAATGAAGCAAAGGTTGACTTCCATAGTTTCAGTTCCATAGGCACCTGTATTTGGGGAGAACAGGCTTCTTTGCACATTGCATGCAACCGGGAAATACATGTTCATGACAGACTTAGTTTCTTGTCAAACATGTTGCTGTTATTTCCTATCTGCATAGGATATGAAAACCGGATGACAAAAACAACATTAAGAATATAAAACTGTGAATAAATAGAGAATGACCTTGCAAAAAAAATCCCTCCATTTAAATGTTCTAGATTGATTAGTTCTGATATAATTGTCAATCAATATTTTCAAACCCCGAAGCATGTGATGTTTGCTGGAACCCAGCACAGAGTGCGAAGCAAGACTATTCCCTCTTTTTTGGTACTTTTTTTTTTTTAATTGACTCTACTGGTTATGCCCTGCTCTTTTAGGTAGTGTTTTGTCTGAAGTAAACCACATC
Source organism: Serilophus lunatus (assembly GCA_013399895.1). Lineage (NCBI taxonomy): Eukaryota > Metazoa > Chordata > Aves > Passeriformes > Eurylaimidae > Serilophus > Serilophus lunatus. The sequence goes on from VXBA01004279.1 coordinate 782,213, forward strand.
TCTATGTTAATGTGTCACAATTTAGTATGAATTTTAGAAAGACACATCACAAAAAACAAAGTTCCTATAGATCTCACATTCGACCAACCAGTCTCTCATTCAGGCTGTGTGTCCTGAAGACTGTGTTACAGATGTCTTGTTTTCATGTCTTGAGCCCATTTGGTGAGTGTTGCAGTAAAGAAAGCATCTTCTTGTTTCTATTCCAGCATGTGCAAAATCCCTTCAAAATTATTGTGATGTCTGTATATTTACTGGACAGTCTTTGACTGATTGTCTTAGTATTATAGAACCATAGAATAGTTTGGATTGGATGTGGCCTTAAAAAGGTCCAACCCCCTTCATTAAGAGGCATGTAGCAGGTAGTCTAAGTGTCTATTCTTGTCTATTAGAAAGAACTGTTTTTCAATGACAGCATTTTCAAATGTGAAACCTTAACCGTATAAAAGTATTAACTTGAAACTCTTTTCGTTAATAAGTGAGCAAGAGCAAAAAAAAGTTAATTGTATACATTCAGGCAAGTCCAGTATTCTAACATGAAGTTTTAACTCGAATTTTCTTTTTTTCATTCCTCTCTATGTTAAGGTAGTACATTTTTACTAAAGAATTATTTAATTTACCTTCAAAGGATTAAAATATATTTAGAGTTTATTGAAATAGCTTTTTTTTAGAAAACACTTTCTCAATCTACTTAATCACCAAGAATGAGCATGTCGGTTTTGTAAATATGCATTAAGGATTACATTGCAACATGTCACCAGTGCCACATCCTGCCACAGAAGGAGGACTGGAGTTGAGTTTTAATGTTGTAGGCGTGGCTAGCTAACTAAATCGATGCATTTACTGGAACGTTTATTTGAGATTCTCTTGAAATCAAGCCCAGGCCAAAAATTTCCAAGACAAGCTGTAATACTTTCATCCAGAAGAGCAAACCTACTATCTGTGAAGCTGAAACATAGATTTGCAATACACAGACCAAGATCATATGCAAAATCTGCATTTTGGCAAAAGTCTGATGAGGGAAATATGGGGCTGAGGCTGATAGCAAACTAGTAGCTCACCTTAGTGGTGAGGAATTGTCATGCAGTTCCTCCATTGCCTGCAGCTTTTGGCTTGTATTTTCATATGGATCCAACGTTTGACCACCTTGTGAATTTAAAATATGCTTGGTTTAAATTAACTTTATTGTGATGGGCATTCCTTTTAGCGTCAATATTGTACCCACAAAATATTTTCAGTCAAAACTTACAGCTTTCATCCACAGTATTCAGAAGTCTCTACACCAGCATCACAGTCAGGTTGGTCGTACTGCTTGAGCATAGGTTCTCTTGTACTGCGTCAGGCATTATGGAAGAAGGATCCAGATACCTTTAGACCATCTGTAACAAAAAGAAGTTATTTAAAATGGATGCAGTCTTCTCCTTCAACACTAACTTAAATACAGGAGTTGCAAAATTATGAAACATGACTTTTTTTGCTTTTATTTAAGATAATAACTGATAGAGAGTAACCACAGCTCCTATTTTTAAATGTGCTTTCCTTACATAGTTCTGCATATCCTTTGTCCTCTATTGCTATTATATAATTACAATTTTAAGGAAAAAAATGTAATGGAGAAAGCAACTACATTCCCTTAAATATTTCTCCTGAGGACTATAAAAGTACCTTTTATGAGGTACTTTTCTAGTAAACTGATAAAGACGTTTAGCCAAGGTTTTAAAAGCTGTAAGTGAAAATAAGCTGTGGATAGTTTCCATAGTCTCTCAAATATAATTTTTTAACTATTGGCAAATATGCCCCCTCTGTAGTTATATAGGTGCAGTGCAAAAGTTTAAGGGAAGTAACATCAAAAGGGTCACCTGCTAATTCAGACTGCACTGAAGAGTCTCTCTCTCTGGACGGTAAAAGGGACTGGGGAAGAGCAGGGAAAAATCACTAATCTTGCCAAAAGCCCTTTTAACAGTTTAAGTCTTTACTTACTGACAACATTTTTGGAAGAACATAGCAGGTATAGCTTGGGATTGAAGTTTCTCTATGTAGAGTGGTAATTGTCAGGAGACTCTGAAGTTCTCAGTGCAGTGTCTTGGCTTGGAGCACAAGGGTTACAAGGAATGGCTGAGGGACCTGAGGTTGTTTAATGTGGTGGTTTGGACACTGTTTCACTAGGGGTGTGCAAAAGTGGCAAAAGACTGAACAGAATTCAACAGCAAGTAACAGTTTTATTGCCCAGGGCTCTACCACAACCTTATGAGATCCCAAGACAAAATAAACAATATAACACCCGACAATGTCACGCAAAACCAAAAAAAACAAACTGCTCCTCAAAGCCAGCTGGCCGGCCAAGAAGCAGGGGAAGGAAAAGAAGATGCCCCTATGATGGTACACTCCCAGCTGTCAAAGCCTCCTGCAAGACAAAGAAGGTGAAAATCACCCCCTCCCAGGGACACCCACAGGGAAGCTATCACTTGCGTTTTGGCTGGCTTGGCTCCAATGGTCCTGTGCTGCTTCCTGTGCCGATAGAGGTGAATGGAAGCCAGCTGTGCGATCTGGGAACCGGGAGGAGGGAAGGCATGGTGCTGTCAGCTGAGGAGGAAGCCGAAGAGAGGCGGGACTTCCGTGTTCGCAGCTTTTATGTCTTGGAAGTCTCATGAAAATTTGATGTCTTCTTCCCAGCCAGGCTGTCCTCTGATTGGCCAATGGCATTGGGCTCCGCCTTTCCTTCGGGATCTTCACTCCAGGCAAAATGGCGGTTCCCGCCAAAACGCCATGTGCTCAGGGCCCGGAGGCTGNCCTGTGCTGCTTCCTGTGCCGATAGAGGTGAATGGAAGCCAGCTGTGCGATCTGGGAACCGGGAGGAGGGAAGGCATGGTGCTGTCAGCTGAGGAGGAAGCCGAAGAGAGGCGGGACTTCCGTGTTCGCAGCTTTTATGTCTTGGAAGTCTCATGAAAATTTGATGTCTTCTTCCCAGCCAGGCTGTCCTCTGATTGGCCAATGGCATTGGGCTCCGCCTTTCCTTCGGGATCTTCACTCCAGGCAAAATGGCGGTTCCCGCCAAAACGCCATGTGCTCAGGGCCCGGAGGCTGGCAGCTGCCGTTGGCCACGGGGCCACCAGGGCCACCCACAGCACACTTGCTTCCCGTGGGGACCAGTCACAGGTGGTGGAGGCTGCCCGTGGGACAGATGCTGCCACACGCCTCCTGGCAGAGCGGGGGAGGGGGCGCTGCACGGCCGTGGCCACTCCTGGCGGGGCCTCTTGTCAGCTGCCCACCAGAAGAAGATGCCGCCCTGCACCGCTCCCCACCGCCATGCCGCATGGGACCTGGGCCCTGCGTCCGAGCAGCTGCCAAGCCCAGCCCAGCTCGCCATGGCATGGGGCGGGCGCCGGCACCACGGGTGCAGGCACCAAGCCCCGCCACCATCCGCTGCCGCTGGCACCGCCAAGAAAAACAGAGAAACGGCAGGAGCGGCTCTGTGTGCTCAGCTCCACACGCTTTGCACAGCGCCAGCCAGGACCGGGCAGTGCTGCCTGCCTTCAGCCCGCTACTGGGGGCCAGCGGGATCGGGCTCTGCTCCCTGAGGCTGGGGAGCAGACAGAGGCAGCTCCTGGCCCTGCCTGGCCATGGGAGAGATCGGACAGAGGAGAGGCCACCCTAGTCCCAGCCTGGCACGGGGAAACTGCAGGGAGACAGCCAGGAGCAGCCCCTGCCTCCCCCCAGCCCCAGGAGAGACCGAGCAGGAGCAGTGGCTTCCCAGTCCCCACCTGGCCCAGGGAGAACCCTGCCCCAGGAACCAGCAGGGCACAGATGGGGAGAGCCCCCTCCCTGCCCTCCCCCGGCACACAGAGAGTGAAGGCAGGAGGAAGAAGCTCCTCAGAGCTCCCAGACTGGCTTTCCTTCAGGTTTCTAAAAAAAACAGTTTTACAAACAGGGCAAACAAGCGAACAATCCAAACACCCTCCAAACACCTTCCTTTCCACCTGAAACCCCTGAAAAAAACCTGAAACACTCCCACTCCAAACCCATAACAGACCTTGGATAAAAGGAGGCTCAGGGGATACCTTACAGACTGGTGAGGACTGGTCTGTTTTTCCAAGTAACAAGTGACAGAACAAGAGAAAATGGCTTCAGATTGCAGCAGGGGAGGTTTGAATTGGATATTCAGAAAAATTTCTTATTCAAAAGGGTTGTCCAGCATTGGAACCAGCTGCCCAGGAAATTGGTGGAGTCATCATTCCTGAAGGTAATTAAAAGATGTGCAGATGTGGCACTTAGGGATGTAGTTTAGTGGTGGACTTGGCAGTGCTGGGTTAACAGTTGTACTTGATGATCTTAAAGATTTTTTTGAAGTAAACCATACTATGATCCTGTGATTTTTGGGACAGATAGCTCATGTAGGCTTTCATAAGGCCATGAACTGGCAATCTCCATGCAGTAGCTTAGAGTTCTAGGGATTTCTAAGGAATTACTTCAGATTTCATGCTACTAGCTAGAAGAAGCTTGTAGCTGTGTTTCTGTGATACTCACCCCTCACAGCTGGATGGAGACAGCAGCTGTGCACCAGCTCAGACTTGCTGTGACAGAAGACTTCTCCAAACACGTCTCAGCATAGCCACTGGCCACTGTTTTACTGTAGGCCTTGTATACTGGGGACTTCTCTTTGCCAATCCATTTCTGAGGGGATGAAAGAACATGTCTTCTGAAGGCTGTAATACAGGTTCTGCATTTTTAAAGGGAGCAACTTTTCATCCAATAAGAAAATGAACATTTTGTTTATTCAAAAAAGTCCTCTGGAAGTTCAGTTACAAAGAGGGAGGTGCATATGTGAGCTCCTGGGAAATACAAAATTCGGGACAGTTCTTCCTGAGAGATTCCTCATTTTGAGTGCAGAGCAAGTTCTGTCTCCAGTGTGGCTCCAAGGGAAGATTCTTGTATAAGGAAATTACTCTGAGGAAAACTTCTAGAATCCTTTGCATTTCTTCAGTTCTTCTTTCACAGAAACTACTGTATGTGTGATGTGTGGAATAAGGGCTTTACAATCAGGAATTGGAAAGCAGGTGTGTTTTATTCCAGCTGGGTGCATGGGGGAATAGTTTCCATCAAAGCATCCACACAAAGGCTCCATGCTTACATACACAAACTATACAGATCCACACTCTTACTCTCACCCACTCCCTGCCTCGTCCATGCCTACTCTCTGCCTTGTCCATGCCTCCTGGTAGTCCTAGGCACGGGTCTAGGTGGAGGTCCCAGGAGGTTTCTGGATGAAGTCAGACATCTTACTCAGGTGACCTTCAGTTGAACCTGGTCCTTGCGCAGCTGTAGAAGTTTGACTCTTCCCCAGAACAGGTGCCTGGTTTTCGCTGGTTCCATGGACCACAGGCCTTGCTTAACTGAACTTATACAGTATGATCCACATTGCTATGTACTACATTACTAGTTTAATACAATATATATTCCATCTTAATGGTTTTTGCTTAGCAATTGCATTCCTAAGTGTACTGGCTACTAGCCTAGCAAAGTACAGGTACACTCCTAATTGTTCTGTTTTCTACTTTTATAAAATCCCTTTTTGTAATTTTAGCTAAACACTCCAGATTTCTAGACGCCTGAATCTTCATACCCTGAATTACCATATATGTTTCCCATATCATGTGTGTATGGATACTGGAGAAATTTATCTAAGTGCTTATTTATAGAGGCAATCTTTTCCGAACCTGTCCCAACTCTCCAGAGCTGTACTGCTTGTAGATTGAAGAGTTCCCCATGAAAAGGCATTGCAGTCAGTTTAAGTTTGATGACAAAAGACAGGGTAAAAGTTGAGGATGATCCTTGGCTAAATATAAATGAATCTTCACAGTTAACACTGAGAAGAGCCTGAGCCGTGGAAGGACTTGCAGCTTTGCTCAGTTACATTATGCACTAAGTTCTGTATGTGCATTTGGGTATTTCTTTTCAGGTTGTGCCATTGTTGTTGCTGTGTGTGGCATCAATTTCTCATAACCCATGTCGATAGAAGTTGTGAGTCCCTCCACAGAGGTCAGTAGCTTGTCTTGGCAGTGCAGGATTCCCCAAAGAGGAATGGGGAACACTGAAATATTTGTGCTTCCTCAGCAGGAAAATGATAGTCTGATGCCAAGAGCCAGATCAGAGGGCTTTCTAAGCCTTTCTTGGGTTGGGAGTGGGGTGGAGAAGAGCTGAGAAAAATAGCTCCGTTTCTGTGAATTGCTGGTTTTGTATCTGATATTAACAAGTGTTGGTGGAAGGTGGGAGGAGGGTATCCCACACCACATTATGTGTCCCACCTGGAAATTTGAGCCGTATCTTTCCAGCACAGTTTGACTGCTGCAAAGAAAGGTAGTAGAAAGAATTGTTCTCATCAAAGAGTGTGCAGAAGACATAATTTTTCCTTCGAAGCACTTTTAAAATCTAAAATCTCGTCTTCTAACTTAAGGTGCTGCAAAATTGCACCATGTTTTGTCTCATCACTGCTGAGATTTTTTCTTTTCTATTTTTCCTTGTTCTTCATAATTTTTGTTTTCCTGTCATCCTTGTCATTCTCATTCCAGCAGACATGTACCATATCACAGCAGTCCTGAAGACCTGTTTACACAATGGGAGCAAAAATCTATTGCAAGGAATGTGTAGCTTTAGAAGTAAATCAGAAGACAGAGATGGGAAAAATAAAGTATTTTTTAGGTACTCAGATGAAACAGAATACATGCAGAATACATACTTTCACAGAGGAGGAGTGAAAGGTTAGACTCAAAGCTTCAGTGAAGTGTGAAGATTCACACTTCTCAGGCTTCCTACAGAGGTTATGTTGTTTGTGAGGGTATCCTGACCTGCTTGATACTCCCTGAATGCTGTTTCCTGGAGGTCACCTTCTCCAGTTCAGGGGTTCCATCAAAAATAGAAGTGAGGGAGAGAATTAAGTGCCATCTGTGAATCCTCCACTTACACTAAGAAAATCCTTTAAGGAGAGCAATAAAGATTACATGGATATGCTTCTTCCCTTCTCTTCCTGTAACTGTGCCCATGCCTCCACTACCCCCTGACAGTATTATGTATGAAATGTGTGGTATCATGCAATTTTCTGTATAATGAGAGAACTTTAATGGTGGAGTCATGGACTGCTAGAGAAAGTGATCTTTTTACTAGTTCTACTTTTTTTCCCTTAAAACTCTATTTCCAGTATTTCTGATTTCAGTGCTGTGTGGATTTTCAGATACTGAATTTCCATGCCTCGAAGACTTGTTATAGTATCCTTCTTTTTGCCTGTTCACTACTAGGTTTTCTTCCTTTCATATAATTGGAAATTTGTGAGCTATGGGTTAGAATGGAAAGAAATGTTCTGGAAATGAAGAAGCTAACTGTACTTTTTGTGCCTTTTAAGGACACAGTTTCTTATATTCCAGAGAAGAGGAACCAGTGAGTAAACAAGAAAGAAGAAACAAAAAAGTAAGACCTCCTGCACTCCAGACTGTGGCAAATAGGAACGTGAACCCAAGGTCCACTGTGAGGCCTGAGGACTTGCAAAACCAATCTGTCACTTCTAGGGCCACTTACTGATATTATTGGCTTGCAGAACCCCCAGTAAGAAAGGGCTTCACGTAGGAACCAATAGGAAGGTGCATTTTTGAACAGAAATCTATTGGAACATTCTTTTCAACAAAACTTGATAAAATGTACTATATTTAGATTTGTACTTTTCCACTGTCGAAATGTTACATCTCAAAACTCTGCAGAATATCCTCAGGGAGACACATATTTCTGTATTCTGTGAGGAGGCAAGAAAAGGTGTGTCTGGCATGAACAAATCTTGTTCAAATGCTTCTTTTTCTGCATGCTGGCTTAGCTCTGAAAACAATTAAGAAGTAGAGAATGTTCCCCTATCAATTTTCTCCTAGTTAACCCTCTTGTGTCCAGGATGCTAGCAAGCTTATTAACCTTTGGAAATAAGATCTTGAAGTGGAATATGGGAAGCAAAGTGCACGACTTGCAGTGGCAGCATGGGAGTTCTGCCATAAAATGTCATGTGCTTTCGAAAAATCTCACTCTGTGCTCTTCAACCAACCCCCATCTTGATGTAGAAACAAAGCAAAGAGTATGACCCAAGTACCCATAAGGAATGGGCCGTGAACATCTTTTTTCATTTTTGACCGTGCCTTGGACTTCAGCTGTTATACTAGTGCCATGAAGTATTTCTGTACTGAAGCAATATACCTGCAATGAGACTGATCTTTGAAGAAGTTTCCAGGGTGTGATTTGTAAAGCCAACATCAGAGATTGTATTTTCAGTCAGCAATATAAGATTTGTTCCTGTAGATATAAGGAATTCATCCAGGGTATGTGAAACATGATACTGTGTCCTTTCCTTGGAAAATCATGGCATGATACCATGTCCTTTGTTCAAAAAATTGTATCAGATTGTATCAGATGTGATAAGTAACTTCTTTCTTCACTTGTAAATTTTGTCCTGCAGAACAGTAGCTGTGGGTTGCAATGGAAGATAAAGCCTTAAATGTTCCCGCTCTTTGTCAAACCTTCTTAACAGTGTAAGAAAAAACCACAACACTACATTTCTTGTAAATTTAATGGTTCTTAGCTTATTCCCCCCAGTATATATACTGAAGGAAGTCCTTCATATTAAAAGTAGTCAAGTGAGACCAAGTGTTTAAGAAAAGGAGCCTCTAAAGATGCTATTTGATACTAAGCTGATAAACAATTTGGTTAAGTGTCCTCAATGCAGCTTCAGGCACTTTAAGTGTGTATATATATCATCAGCTTTGTAAAACTATTATTATTATCTCAGACTGGTTATGTGAGAAAAGGGACTGTTTAACACAGGTGTCAAAGATGAGAGAAGGGAAAAAACGAAGCATTTAGCCCTATAACTCTGAAAAGAGCTATACTTTGTTCACAACAGGTAACATAATGTTTTGAGAAAACGGTGAGTCAGGCAGTTTATTACTATTTTCTAGTAATGCTATTTTAATTGACTGCCGTATTTTGAAAGGTAAATTTTTTTTGAGGGGATTCCTTGCACACTTTCTTTTTAATATTTTTTTAGTGGTTATGCAAAGAATAAGATTTCCAAGTACGCAGTCCACTATTTGTTTACTGTCTTATGTGAAAACAGTTTGCCACTTACAGTTTTCTGCTATGTCCCAGGGACTTCAAGAGCTCAGTCTCAACTTGTTCAATGCTCCCTTTTCATAGAGTGCGCCATGCTTTCATTACAGAACCAGCCCACTAAACATCTGAAAACTTAATTTAGAGATATATAACGACATTAGTTAAAACATCTCATGTGTTTTATATAAGTAAAACCGAGGAGAGGAGAGGAGAGGAGAGGAAAAAAAAAATTCTGAAGAAAGTATGTTATTTTAGTTATTGAAGTACAACAGAATCGATTGCATTTGACTTGGCTGTAAGTAATGAAGTGGCTCACAGGATCATTCAACTGCTTACTAATGGAAGGATAATTTATTTCACTTACTGATAATTGTTCAATGAAATTCACTTCTTTTTTCTCCTCCTAACATTATTATTACCTGTAACAGAGTAAATATAAGGAGCAGTATCTCAGATAAGTTTGGGTGAGATAGCATGTCTTTCAGCATGAGAGAAAGTAGATAGAGTGTCATCTGAAAGTAGTTTGGAGATCATCGCTATGGATGTATTTGCATTTAACCTTAGACTAATATTTGGATTTTCTTCTTGAAGCATGAGTTATGAAAAACAAGAAGGCAAAGATCTCACAAACAAGGCACTTTCAGACACTGGAGGTCAGTCTGAAGATCCTGTTATTAATGAAATCCAACTCTGCATTATATGTGTAGATAAAAATACAGTGTTTTTTTATGGACTAGCTTTTGACTCACAGCAGGGCTGACTGGGCAACATGGTTAAACTTCGTTGCCACTTCTGCAAGATTCTGTTTGACAGTAAGTCTAAAAAAGTATTTCAAGAACGGTTCATTTAAAAGGGAGTGACAGGGAATGTAGGGGTATTAACATATGGTTATATGAAATTCTTGTTAAGAGAAGAGAAAAAATAATTTTGGGGGAGGAAAGGGCAATATTGCTTGCCAATAAAACAAGCCTTAGCTCCTCTTCTTTTTAATATTTATGTGAAATTTTTACCCTCAAATGATGCAAACTGATTTTGTAAAATTCAAGAGGCATTGCAGACCACAACATTTAGCAAGATTTTCCTATCTGCAATATGCCATGGCAATCTGCCCTCAAAGGTCTAATTACATCTTTCAAAAGACTTGTGTGATAGTGCAAGCTACACACAATTTGTTCCTATTTTTTTCTTCAGGGTAATAAGGATGATATTTGAAGAAGGATCTTGCTATAAAATCAAACGCAAAAGCATTTAAACAGTTAAAACACTTCTGTGGATATCAACCATAGGTGACACACTGTGTTCTCCAGAAGTGAATATTGCCTCGGTTAACCACTCATTGATGCTGGTTTGTTGTCCTGATTCAGACCAGTTTATAAAATGGAAAGACAGCTTCCACGTGCAGACCATTATGTCATGGGTAGCATCTAGGCATGGAGAATGCAGATCGTTACATTGCTCCTGAAATCCCTATTTTGTATCATCACCAGAGGCTTCCTCCCCTTCGCTATTTCATTCAGTAAAAATCTTTTCTATGCATCTGCCAAACCACATACCCCAGGCCCTGCAGCACTTAAAAGCTTGTTTTGCAGGTCTGTGTGCAGTCCATGGAGGAGGGGTGGGGAATGCTTATGGTACTCAGTGAGTGCTTGTGTCATCCAGTCTGAATAAGCCTGGAGACTGAATACTATAGCTAACTTGTGCTCCCTTATGTCATCACACATATTAAAAGTAATATTGCATGTTAAACCTGTTGAGAACTGGTGAAATATGCTGTCTAAAAGTTCTAATTGATCTCAATATTTGATCACAAAAGTAAACACTACATGCATAAAAAGTATATACTATCACATTTCATCTTATTTTCCACTTTCTATCTTCAAAATATAAATGCAAAACATTATTCTTCACAGAAATTACAGAAATACAAGTAATATTCAGTTTAAAACTTACTATGCATCTCCTTTGAAAGGCTACTGTTTTTCTGTGAGTTACAAAACAAAATACATTTGCTTCTAAAAGTATTATTCCTTGAAATAAAATATTTAATGTCAGAAATGGTGTTTAGTTTGATGTCCTTATGCAAAGAATGCTGAATATAAATTACATATTAAAAAGCCAGAAAACCTTATGGTACTGAGGCTAAAAGAATTTTTTAGAGGAGGATACCTTAATTTTAAAATTGCTCATTTCATGTAACTTGCAAATGTGTATCATATAAAAACAAGGGCTGCACTTATATTAGAAAAAATATAAATATATATACTATGGCTTCTTTGACAATTGAATTTCACAAAAACATAGAAAATGCAATTCCTTTTTAAAAATGCAAACATAGTCAAATAGTCAAGTAAAGAAGTATATACAAAAGAATAATCATGAAATATTCTTAATCTAGAGGACATGAGAAGCATGGAAGATCCTAAGAATGTAAAATGTTTTTAGGTGGGTGGACATTATGCATCTACCAATTCATACCTGAACCACCTGTATTCATCTTTGAAGCAAAATCATTTAATCAGGAAGTATTTTAGCATCAGGAAGCCAAGACTTCAGTTTGCAGAAACCTGTTTAGATGATCAGTTTTCTGGGCCACTGGTTTGTAATCTATAATATTTCATAGAGCTGAGTACAATCTTAATGCAAAATAAATCCAAATTGTCTGCCTCCCTTCACTTCCCCTAAAAGTGTTGAAAACCAAATCATAATAATGATTTTTATTAAAATATTTCACTAATTCTGGTAATTCAATATTCAATTCCTGTGATCTCCTGTAGGATGTGCTGTCACTTTAGTTACACTACTGAGCTATCAGGAAGGTGCTCTAAAAAAAGGAGCCAACACTCTTCACATTATCCCATATTGTCCCATTAGTAAAAAGGGAGAAATGTAGTAGCAGCAAGAGAGATCAGGTCAAAGGTAGCCTTCTACCAGGTGATACAGCTGGTTAGTTGATACGAACCAGTAGAAAGTAAACAGTGGTTCCAAGGCAAATTTATTAAGGTTCTTGAGCAAGAACATGAGTTTTGAAAGCTTAAGTCACAAATGATCACAGCTGTTTGGCACAGTCCTCAGAGTTCTCTCCATTCGGGCATGGAACACAGCTTTTGAGGAAAAAATTGTAGTCATGCTCAAAGTTGCTGTTCTTGGCCAAAGGAAGCAAAGTAACAGTTCATAGGGCTTTGTGCTGCGCATCAATAGTAAGAATACATTTCCTTTAATTATATTTTAAAATATTTTAGCTCAATCTTTCATCTTTTTTTCTAATAGGAATTTTGTACCTTATTAGAGGACTGGCTCTAACACTGTAAGACTTTGGCAAGCAAATCTTGGATATTTTTGCTGTCTTTTTGTAAAGTATCATTGTGTTTGATAAGTCATACATGAGTAGACCCTTATACTTAATGATAGACTGTTTCCAGGCTGATTTTTTTAAAAAAATAAATATCCATACCGGGTTACAGCCTTTTCTCAGTATCCCTCTCTTTGGTAGGCCACTTAATCTCTTAATTATAACAGATCTTACATTCCTGACAATAATTTTGCATGACCGTAAAATATTAGTTTAGATTACAAAAAAAATCCAGCCTAGAATATAACTTCTCTTCCTAAAAACCCTGAATTCTGAAGATTGACTTTAATTTTTGAAAACTGAAGAATCCCTTGTCCTATCTCTGAACATGGAGGAGTAGTGCTGTGAAACTCCTGTGCCCACTTTGTATTAGAGAATTTGAAGCAGCATCTGCAGAGTCAAGGCATGGGGAGGCTTCTCTCCCTGACTGCCATTGAGCTTGACAGTGCAGCTGTGCTGGCACAGAGAGATATTTGTTTGCAAAATCTAAACCTGCTGTAGGATACATTCCCTGCCCTTTCAGAATCACAGCTGGCTTCTCAGCACAGTATACAACCACTATAGAATACCCAGATGTTTGGCAAAATGTCGTGGTTGTCCTTCAATGCTTTCTTTTTTCCACATTTGCCTTCCTTTGTAGAGCACTACTTCAGAGCCCTTAAGGCTTGGATATTTGAGAATGTCTGGACAATCCATTTGGTTTCTTTTCCATAAATACTTGATGTTTTATGTTCCCCTTAAATTATCAACACTGGCAGTTGCTAAGACTTCTGAGGTGAAGCTACACCAACTTGCATTCACTTCAACAGATTAAAAAAGAGAAAAATGAAGGCAAAGTAGCATGTTTAATCATCTATAGCAATTGAAGTGTCTTGTGTCTTTCTGAGATCCTTCTGAGCTTCCTCCATTTGTAGAGATCACCCCCTTCACACTGCAAATGACCCAGGGAAAGCACTTGCCAAAGACTTCTGATTCCAGACCAAGGGGGACAGGGCGGTGTCATGGCAGTTCTTTACATCAAAATGGCTGGGTGGGATGAGGTAAAGGTAATGTTTTGCTCATGTCCACCTTAGTGTCCCATTTCCTGCAGTGGCCAGCAGCAGCTGGTAATTAGGAAGAGAATACAGAGTGAAAAGTCACTTTGCTGGTATTTCCTGTGAGCTTTAGGCAGTCTGTGGCATAGGGGTTTCCAGAAATCGGAGTTTGTATTTGCATTCTTGTGCTTAATGGGTTTTGATGGTCTTTCTGTGAATTTTTCTAATTATATTCGGAACCATTCCTAGTTTTGGCATACACAATATCCCATGGTAATGAATCTTGTGATTCAGTTATGTTGTGTAACAAAATGTTTCCTTTTCTTTAAAAAGTGTTAGGTGTTTCATTAGGTGCCCCTACTTCTCTTATCACAACAAACAGTGAATAATTTTTCTCTGATCTATTTTCTGTTTACCTACATTGTATTCTTTTCTCTGCTTTCCTAGAGAGAAGCAGCTTGACACTTTTGCTCTTCTCAGTGTATTTTCTGAGTACATTGCATCTTTTTTTTGAGTCCGTGTGGCCAGCAGTACAATCTATATTCATTAGAAGAATATAAAGAGTAGTATAACTATATTTTTTTAATAATTCACATTTATTTTGCCTTGATGTCTGTTGACTTACATTTTCATATATTTCTTTACTAGATGACAATAGCTCATTTGAAGATCATCACTTTGTATATATTAATATAGTTATGCACTCAGAGGAAAACTTGTCTTTGCCATTTATCAATAGTGAATTTCACCTTCTGTTTTGTATGTTTGGTACTATGAAACTATTTTTAATTTTTTTCAGCAGATTTTACTTTGACACATAATTTCGTACCATCAGCAAACTCTATCACCTTCTTCTCTCATTAGCCTAAAAATGCTGTAATTTTAAAAGCATACATCTCTGTTGGGTTGCACTGAGACTCTTTCTTCCTCTGTTGTGAAATCCGACTTCTTGCTGGGAGAGCTGATCCAAACTGGCCAAAGAGATATTCCATACCATAGAGCATTGCATCCAGTATATATGGAGTTACCTGGAAGTAAGCTGATCAGTGTTTGGGAACGGGCTGGCATCAGTCAGCAGGTGTCTCCTTTTAATTACAATTAGTAGTCGTATTATCATTATCACTATTGCTGTTATTATCTTTTACTTTTTTCCAATTATGAAACTTTTGTTTCTCAACTCATGAGTTGTATTTTCTTTCCTGATTCTCCTCTGCGTCCCACTGGTGTTGAGGGAAAAGGAAAGTGAGAGAGGGGATCCTTTCTTTCTAGTGATGTGGCCAGATGGTGCATGTGCCTCAGGGATGGTAGAGACTGTCTCCATCAGTCAATCTCCTCCTCAATGTCCCTGGTACTTTTTAACATTTCTGCCTTCTCGTGCAGCTCTGCCACCAGGCTGAACAGATCATCCACCAGGTCACACCCTACACAGCTGCCATCTCTACTGCCATCCAGGACATCCAGTACATCCAGTGCCAGGCTCTGGTACTACCTGCAGCCTGAGAACTGGAGAGCTGCATGTTCTCACAGTAGCTCCATTTGTGTCTCCACATCCTTTCTGGTGAGTGCAAAGGACATTGCTCCCTGCCAAGTGGTAACCATCACTGAACTCTTTCAAAGAGTGTAGTGGTCACTGACTGAGCTCACCTTTTGAGCTGGTGAGTGACCATGCCAGTTGCTGTGCCCCACTCTGGGTAATGTGCCTCTTACAGGTAGGGGTGGCCGCTGTCATTCCTGGCCTTGCTCGTTCTTAGTCGGAGCTGCCTCTGAGTCAGAGCTCCACCACTCCTCACTTGGAATGTTGGGTCCACTCTCTTGGCGCTATTTTTGAGGTCTTGCCACTTAAGAAGCTTCCCCTGTGATCCCTCAGAGAGATCTTCTATCCCAGAGTATGTCTGGTGGAGCAGCCTTGCAGTCTTCTTTGGTAATGTTGAGCTATGATCCATAACCAAGACAGGACTTCAACATCAGATTGGTAGGTACTAGTTCCATGATTATTCAAATGATTGAATTTTTCCGTTGTATTTAATAAGAAAACAAAGCAAGGCTAGACAACTGGTTTTTATCCCTTCTTTTCTCAGCATCATTTTCCATTCACTGAGGTTTGCTGACTGTACTAAGGTTCATGGCTAAACTAGTATGTTCTATGTATTTCCAACCTGGAAATAGCATAATTCATTAACATTAGGACCTATAGTTGGAAGCAATAAGCTTTTGACTTCTGAAAAACACAACAGCCTGTTGTTGTCTCATCATCACTTGATGAGAAGCAGGTGCTTCACTCTTAACCACTGTCAGTCGAATCACCAATTCTGAGTCTTGATTCTGAGGCACTGGAGTAAAAAACTTTGACAGATAACCATGAATTACCTATGAAAAGAGTTGTGTTTCTTTGGGACTTTGTACACAGTATGTGTACACAGTATTTCATTCTCAGATGAAATATGAGGAAGATAGTGAGACGTGCCTTTAGTCATTATAAATGAAGCCTACAGAGGACCTCCTCTAAACAAATAGAGGGATATTACTAAGAAGCAAATAAGATCTGTAAAACTATGTGTGTGCGTAGGTTCACAACGGTCTGTACAGCATTGCAGCTCTGCAGCTGAAACAAGAGAGACAACATACTGCAAATCATTGCAGGGGAAAATCGTGGCAGTAATCAAAGACAAGATAGTAAAATGTGGAGAGAGGCAGGAGTTAAGCTTTTAACTCTTATTGAGAAAACTACTGTGTATGGGATAGTTTCTTAATTCAGAGATAATACAGTAATGGACAGACTTCAAATGATTTAGCCAGTGAGAGGCAATGTATTTGATTTTTGAGAATAAATTGTAGTAATTATGTCCAAAAGGACAGAGTGAGTAACCATGCACAAGTTTTCAACATGATATTATGGGAGCAAATGAATCAGGCATATGCTTGTGATATGGTGCCAGTGGGGGAGGGGAGAGACACCAGATGTTCCGTAAGAAGCAAGATTTAACAAGGAAAAAGAAAAAAAAAGCGGAACTTCCTCCTAATAAGATCAACACACTCCTTCTGCGTTTTCATTCAAAAGAAAATTTCAGAAATGTCCTGCACAGATTTAGATGGCTCAGGAAAAGGTATGTACAAAAGTCTTTCACAAACTTACTTTACTTAAGGGAAACAACCACAAAAAGCAGGTAGCAAAGACTAGAACAGAATTCGGTCTTTTTTTAACTAATCCTTAATCCTAGAATGCTCTGCCTAAGCAGGAGCAAGAAAACAGAAAATCAGTAATTCTTATTAAAATAATAAAATTGCTATCAAAAAGACCAGCTATTGCTGTTAGCCTTATTCTGGCTCATGATAAATTCTATGATATTTTGAACCCATTTATTTAAAAGACATCACTGTACTTCAGATGGCATTCCTACTTAGAACTGGCATTATGTGTCTGACAATCAGCTATCCTTAAGTCTGTGTTTTCTAGATATCTGAGAAGAACTGTTTTCTTCAGATGACTTAAAAACATCCTGTATCTTAGATATCTTCATGTCCAAAGGTTGCAATGAAAATTCATAACCTATAACTAAAAGCCATAATGTTTTCTGAATTGGAAACTGATCTGGTGCCAACCAAATATAATGGGAGCATGTGACAAGCAATTGGTTATTTCTTTAAACCAACAGAACCTGTTTATTATCTAAAGTCACTTTGAAGAGTATTAGTATTATTAACAGTTAGTAATGATATTACTATATATATTAATTTGGTGATTATTAACACTATAACCTGCCAGACAGGATTTGATTAATAAAGTATGTGGCTTTTCCTGTAAACATAAGGAATACAGCTGGTCATAAGGTGGCAAGATATTGTTCACAAAATGTTTTTCATGTTAATGATATGAATAAATGCTTTTTGTTTGAAATCTGAGTTGTGTTATGTTCGCTTAGTCTTCAGAAATTGTGTACAACTGGGTTAAACTTTAACAACTGTATCCTACCACGGGGATATTCTTTTTTATTATGAATCAATCTCGCAATGTAAAAAGATGTACTGTGAATTGGAATCCAGTTCTGTTGTTTTGAACAAGTATCAGTAAACTCCTTACAGGAATACAGTCATAGGCATACTTGATAAGCATTTAGTGAGTGTTAAGAATAGTTACAGTTACACTGTAAAAAGGAAAAAGAATAAAAAAGAAAAAGGAAAAAAAAGGTTTAAGTCAATGCTGTTTGCCTGTGATTCAAATACCTGATGAATAATCAGTTTTCTGAACAGCTTTCTTAAGAAATTCTCTATCGTTTACATAATTTATGCCTCTGTGGAGGATGGGATTAGCTAGTAAATACTATGAAGTCATCAGTTGTATTGTCAGTGTTTTCCACATTCAGTTTCAAAGCACATGATGAAAGAAAAATGTCAGTGAATTGATGTCACAAAGGCATGTGTCTGCTGGAAACTGTCTCCTGTTCAGCAAGTGCTATACCTAGTGAGCATCCTTAAACTGCATGGGTGTCTGTGTGTGCATGAACATGCGTTCATACCTCCTGGGGTCCAAATCCAATTTCATAAAGCTCCCCTAAAAGAACAGAATGTTTTGTTTATAATAAGCCGCTATTGACCAGATAAGTATGAAATGAAGATCTGGAGGCCATTTCATGTTTATTTGATAAGTTAGTCTATATTAGAGAGCTGTGTAATTGCAGTTGAAACTGAAGGTCTGCTGTAAATATGGAAAGGTCCCTATATGATATGCATTTGTTCTCAAGGCCATATTTGAAAACTTTCGTGTTGATATTTTTGACATTCTAGTAAATACTTGTATGTTATTGTAGATTGGATCATTTCAACATCTAAACATAAATATACTTTGAGAAAATAAGAAAAATACATATTTCATTTTAGAATATACATTTTTGTAATGCTACTTCTTTCACTGCTTTTGGAAAAGAAATTAGCATAAATAAGTTAGTGACTACAATGCTTCTCTTTTCAGAGAAGATGGATAACAGCAGGCAACAAAGGTTGTTTACCTGAACCTCTGAAAATTTGGACCACATGTAGCTGAAATTTGGTGCTTCCAAAAGTGTCAAAAAATTGTGGCATATTGTTGAAATCTGATAAAATTATTTTGCAGAATGAGGTTAAGTGAAGTAAAATACCCTTGCTTTATATTCACTTGTATTTCGTTTCATATGCGTAGTATGAATTCTTATAACTGTGCTAGGTATGACAGTAAACAACACTTGTGAATCAATTGACATTTTCTCTGTGTGTGTGTTTCAATGATGTCCTAGATTTGATTGTATTGTTTATTTGTATGGTGTTTCTATCTTTACTATCTAATTTAGATTTTGGTATGAAGATTTTTTTAAACCTGGGTAGAAAAGCAAAAATTAGTTTCTTCCTCAAAGGCGAAAAGGGCTTGTTAGGCTGTCCTATAATGTAAACAGTCTGACTTGGATTAGATCAGATACCTATGTAACGAACAAAATTGTAACATTTATGTAACTCCAACCTATATCTGAGAAGACGAAGCACAAATAGTTCAGATGTTTCAGTGGTATCTGACAGGAATGGCTTGAAACTTTTTAGATTTGGTTAGACAAAATAACACAGTGAATGTTACAATATGTTAATATTTTGAAGTTAACCTAATAAGCAGTGCTTAGGACTTCATGCTTTGATGGTTAAATATTTTGAAGGCATAAACTGAGATGCCCAAGGTCTAAATGTTCTACTCAACCTGGAGAACCCTCACTTTAGGTGTGATATCCTTATTTTATACAGTTTCTAAAGAAATGAAAGATGTGTTAAGCCAGATCTGAAATACTAGTAAAGCAGGAGTTTGACTCAGTTTTCTATTGAGAAAGCAGCTCCACTAAAAGAGATGCTGTTACAGCTTCCTGTCTTTTTCAGTGTTATTTCAAGAATAATCATATGCATAAAATAACCTATGCTTGAAGTATCCCAGTCCACAGTCAAGGACTGCCAAATTCCTTTGTTGCCAATGTTTATTCTGTCTTGTCTCTTCAGTGTGACATTTGCTGCTGAACAGTATCAGTGGTCAAGGTGGAGACTGGCCCCATTTCATGTAATCTTACAAGGAGATGGTTATTAAAATCAGAATTATACGCCTGTCTGGTAAAGTCTGGAATTCCAGGCTTATCATTTCTGAGGCTAGTATGCAGATGGGAGTTTCATTCTTGCTGAGTGTCTAATCCGAAAAAGATGATGTGATCTTGTGAAACCTGTGTGAACAGCCACACCTAGCTCACAGTTTTCTGTGAAGAACATGTTTCAAACACACCCATTTACTTAGTGTTACCTACTAGTTCTCTCTTTTCAACTTCTCTCAAATTTATAGTGACACCAAATTTCCTTTCAGAATAATTTGAAACTTCTTAATCACAAAAATAGATCTATGCAAATATTTTTACTTTCAGGATCGTGTACTTCCATATTTACTCATTTAAATTAGTGTTTCCTAGGGAAATATTTTTGAGAATGTGGGAGTTCTGCATACACGAGTTCTGGTCCCTCCCTTAGAGAATGCATGTGCATTCTGCATTTTATTTATTTTTTACTGAAACAGTATTGGAAACAGACTGCAATCTGTTTTTCTGTGTCTTAAGAGTTTACACAAGGAGCTAAAAAATCCCAATTCCTAATTATTTTACATTACTAAAAATAGGTTTCATTAAAAATGAAAAAAGAGGTTAGGCTTTTATGAAGATCTAATTCAAATTCCTGTTTTTGTCAATCATTGTGGGTTTTGCAGCCACGTAAATGGTAGGATCTTGACCAGACGTGGTAATTTAGGATACTTAACAAAGGCATACAGCATCCTCATTGCATTACATGAGAGTCAGTGCCTTCAGAATGACTAAGGAAGATGAAATGGGGCATTTAGTTCAAACTGTCAAAATTATATACTTGCCTATAGATTGCTTATATACAAAGGAATGCTGACTAATTTCCAAATGACTGACACCAAGGCTGTCACCTCGGAAAGCACGTACAAGCCTCATTTTTCACAAAGTAGACTAGGGATTTTGTGTAACCACCTAGTATACTTTTGCCTGCAGCTTGGTAGTGCTGCAAATTTAGCAAGACGAGTTGTGAGAGGCCCATATCCTGTACACCAGGCACGTGAGCTGGGCGAGCCCTGAGGAAGTTGCACAGCATCTGCTGGTGTTTTGCTGAATTAGTTGCTGCAATTTGTACTTATTTTCACAAGCAGCAAATCTGTCACTGAAGATATGATATCATTACCACTTGCTGTGTTTTTATCTTTTTTCCCCTTTGAAATACTTTTATATATAATATGTTCAGACCTTGGAAATACTCTTTCCTTATTGTGTCCTTCTCTGATTAAAATGGATCCCTTTTCTCTCTCTCCCCCATACCACCAGTTCTTCTGGGATGCAGCTCAGTCATCTGTCTGCCTGCTCTGCTTTGGGACTTGGGGATCTAGCTACTAGACCAGGCTGTGCAACAGATTAGCATAATGTGTTAATAAATATTACGTCGTAAATGCAGACATATTCTGGCTGAGATTCCTGTAGCTTTTGAACGTGTTTTTGTGTATTATACTGATATGAAGGCATCTCCACTTGTGCCATGGTTTCACTACCATTTTGAGCTAATTTACACTGGTACTGAAGACCAAGAGGCTGCCTGAAACTTCCTCCCTCTCTCCCTCCGGGTGTTTGCACACAACTCAACCAGATCTGAAGATATAACTGGGGGTTATTGTAACCCCAAACAAAATAATAACAAATTAACAGCAAAAAGAAGTTTAGTTAGCTTTTACTAAACTGTAAGTTTCTTTTAAATGGATCAGCTTCACTACACAGTTCATTCCCTGGCCAAATTTGGCAAATGCTTGTGCTTACCCCATAGCGTGGGCGTAGAAACAAGCAATTAAGAACAGGCGGGACCAGCACCAACTTTTGGAGGTCCAGATTTAAGTGATTGAGTTACAGAGATACACTTTTTGGCACTGATACCACGGGTCATAAAATAAACTCACGAGAGATCGTTGTGCACATTCAGAGATCAAACACAAATTTAGTAGTCCTCCTTAGCAAAATCCTGGTTCTTTCTAGACATTCTGAGGATAAAGGTAGAATGATTAAGTTTCTGTAAAGGTGTTCAAGATCAATGTAAGTGTAAAAAATTCTAAATATTGTAGGACCTACTTATATTTGCTTTAGCTTTATGGCAAAAGAGACACATATATCTTATGTACATAGTATTCATGTTGCTCCTGTTAATTAAAAAGTTGAGGAATGCTGCAAAGTTTTTTAGATGGAAATATGGGCTAGAATTTTAAGTACCAATATATTAGATTTTTAAAGTGACACAGGATTAAGTCTGGTCAGTTTTCAGACCAGACATATTTGTGGAAAACCTTACTGCTGTGGGTGTGGCACAACTAAGTAGAAAAAGCATCTTAAATTTCACAGTAGAACTACTGGATGTTTGTGTTGATGATGCCTCCTGAAGAATCACAGGATGGTTTGAGTCAGAAGGAAACTTAAAGACCAGCTAGTTCCAACCTGCCTATCATGAGCAGGGACACCTTCCACTAGATCAGGTTGCTCAAAGTCCTTTCCAACCTGACCTTGAACGGTCCCAAGGATGGGGCATCCACAACTTCTCTAAGTCATACGTTCCAGTGCCTCACCACTCTCACAGTAAAGAGTTTCTTCCTAATATCTAAATCTTTTCAATTTAAAGCCATAAGCCCTCATCCTATCAGTATAGGAACTTCTAAAAAGTCCCTCTCCACCTTTCTTGCAGATCCCCTTTAGGTATTGGAAAGTTGCTCTAAGGTTTTCTGGAGTCTTCTCCAGGCTGAATGCCAACTCTCTCAGTCTGTCTTCATAGGAGAGATGTTCCATGCCTCTAATCATCTTCATGGCCCTCCTATGGAATGGCTCCAACTGTTCCACGTCCTTCTTACGCTGGGGACCTCAGAGCTGGATGCAGTATTCCAGGTGGGGTCTCCAGGTGGGAGAGCAGAGTAGAGGGGCAGAATCACACCCTTCAACCTGCTGGTCACACCTCTTGATGTAGACCAGGACACAGTTTGCTTTCTGGGCTGCAGCCACACATTGTCAGATCATGTTGAGCTTCTCATCAGCCCACCAATCTCCAAGTTCTTCTCCCCAGTGCTGCTCTCCACTCACTCTGTTTTTGCCCTTGAGGTTACCCTAGTACGGGACCTCACAATTGTCTCAGTTGAACTTCACATGGGCTCACTTCCCAAGGTCTCTTTGGGTGGCAAGTAATATAGCTGTGACTACATACTTCACGATGTAATAACAATGTAATAATCATAAGTGTATTGCATCAATGCCTTGAAATTTTATCAGTAGTCAGTGGCTGTTATGTACCTTAAACAGTAATACTACCTTTTCTGAGCACTGACACCTAAATCTTGTTTTGATAAACAATTCAACTGAAGAATTTGGTTTTGCTAAGTAAAATACTGCTAAATGAGTATAGATAATGATTTTCAATACTATCAAAATCACATTGCATCAATAGGTGATCTTTTTATACTTCAATTAGACTATTTGTGAGGAAAACAGATGAAAGTAGTTAAAATATAAAAAATTCAGTTATCAAAACATTTACCTTGAATACTTCATCAAAATGCTGTTTGAATCTGAATTTGTAGCCTCTATCACTGAAATATATAATGAATAAATGATGTATCACATTGCAGCAGGGGAGATTTATTTTGGATATTATGAAAAATTTCTTCATCAAAAGCATTGTCAAGCCTTGGAACAGGCTGCCCAGGGAAGTGGTGGAGTCACCATCCCTGGAGGTATTTAAAAGACATGTAGATATGGCACTTAGGGACATGATTTAGTGGTGGATTTGCGAGTGCTGGGTTAACAATGATCATCTAAAGGATCCTTTCTAAACTAAACAATTTTAAGATTCTATAAATATGACCTTGGAAGAGAAAAAAAAACCGCCAGAGCTCCTTCAAACCACAAAGGAAATACATGCAATCAATGCAGCAACACAGGTTCATATGTGGCTGCAATACTAGTTGCCAGTCCATCTCAAAGTTTCAAAAGTGCTGGTCACCACAGTTGTAAACTCATTCCTTGTGCAGAGATGAAGTAGATTTTGCCTAAAATAGAATCAAAAGGGAAAAAAAACAACCATAACTTTTTCATGGCAGAAACCCTGTAAAGAAATGAAAATTAATTACAATGTTTAGGGCAAGACAGATCTAGTAGGTAGAATAGTTTATATACTGAACATCTAGTGGTGCTTGGACCATGCAGTGATTCTGCAGTTCCTGATTTAATCATTAGTCCTGGAACAGACAGATTATACATCCGTTTCTACTGGCAGGTCTTGGGGGGACAGAGGGGAGCTAATTCTGCTGCAAATTTCTTGTTCTGTTTCAGGGAAGAGGTTTAATTTGAAAAAAGTCTTGAACATCATTATCTCCTGAGCAGGAACTGATTTAATTAGTAGAAAGGTTGATTTGAGTGTACTGTTTATATCAAGTAACCCTCAGAATTCAGCACTCCAAAATGCTGATGTGAAACTCTGATTTAATTGAGCAGCTGCTACAAGTGAATAGGAGTTGAAATAGCTCAGCATTTTGTTCCTCTGTTCTGCATGTACACAATAGATTTGGCTCAATAAGAGCATTTTTTGTTAAACAATGCCATCATTTGCAGCTAGATGCAGCATATAATTGCATCATACTCACATTAGAATATAAGCACATTAGTTTATAGTTCTGCCTTCTCAAGGTCTATGGCACAGGTATAAATATCATGATATGGCTGTTCTTGCAGCCTCAATATGTGCAGAATGCACATCATAAGGCAGATCTTAGTCATGAGATTCAATGCCTTAGGTATTTCTTTTTCTGCTAAAATGTTGGATCACGTTCCAACTGGTTTTATTTTCTCCAAACCAAGAATTCCAAGAATTGTGAGGTCAAAGAATGTGAGGGTACAAACGAACACCACAAATCAAACGCCTTTTTCAAAAATAGAGAAAAATTCTATACCTTTTAAGTTCTGCTGGAAGACTAAAGTGACCCAGTCATTCAAAGGCTGAGTCGGGTGTCAGTGCTGGCAAACACCCAAAGGAGGGCACGGGGACATGGCTGGCACAGTTACGGAGGACAAACATCTTCGTATCCACGACTGACCCAAGATCTAAAAGTAAGAGATCGCCTTGATTCTTGATTTTCATGTATGGGAAAGCTGAGACAGGAGAGCTGAAAGTTCGTAGAAAGCTTTGCATAGCAGCGAGCTTCCACGAAACTCCCCGAACTGCGGGTGAGTGCGTGGGCATGAGGCATGAGGGCCGAGGGAAGGGGAGCCCCCGGTGTCCCGACGGGGGATCCTCTCGGCCCGGCCCGGCCTCGCCCCCGCGCCGCCGGCGGCTCCTTTAAAAGGGGGCGGGGCCGCCCCAAAGTTTGCCCAAGTTGCGGCGCGGGCCGGCGGCGCGCGGGCGTCCGGCTATGGCGCCCCCCGGGCCGTAGCGCCGCCATGGACTCGCTGAGCGCCCTCACCGGCAAAGGGAGCCGCCTGCTCCGCGGCACCGCCAGCCGCCTCTGGGGCGCCGTGCCCGGCGGCCTCCGGCACGGCCGCTGCCAGGACGGCCGGAGCCGCGGGGAGCCGGGCCCCGCCAAGCCGGGACCAGGTACCAGCGGGGAGACGGCCGGGGATGGCGGGGGAAGACGATGATGGGGGGCGGCTCCTCGGCCCTTCCTCTTCTCCCTGGAGGGGAGCGAGCTCCGGGGCAGGCGAGCGGGAGAGGGTCCCTTCCCAGCGGGGAGCGGCCCCCGCCGTGCCCCGTTTTCGCGGTCGGGCCGGTCCGATCAGGGATCCCGATCGCGGCTGAGCGGCTCCCGAGCCGGGGAGAGGCGGCGGGAGTCGGTGCAGGGCGGGCGCGGAGGGGCCGCACGTGGGGCTGCGCTGCGGAGCGATGGCAGCGGGGACGGGTCTGACAGCAAAAACCCACGTCTTCCTGATTTCAGTGACAGAACTACTCCACTGACTTTCGTTAGTCTCCCTCTCCTGGTGCTTTTACTGATTAGCGTGAAGGAAAGCGAGTGGAGCATAAACTCCTTGATTTCAGATCTCTTTCGTGTACGAAGTGTTTTCTGCCTCTCTAGTGCTCCTGACAAACAGGCAGTGCTTTGGAGGTAGGCTTGGTGATGCGAAGGGCAGTAGTGCCTCTGCCCTAGCGATCGAACAGGTCGGTCAGGAAACAGTGATTCCTTGTCCTGTGCAAGAGAGTAAGAGCTGCTGTTGTCACCTCCTTTCCTGATGTTGCGCTGTAGGTATGGGTATTGTAACTTACTCATCTGAAGTGAGCAGTCACGTTGGCAAGAAGTACTACGAAAATTGGAGGAGCGGTGAGCAAATATACACACACTGTTCATGCAGAAGACGAGCAGGCAGTAAAGAATCAAGAAAGGTGATGCTATTGACTGGGGGTTAAAAAAAAGCCATGCCATAACTAGTAAAAGCAGCATGATCTAATGCCTGCTTGGAAAGAAAATGACATATGAATTTAAGTTTGTGAAGTGCTTAATAATAATATGAAGAGCAGTATACCATGAATAATAAGTGTTTTCGTTTTTTTCCTGTTTTGAGAAGCTCTGTGGTAAGTGGATATTTGTTGTGGTCTGTAGGTAAGAGTGCAGTCGGGTCTCTACAGAAATGTAATATTAAAGACCATTTAGTTTCTTTGTTACTGTAGGTTATTTTGGAAGAGTAGAATAGTTGTTTTTCATCAAGAGAAATGAGGTCTGTTAGTGTAGTAGGCAAGGCAATAGGAATGCCCATACAGGCTATCAGATGTAGGCGGTGTCTCCTTGTATGTATTGGATCACACTTCTTGCAAGAAAGGATAACAGGTAACTAGGCTATTTTTACGGTGCCACTTTTTGTTTATTTCGTGTCCCTCTTCCCCAGGACATAGAAGGTGAGGAAGAGACAGTAACTACTTTTTCAGCAATGAAATTAATTACCTTGAATAAGGCTGTTAAAGGCTTGTTGACAAAGGTTACTTACAATCTTTCACAGAATCACAATGGCAGTAAAGTGCCATAAAGCATCTTCTAGTCTTTTAGTCAGTTACAAGGCCCTGTGTTCAGCTGTTACTGTAAAGCATTTCCCGTGATACGTGTCATTTCTTGGAGGGAAAAATCTCTATTTTTCCCCTTTCTTCTTCTGGGACAAAGTATTAACTTGGACTGCATTGTAATGTTTTGGGTGGTTTTTTTTCCAATGCTTTCATAATACAATACTTAAAATCTGTGTTAATGAGAAGTGACTGCAGTTCTGGAATGCAGGGTGAGTTTCTGTGTATATGGAATTTAACATGCTTTTTTGACAGAACTATACTTAGAGGTTTTCCTCACCTAGGCAAAGCCTGCTGTGCAAGACAATTAGACCTCGTCCCTCCCTTGCAATCTTCTTTATGGGGTTTCTGTCAGTTACAGCAGAAACGAATTCTTGTGGCTGTACGATTCTTCTGGCAGGCATTTTACTGGCTTTCATAAACCACCTGTGCCCTAGTAGTTGGTGCTGTGGAAGCTGTAGCAGTGATAACAATACTTCAGTTGAAATCAAACCTCTGTTTTAATTAGAGATGCGTCCCCTGGCGTTAGCTTAAGACTTAATGGCAAGTTTTAACTGCTCCAAATGTTTGGTCTCTGTGCGCAATGTTCTGGATCAAGGCCTACCTATTACTCTAGTTTTTCTTCACTGCTTAGGGCTCTTAGTGTTAATTTTATTTGCGTGGTTCAGTTGTGATTATGCATTATTTCTTAAAAGGATAGATCTTCATAGATGCCTTAAAACCATGTTTCCACTTGTCTGAAACAAAAGCCAATCTTTTCTATTCTTACTTTATTGTAGAAGGTAAATTAAAAATATCTCCATTTTATTCATGTAATAATAATTTTACCTTTACTGTTTTTGTGCTTGTCTTTCTGAACATTTGAGCAGCTGCTCTATCAGGTTTCCAAGTTCAGGGAGGCAAGTCTGTTCAAATGCTGTGCCTTAAATCACTTCTTTGGATATGTGCAGAACTGTTTATAGTCTTTCTTAGAAGGGAGAAAAGAGTCACCGAGAGACTGAGTAGTGCCATGAGAGGCTATGAACCTGTTTAACCAGTTTACATTGTTCGTGTCAGCAGCCAACTCAGTCAAAAAAGTTTTAGAAAGGTGTTTTATCTTTAATGATTGTGATGAAGGATAAAAACACAGAGAAACAGAAATTCTAGAGAAAGCATCTGGCTTTGATATTGGTAGTGCCTCTACTAGAGTGTGAAGAAGTCTGGGATTTTTTTAAAACGCCTGTGAGCTTTGAAATATGTGTTCTAAATAGAATCTATTGGTAACTTGTAGAGGAAACTAATATGTATGTATTCAAGCCCTGGATTTACCTAGGAACTTTAGCTAGAACAAAATGTTGCTTTCCTGTTTATTGGTATGTACTGTAGGTGTTGATGTGCTGAAGTTGCGTATGTTTTTATTTGCTTTAAGATGCAACTCAAGGCTTTAGGGAATGTGTGATTAAGGATTATCTTTACTGCAGAATTAACTTGCATGTTCAGTTTAAGTCTCATTTAGACAAACCTCTTACTTAAACACAGCCAACTGCACATCTCATAGTTCAGTCTGCTGCTTTGTCTACTGTGTAAGGAGAATGTGATCAGCAGTGAGGGACACAGTTTTGCTGCTCTTCTGTGACACTGCTGAGAGTGTGTTTTGAATGTGCATTTTGGTTTGGTGTACCACTGTTAGAGAAAGCTGCTGAGGAGCTGTAGAGACACTGTGTTCAGGGGCACAGGGTATATGACCTGTTAGGAGGGATTGAGGAAGCAGGGCTTCAAGGCAACCTAGAGGCAATATAATTATGACCTGCATCTACCTAAAGGGGCACAATCTTCTCTGTACTAAGAGATCTAGAAGGAGCAGTGGCTATCAGTTTTAGCTAGAGAGGTTCAAATTGGACAACAGAAAAAACTTCACACTGAGAGGTCCATCACTGTTACACAGTTACAGTTTTAAGCTGACCTGATTTGATATTTACAGTAATTCTGCTTTCAGCTGGAAGCTGGAGGAGACGTGCTCAAGAGGATTCTTCAAGATAACACTTTGATTCTGTGAGGATATACTTTCATACTTGGGAGTCTGGTGCTTCTTTCCTCTTAGACATTTTCACCTTGCTTTTGTCTGCAGTCAGTTGATGGAGGAAGAAAATACATTGCCCAGGTAGTCTTGACTTCCTGCAGTATGTGTCTCACTAAGTACAGAAGTTAAATAAACATCATTTGTTCAGAACCCCTTGTTCAGAGAATCCTCTCAACCTGTCTGTCAGGGAAGTTTTTCTAGCTGCCTTCTAGTAAAACTGTTGGTTTTTTTCCATCAGGTTCAACTTGATTGTTCAGTTCTGAACCATGTTGTCTGTGGGTTTGTTTACATTTCTTTCTTACCAGCTTTTGAGTCTTGATTGGTAAGATTACCATACACAGTATATCCAGTAAGCTGCGTGTCTTGTCAGTTCTATATGCTGTGGTCAAGGTAGCAGCAGAAAGTGCATTGGAAAAATAAATGTTCAGAGCCAAGTGATAATATCTCTTTCAAGTCTTGCTTTAGAAGTTATTATCTTCCTTTCTAAAAATCTGTCTTGGAATAAAGCAAGCATAAGGATAAGGTTGGTTATTTTCTCGCTTCGTCTTAATTCAGTACTTAACTTTTATGAAATTAACAGGTGTATGATAAAGTATGAGAGAGGTTTCAAACTGAGGAGACACACTTCTGCAAATTTTCATGTACGCACTGTTCTGGATGAAGCACATATGAAATGTACCAACACCCTTTGCAAAGATGCTACTGCTTCACTTTCATGTCTGAAAATACTTCAGTTGGTACAGGCATGAGAAGCAAATGTGATCTTGGAATGTATCAGGCTGATGAGTCAATCATCTTGTGATATGTTAATGTATGCACAATCCCTTCTTCAGATTTGTGCTACTAGTATATAGGATTTCTTGACTATCCCCTTGGTGTATGTGATGTTAAGTGAGCTTTTCATGTTCTGCTTTGTGCTGTTACATCTCGCCCTGATTTTTCTCCAAGCCTTGGGTGCAGAATTCATTGTGTCCTTTTGCCCAACCTTTGCTGTTGATTGTCCTCTTGTATTTGTCTGCTGATGTGCAATTGAACTGTGTTTAAAAACTAGTTCCATAGGATCTCATTAATATAGCCCTCCATATTTCTAGTTTCTATTTCTCTCCCCTTTACTGAATATTTTACGTATTTCACAATTCTTAATCAATTTTTTACTGTTCAGTAAGATTCTGATGAATTGGGTGTTTTACTGAAGTTCACTTTATAAACTAAACTAGCAGACAAATAAAACATATATAATCTAGTGGATTTTTGACTTGTACTCTGGTATCCTTTGATTGTATTGCATTTTTGTTTTAATGTGTCATGTTCTGGTTTTATCCTAATTTTCTGGTTAAGTTCCATTTCTAACATTGAAACAGTTCAGAAGGTGATGTTTTATTGAGAACCTTCATTTAAATTTCAAGTTGCTACATGTAGGAATAATAATTTTCTGTTAATCAGTAAGCAACACACCCTGCTGTGTTGTATATATAAATCTCCCTCTGGCTTGGTTTGGTGGTGGCATCATGTATCTGTATGGCCTGCCAGAAAAATGTGGGAGGAATCATAGTTACAGATAACTCAAATTGCAAGTAAGATTGTTTAGTCCCTCTTAAAGTAGGGAAGGTGATGACTTCAGGTTAGGTTTGAGTGCTTTATTCAGATGGGCCTTGATAACATCCAAGAGTGGAAACTACACAACTGCTCTGGGCAAGTATTTTTTTAATTTCTGTCCAGTCAGATAGAAATTCTCCTGTCAGATAGAATTTCTCCTGTTTGTCCATTATGTTCGTCTTTTGTTCTCCCACTATGTGTTACTGAAGAGCCTGGCTCTGTTATCTTGACACATTTGGGGAACCTGTCTAGAAGGTACAGGATGGCTGCTCTTGCAGTCCTTCAAAACCACCTCTGCTTCAGGTTGGGAAGCTCTGTTCTCTTGAGTTCTCACAGCCCCTGACTACCTCAGTGACCCTTCACTGAAATAGTTTGTCTGTGCCTTTCTTGTATTGATGGGACTGGGGGAGAGTGGGACAGTGACACTAGAGTAGTAAGTGGAGGATAATAGTTGCTTCTCTCCAGTGCTCTGTCTGCTGGCCACAGTTAACACAGCTGAGGATGCTGTTGCCCTTCCTTTTTTCCAGGGCACACTGCTGGTTCCTGTTCAGCTTCTGCCTATCAAGACCTTTGGGTTTTTTTATCAGAGCTGCTCCTTGGCTGGGCAGTGCCTACCTGTACAACACAAAGGGCTCTTCCTTCTCATGCAGAAAACTCTTGGTCTGTTTAATTCCAGAAGTTTTCTGTCAGCTTGCTCCCACAGCCTGCCCAGGGCCCTCTGAACAGCAGCTCTGCCATCATATGTTGATTGGTCCCCTCAATTCATTGTTATCTGCAAACCTAATGCAATATACTTGTACAGTAAGATGTTTACTGAAGCACTGGTTATAGCTTCACATACACAGCAGGTCCCTTTGCATGATAGCAGAGCAGTGTTGTAGTGCACAAGTCAGCAGGTTAAGCTGACTGACTTTGCACTCTTAGAAAAAGTGGTCATCATTGACCTAAGTGTGATAAGGCAAAGGTAAAATCTTAAAGATGCTGAAGGAAAATTTTATGTTGCAGCTTGATGATCAAACTGATAATGTGGTATTGTGTAGACTTGATGTACAGCTAAAGGAGCTTAAATATCTGAAAGAGGCAGACCATTATTATTGGAAAAGTTGACTTTCTTGGCTGCTGTACTGATACAGTTTTTTGTAAGTTTAACAAATGCTTTTAGTCTGCAGAGTTTGTACAGCAGGTGGAGATTGCAGTTAGGAAGTTTCTAATGTATTAAACATATACATACACATTATAGATACACAACATATACTTTTCAGATGGGACAGTGTAGTGGTTTAACCTGGGCTGAGTGCCAGGGGCCCACTACAGCCACTCTCTCACTCCCCCTTGCCCAGCTATAGAGGAGAGAGAATATAACAAGAGGTTTCATTATTCATGATAAGGACTACAGCAAATTCTTTCTTAATCACTGTCACAGGCAAAACAAGACTCCATGTGGGAATGATAGGTTTATTACTAACAAGATCAGAACTAAGAGTGAGAGACTAAAAGACACCTTTTACCCCCCACCCCCTCCTTCTTACATCCAACCTATTCTCCTGCAGGGGTGAAGGGAAAAGGCGAGGTGGGGGGGGGAGGTGTTGCTGTGGTCAGCTGCTGTTCTCAGCCGCTGCTTGGGGAGAAGAGTCCTTCCAGCCACATTCCATGGGGTCCCATCCCTCACAGGATACAGTTCCTCTCACAAACTGCTCCGGCGAGAGTCCATCCCATGGGCAGCAGCCCTTCACCCACAGCTGCCNCCCCAGCATCCACCTGCTCCGGCGTGGCTCCTCCACGGGCTACAGGTGGATCTCTGCACTCCTGTGGTCCTCCATGGGCTGCAGGGGCACAGCTGCTTCACCATGGTCTTCCCCATGGGCTGCAGCTGGATCTCAGCTCCAGTGCCAGGAGCATCTCCTCCCCCTCCTTCTCCAATGACCTTGGTGTCTGCATTCACAGGCTCTCACCCTGCTCCTCTCCGACAGCCATCTTCATTTCCCACTACTATTTTTTTTTTCTTCCTTCTTAAATATGTTATCACAGAGGCGTTCTGTCAACTACTGATTGGCCTGGCCTTGGTCAGCAGTGGGCCCAGCCTGGACATGGGGGAAACTTCCAGCAGCTTCTCGAAGAAGCCTCTCCCTCAGCCCCCTCCACTGCTACCAAAACCTGGCCACAGAAAAACCAATACAGACAGGAAAGTATTGACTTGATAAGCATACTGGGGCATAATCTTGGCTCTGTCTCTTAACCATTTGGAGAAGTGGCCTGTCTTAAGTTTGTTTCTACTCAATTGTTTTTCATCCTGAAATCGCGCATTAAATTATTTCTGCCTATGTGCTGTGCAGCTGACTGGATAGCAGATAATTGTCATGTGCTAGGGGGATCACAAAATGAACTCGGATGGATCTGTATCTATGTTGCAGGAGAAAGCTGTTTTGATGTGTTTGTAGTGCTGATGCAACATTAGCAAGGTCTTGGGATGCATTTACCTTGGGGGTTTTGTTGAGAAAAATGTGAACAAAAGCATCATGTGGAGAGCAGTGATAAGGATCAAGAGTTTTGAGAGCATGACTTGCTTGGAAAGACTGAATCACAGAGTAAGTAGCAGTTGCTTAGCAAGAGGAGACCTAAGGAAGCATTGTTTATGACACTGCCTTGGTCTGAAAACCTACCATTTTGGCTAGAAACTGTAGGCTACAAGCATCTTGTAGGCTACTATTAAGGCCTCTTTGTTTCTAGTTCCTAAGACAGTGAAAGATAATTACAGGAATATTATTTTCAGTTAGCATAGGCATATTTAACTGCAGGATGGGGACAAGGGTTAATGACACAGTAGCTGACTGAGGTAGTCCCCTCAGTTAGGAGCATCAGGTCCCCGGGTCTTATGGAGTTTAAAGATTTCCTACTTTTAATCTCTTTTGTTTCTTTATGAATAGATTACAATGATCTAATTGTTATTGAGCAGAACTAATCTAATAAAGTTGTAATATCTGTACTTCCTCTGTTTTATTAATTAGTAAGTTGTTCCATGAGCTGCTAAATTACAATATATATGAGAGTATTTCAAGGACTGTTTTTCTTACTTTTATATGATTCATTACCTTATATGTGCTGCATATCTTTTAAGATCTTGTAAAAAACTATATCCTAGACAGAAATTTGACAAGGTTGCTGCCTCTTACTTTTTTTTAAACACTTGTAAATCCGATGCGTAAATGTGCAATTCTTGCTAGGGGGTATGTATATATGGATAAATAATCTTTTTTCATCTTTTTTGACCATAATAAGCTTTTCATTAATTTTAAACAGTTTGCAGATATCATGGATTTGTCCGGCTTTCTCTCAGAGGATACTTGTTTGGTTTATCAATTTATTCATCTGGAAAACGTGATCTTTGTAATTTCTATTACACTGAAATGAATAGGATGTCAGCAACTGAGAAGCATTGCAAGTTATTTGAGATTTGAGCTTGCCATGCAGAAAAATAGTGGGGTAAAGGAAAATGAGTATAGTTTGCTCTATGTAGAGCTTAGAGATCCCACTAAGCAGTTCTTAGCATGATTCTTAGTTCTCTTTACCAGCTCTTAGTGCCAGAAGTCCACAGAATGTGCTAGAAGCATCAGCAAACAATAAACTGAAGGTCTACAATTTAGCTCAGATGGCATACCAAGAACTAAGAGATGTCAGTCTTGTCATAACAATTTGAGCTAGCAGTGCCACAAGAATATTTTTGCTTGACTGAAATTCAGTGGCACAGGGCCATGTAGAGGCAGTTAGTAGAACCCCTCCTATTAATGTTAAATTTTAACTTCAGCTGTCTTCAATTTTTGCTTGAATAGTGCCTCATTGACATTATGGTTTAGGAACATAGTTTTCAATAACCCCCCTTTTCTGCCTTCTATAAATATGTTGGAATAATAAGTCCTTCTGTCTGTTTATGTTGATGATTATATATGATCACTCTTATGCTGCAGTCATTTAATCTTGAGTTTCTGTGCACATGCATTCAGACTAAATATTGGGCTGGTATAATTCTGAGCAGTGCCTTCATCTTTCTAGTTCTAGTCTTTTAAATCCTGGGCAATTGGAATATTTTCTTGTCATTTGTGTTCTGACATGCATTTTTTCACTTTAGCATTTCAAGCTGTTGAGGCTTAGTCCTGTGAAAAAGTAGTTAGGAATTAAAGCATCAACCCTGATGTTATGAAAGCGCTGGTCTTGTTTCTGCCTAAAACAGCACAGCTAAGAGCTCTGTTAACTAGCACCACAGATCATATTGTTTAACAAGTTATTCTTGACTCTTGAGGTTGTGCATAGTGGGGTTTGTCTTCTACCTGTGGTCTGAAAATATGAGCCTTTGGTCATCTTACTTGCTTCACCACATCTTGCTGTTGGCAGATGAAGCAAGGGTTGCGTGTATAGTAACAAGATGAGCTGCTGTGCAACAATTGTCAGGAAAAAAGTTATATAAAAGCTTGAGACTGCAGCAGTCCGAACAGTCCTCATGAATCATTCTACAATGATAGTTGTTTCTGCTTTCATGTGCTTCCTAGAATACTAGGGGTACTGGAATGGCTGAAAGATGAATTTACCTTCCCCTCAAAAATAAATAGCCAGCCCATTCAGTGAGAGGGAAGCTTTGTGGTGTGTCAACAGGGAGGTTGAGTTCATGTCTCTACTACTCTGACCTATTTTCACAGTTGAAATACCTCCTAGTTTTGTTTCCGAGAAATTAAACAGGTGGCTCAAGCACTTGGGCTGTGGGCAGAGGTGTGGATTTTGATAGCATGGCCAGCTGGGTAGTCAGCATACACATAGCTTGGCATTGCCTGCCTCCATCTCTTCTTGCCTGAGGAGACTTTGATCTAGTAGGTTATGAAACACTTTAATCCTGCTATCCATATAGTGAGGGGGAAACAATGCTATCATGGAGAGAAAGGAAAGAAAGTGGGCAATGATGGAAAGGGTAGGATTTACTGTCTTAAGTATGAGATGATGACATTAAAAAATCCTAACTGCAGATTGTAAACTCCTGGAATTTTTGTGGTAGGAGTTCTCCTGTGTGGGGTTTGAGAGGGGAGGGGGTTGCGGGGTTCTCGGAGGGAGCGGGGGGAGGAAAGGGGAAGTTTCCTTTTAAACCCTGTGGGGTTTTTTTGGATTTTTTCCTCTCCATTAATAACCTTCCCTCGCTCCCCCCCCCGACTCACCGAAACGTGGACCGGCGACAATTGCCAGCATGTGCGTGGCCCCGGCCCGGCCGTGTGGGTTTCCCTGCCATGGTGCCTGCAGGTGGCAGGGCCAGGGGGAGCTCAGTGCACGGCCCCAGCCTGGCTGTGTGGGCGGCAGCGAAGATGCAGGCTGCCCTCATGGTGCTGCATGGCGTCCGCCGGCGTTCCCTGGGTTCCCCTCATGGTGCTGCGCGTGGCGTCCGATGGCTTTCCCCAGGTGTAGGTGGGGGATGGAGGCCGGCACACGCGGCACTGCTGTGGGTTCGAGTCCTGTGCCGGCACAGTCCCGGCGCCATCCCTGGGTGTCGGTGGTGGGCTCTGGCAGCAGCTGCAGCCTGCAAGTCCCTCCAGACACAGAGCGGCCCCGCGCCGCCGCGGAGGCACTCCGGTGGCCACACTGGCCCCTGCGCTGCCATGGGGAGCCCGGTGGGGGGTCCCGGTGGTCCCGGCCACCCCCGGGGGCAGCCCTGCGCGGCAGTGTGGGCACGATGGCTGCTCGGGCAGCTCCTGTGGCCCTGGTTGGCCCCGGACACCCCTCTTGAGGGTTTCCATGGTCAGCGGGCGCCCTGGAAAGGCAGCAACCATCCCGCAGCTGGTAAAAACATGGCGCTGGGGAGTTGTCGGCTCACAATTTTGGTGGGAACCACTATTTTGTTGGAGCTGAAGATCTCGGGAGGAGAGGCGGAGCCTGGGCCGCTGGCCAATCTGAAGCTGCGAAGCTGGGAAGAGGACGGCGAGATTCACGCAGGACTTGGAGAGCTTAAAAGCCC
The DNA here is from genome assembly GCA_013399895.1 of Serilophus lunatus. Classification (NCBI taxonomy): domain Eukaryota; kingdom Metazoa; phylum Chordata; class Aves; order Passeriformes; family Eurylaimidae; genus Serilophus; species Serilophus lunatus. The sequence goes on from VXBA01004279.1 coordinate 818,488, forward strand.
GAAGCAACGGGAGTTCACTCTCTTTGGCTTCCTGCAAAGCTGGAGAGCAGCAGCACGGCCTCTCTTCTCCTGACTCCCAGGCCTTGTGGCTTGACTCTGCCCACCCCCATCGGCATCGGAGCCAAGCCAGCACAACTGCAGGTTGAAAGCTTCCCCAAATAACATCTCGGGTTGGGGGGAGGACTTTCTCATGTGTTGTATTTTCCAGAAACTCCAAGGGCTAGGAGTTAGCTACCACCAGAGGGAGAAAGAAGAAGCGACTTTCCCTTCCCACTGCTTTTCCTGGGCCAGCCTGCCTGGCCTTTGAAAGCAGTTTCCTTATTTTTTATTTTTTTTTTCCTTTTTTTCGTGGTTTTTGTTGGGTTTAATTCTGTGTTAAGTCTGGAGTTCCCTTAAACTGTTATCTTTCTTTGGTTGAGCTCCAGACGAATAAACTGTTTCCCTGTTGTTCAAAATTCTGTTCAGTCTTCTCGTCACTGTCGAGCTAGCCCTTAATTAAAACAGTGGTGACAAACCACCACATCCTGTCATATGCTTTCCTCCAACATGCCTTCAACAGGGACCTTCCTTCCAACCCCTACCCTCTGGTTGCTCTGTAGTTTCCAGAGTGCTCTGAAATCCCTGAAGATGGTGAAAGGCCTAGAGGAGAACCCATATGAAGAGTGGTTGACGTCACTTGGTCTGTTCAGACTGGTGGAGACTGAGAGGAGACTTCAAAGTGATCTACAGCTTCCTAATGAGTAGTAGCTGGCACTGAACTCTCCCCGACCAGTGACAGGACCTGAGGGAATAGCCTGAAGGGGAGGCTTAAGTTGGATATTAAAAAAAGGTTCCTCACTCAGAGGGTGGCTGGGCAATGGAACAGGCTCCCCAGAAAGTGGTCACAGCACAGAGCCTGACAGCGTTCAGGAAGCATCTGGAGAACATTGTTGGGCACATGGTGTGATTCTTGGGGTTGTCCTGTGCCGTGCCGGGAGTTGGACTTGGTGATCCTTGGGGGTCCCTTCCAGCTCAGAGTATTTTGATTCTGTGATTTTAAGTCTAAAGTAGCAGGTTCTTCTGCTGTGAAGAACAAATAATTTTCCATTTTCATTTCTGGCTTAAGGAACAGAAGTGGGTATTTGTGCAAGATTTTATTCTATTGTTCAGTTACTGGAGAGAGAGAAAATGATTTTTCTTGACCTCTTGAGTAGCACCTTTTTACAACCTCTTAAGACACTTGAACTGCTAAGAAAATGGAAACTTAAACTTGGGTTGAGGAAAAACCCCACAAATATATACAAATTAAGTGTGTGTGTGTGTATGTGTTTGTAGTATGGGGCTTCTTCATTTCCATTTAATGGAGTTGGGAGGAGGAGAGGAAGAAGATACTTGTTCTGCAGTAGGGGCTCTCCATGTTTAAATTAAGGCACGTTTGAGATCCTGGATGAATCGATCTATTTTCCATTGGATCCTTGGACTTTTGCTTAGGAGTATTTGACCAAGATTACTCTTGAAAGAAAATGATCAGGCTACTGGCAAAACTTTGATTAGGGCTGAAAGATTTGTAATAGCTACAGTCAAGCAGCTGTTACAGTTTTTCAGTAGCTTGCTGAGGAGGCGCCTGTTGTCTTGCAAGGTCGGGTAACAACTTTGGTAACAAAGTATGTGGCCTAGGCGAGGAGGATGTTGGCTACTGGTAAGTCTACACACAAACTTCTAGTGCATTTTACGCATTACTGAGTTGTTTTTCTTTTCCCCTCGGTGTTTGTAGTACCTTCAAAAACTGAATACAATCAGAAATGAACTCTTCTGTCAGCTTATTTTTAAAAAGCTGCTATTAGTAAATAAGGGAAGAAATACCTCTTAATGTGTTGAGTGAAGATAGCAGTGTGCAGAATTAGTGTGTAGTTTTTTAAAATTGCTAGAAACATTAAATTTAGAAGTAGGCTTAAAGTTTTGAATGGCATTCATAGCTACAAAATCATACTGTAATTATTACCATCTATAGATCAATTTTAGGTAAGAGGGCATTCTACCTCAGACTCTTTTCAATATATAAAAAAAAGTTTTAATTAGACCAAAGTTTATTTCATCATTATGTATTTATATATTTTAAAAATATTCCTTGAGGTTATTGGATCTACTGGAAGTCACTTCTGTTGTCATCTGCATTTCATTCTATATAGCAAATGTAAGATCTTTTCTGAAATGAGTTTCCTGAGTTCTTTTGATATTTTATTTTGTTTTTTATTTTTTGGCAGTGCAGAACTTGCAGTGTAACTTATGTTGATTCCCTCTCCCTTCCTTCCCCAATATCTTGGAAATTTCAGCTATTCGTGTAGAAATTTGTGAGTGAGTATATGAAATTTGTACAAATACTTGTCTCTTTTCCAGTGTTGCACTCAGGATACTTATCAAAATTAATAATTCACGAAAGATGCTCTCAGTTTTAGTAGGTTTCCTTATTATATCAGATGAGGCTTAAATAGATGTAATAGATTCTCAATGTAGCCATGCCAAAGGATTTTGAAAAATATATTTTACAATATATTTAGTTTGGCTTGAAGTGTTTTAGTAAATTATGATAAATTTGAAACGGAAATAAACTAATCCCATTGTAGCATGAAAACTCGTTATGTCATTCGCATAAGTATTTTGGGCTCCTTAATAGCAGATACTTAGTTTTTGAAGGTGGAGGCTGTGTGACTGATTTAACTTAAGAGAATCATCTAAGAAATGCATGTGTGCATATAAATGGGTATGTTAAAACTCTCACTTTTCACAAGATGTAGAGATGCTTTTTGAGTCATGTAAGTACACTGGTGCATTATGATTATCATAAGTATAAAGCCAGTTGTATAAAGAAATAAAGTATACTTTGCTTTTTAGGTCCAAACTGTTGTCAGTTTGGCCTGTGAAATACAGGTCATCAAAATACAGTGCTCCAATAAGAAGAACAGTTCTTAATATGTGTTACTTATTTAGAATCTTTACTGTTTATGTACCGGATGCATGTGTTTGCTTCAGACAGGATAATTATGAAGTTAAGCACTAATACTCTCTGTTTTATAAAAAAGCTTTAAATACTCTGTGCTTAACAAAAGGCAAGAAAATTCAGATTGAACATACAGAAACTCGATATCATACACCCTCTAGATGAAAGCAGACCGGGTATGATACAAAATCAATTAAGCACAGTAATTCCAAAGATGCTGCTTGCTTGATGGGGTCAATCTATGTTTAGTCTTTCTTCATTGTTTGCTTCCTGGATAGTAGCAAGTACTTATTCAGTTAGTTGACTTCCAGTTATCAGTTATTTGTATTGGTCAAATTCCTAAAGCATTGCAGAGGAATGAAGTCCTTTTTAGCAGCTGGTGTCTCTTGGAATCGGGGGAGCAAGCTGTGTAACTGGTGAATTGGATGTCTGCCCACGGGGCTGTAGTCAGCAGCCTGTGACAGTACTGAGAGAGGAAAATGAATTTAACACACGCATTGCCTCAATTTTTTTCAGACACTGGCCAGAAGAAGACCCCAGACAAGAAAGATGGGCGACGAATGTCTTTTCAAAAACCTAGAGGGACTCTTGAATATTCTGTAAGTTACTGATTTATTGTTAGAATGTTATAGCAAAGCAAGTGCAGACTAAGAAGTTTTACTACAAAACATACGCAAAACTGTAATGTGTATTACCTTTATGCTTAGAAATCTCTGTATCTGGTAGTTCAGTTTGACAGAAATTAAATCAGGGAATCAGCTAGTAGTACTTGAGGAATAATACTGGTTTTTCCCTTTAATGTAATGCTGCTTTTTTTTTCTCTTAAAAGTCCCAAGCTAATCAATCTGTTGACTGGTTCACTTTTAGGTAACTAGTAAGAAACAATAAATAACAATAGTTATATAATCATGTGCAAGTTCTCTGCTTTCAGCATTATTAATCAGCTGTTGCTATCAGAAGAAATAGCAGAATGGAGTTTGGAAGGGAAAAGCTATATGTTAATACTGACCTTCTGGTGTTTTCCTAATAATTTCCACAGTTCTTTACCTTTTAGTGGATAACTCTGTTTCTGCATCAGTAACTGAAAATGGAGCCGTTCTCTGCCTGTTCTGTTCTTGAAATGACCCTCAAACTGTGCTGCAGTCAGCTTTTCACATTTGTGGTTACTAAGGGAAACAGAAGTGAGAAATATCTGTCTTGTGTTATATACTGAAAATATAATTAAACCTATGAATAATGCTTATAGAATTCATGTTATAACAGGGAAAGTCTCTGCACTTAGCTTTGAAGTTTTTGAAGCTGGACATGATAAATAAAAATGACAACTTCTTTATAACATGTCTTTACTTGGCATCTTGGTGTTCTCTTATTCCAGGAATAAGAGAGGTGGGGGAGATTGGAGACTTAACTCTTAATGTTACATTAAGCCAAGCTGTGATACTGCTTAACTACTGAGAGTGCTGTGGTAGTCATTTGGAGAGAGACAGAGTCTGTGTGTATTGGAGTAAGAAGCACTTCATTAGTGTGGCTTATATCAGAATTTAAATATAATTCTAGCCTATACTAAAGACTTCCTTGAAACTAAAATTCAAAACAGGTTCTAGCAGCTGAAGAATGTTAATGTAAATGTGACTATTTCTATTACATTAACCCCATTTTGTCTGAAATAGTTGGAAAAAATGGTATACTCTGTATTGCTGGCATTCATACTCAGTAAGTCCCTTAACATGGCTCTTCCCACCATGTGCATGCTTTTACTTTGGTATGTAAGATTCCAGACAAAGTTGAAGGAAAAAGCTTTCCTTTTTTTAACCTAGTGTGTTTGTGTCAAGCTGTCGCGTACTTCTGCAGGTTTGTGTTCCAGTAGGTGGGGTTTTAGAAGCAAAAATAGCCTTCTTAATACGTACTGAAGTATGCATCACTTCCTTGTGAGTCAAAAAGATGATTCACAAGAATCAAAGGCTTTTTTGTCATTAAACTTAGTCTGGCTTCTAAAGGAGCCTGTTGCATGTATGGAACATGGTGCATTTCAGCTTCACAAATGCTTTATTCTGTTGGGTCTTGCTGGGTACTTTCACGCATAAAGCACTTCAGTAGCATCAAGTATTTGGAGCTTTCGGTTAAATGTTGTGCACCTATGTTGTAATAAAATACACAAATCTAACCTTTAGGAACTGAACTTATGTTTACTATAAGAAAGGTCTGGTAACTCAAGTGTCTGGCAACAGCAAATTATGATAATTTGCTACTGTTATTTATGACTTTGTTTTATGTCGAGATGTACTTATGTCTGGTTTCTGACTTAGTCCTACTACCTCTCGCAGTGAAAACGTATGTGTATTTATATACCTGCATGTGTTGCTTCTTGGAAAAATAGTAAAAGGATGAAGGCAGAAACGACTCCCCCTCACCTCCTATCCTTGTTGAAAAGTTAGTGGTGTTTTTCATTTTCCCAGTGACTGCATGGTTTTAGGAGGGAAGGTCTTGTATTTCTCAAGTTTGGAGTGAGATGGTATTTCACTAATGTGAACTGTGGATTTTAAATGTGAAGTAGATTTTGCACCAGAGTTTTCTTAAAAAGAAAATAATTACTATGGATACAAATAAACAATAAAATATGTTTTCACTTTAACTGCTTTGTGGCTTTAGCCTTAATGTTTTAAGATTTTTGTCTAAAATTCTCAAAATGTAAAAAGCGACTGTTCTGTATGTAGCACTAGAGAACAGATCGAAAGAAATGGTACTAACTGAAAACAAATATGATAGTAATTAAAGGAAGTCAGTCCTAAACTGCCTCTAAAGAATACAGAAAACTGGTTTACTTTTGTTGATATTGCTTTGACAGTGAACAGATTTTTTTAAAATTAATATAATTTCTCCTTTTCTGAATGTCAGTCAACAGATTAGATGCAAACTGATATTGTCTGTTATTTCAGAATTTAGTTAGTGCTCCAAGCCAATTGTTTTCATCTTCAGCACACAACTGATGCATGTGAACAGGGTCAGGGGACCAACAGAGCAAATAGTTTATGGGAATTATTGTTACTAGGTAGGACTTTGAGTCCATTTTGTGTTGTTGTTGTGTAAGTAGCATTTTTACATTGCTTAATTGACAAAACTTCGTTATCTTAACATTGTGCTTTGTGTTACCAGTACAAACACAACCCGTGCCAACTACAAGTAAGTAACGGAGCATAAGCAAACTGGTGGCCCCTGATCATCAGTGATTGTAGCAGGCTAGCAGTTGCATGACTTACAGGAAAGACTTATAACTGTTCTTCCTTTTGAGGAGAAGAAAGAAATAATTGTGATTATTTACAAATAGTCTTTTGTCCTGAAGTGCAATAGATTATACAGGGAAAGCACTCTTTAGTCAAGAGCTTTCAAGTGAGCAGTGAAGATGGATGATCTGGTTTAGCAGTGTTGGAGGCTCCAATATAAGACTTCCGTTCCCCACTTCCTCCTCTTCAACTCTGTGGGGATTGATGGTTGTGCTCTTCTCCTGAAGTAGTGAATAAGTACTTAATAAACAGGCTGTGTTGTCCAGGTCATGAAAAGAGCCCAGTACAAACTAATGAAGGTCACAGAAGCCTACAGGAGACCCCAGCCTCAACATTAAGATGTAATCCAGAGTCCTTAATGTTGAACTACCAGTCTTCCTGCATATATTTTCCTGGTTATTTGGTGGTAACTCTAAGATCTGGAAGCTGAGTCTGAGCTCTTTTAGTTAGAAACCAATTAGCTGTGTATACTAGGAACAAATCTAAGGGACTTCTGAAGTTGTCACCTTGAGGTACAACAAGGATGCATTTTTGATCATTTTTAACTTGAGGGTCGTGGGTGGCAAGTGTATTTGTGGTGACCATCAGATGGGTGAAAGCTTGTTAAACACTGAACCCACACATGTTGTAATGACTTGCTGAACATGTTTATTTTGACAGTAGTTAAATTGTGAGTGTCTGCTAATATCTATGTACAGTAACTGTGGATTTTGCTTTCAATCCTAAGGTAGTTTGGATAGAAAGTGCTAAAGGTTCTTCACTCTGCTGATGCAGCTAGTTTTATTGCTGTTGAGTCTTTACATGCTCTTAGACTACTATATGCTTAGGAGTCTTTGGCGCTTTTTTAAATTTCTTGGTGCTTCCCTTTTAAAGCCAGGAAGCATGTTCTTGCCTGACTCATTTTTCTTTGAGCATGCCATTGTCATAATCTTTTAACCAATTTTGGGGAATTTAGAAAATGTGCATCATAAGTGACATATTACTTCACCTGTTGTATCTTTTACCTAATTATTTTTGAAATTTCCTTTGTGATATTTGCAACGAATTTTGTCAGCTGTTAATCTGAGGGAAATGAAGGCAGTTTTCCATAGTTAGTGGTGAGTGAAGTTTGGTCTGCTGGTTTGCACAAGCTCACCCAGCAAATATGGGTATGTGAGTAGCGCTCTTTAAATGGAAAAGGGGTAACTTCTGCTCAAATGGGGGCAGAATGATTTGAAGTGTTTGATTTGGGATGTTATTAGAAAAGGGAAATGGAAGTTAAGGATCTTAAGTGGCTGTTTCTGTGCTAGTGAGATCTGTAAAAAGCTGATTTTAGTTAACTTAGAATTTTAGACTTGTATTCATGTAAGTGACTACATAAGGTAATAAGATTTTACATGTTTTACCTCTGTGTAAGAGTTGATATCTAGAAGTTCTTGCTATTGAGTATAGGAAAGCTACTTACATTTTAAGGAAATTTTTTGAGAAAAGTTATTGTACAAAGTAGAACTTGTGTGAATTTATGCAGTGCTGAATAAGCAATTCTTGTTTTCTTTCAACAGTTTTTGGTTAATTAATATCTTTCAGTCTTTGTATTGAAGCAAGCAAGGTCAATGCATATATGTGAAATACTTCAAGGCACCAGCTGGCCTGCTCAAGTCCGTTTTGGATTGTTTGAGGGAATAAAACTGTTAAACATCTAGTAATGTGGGTTTTTTTCTTCAGAAGTGTACTTGCGTTGGAACAAATCTTGCTATTCTGTTAACTGGAAAACAATTCAATCACTTTTAATCATCCCCCTCTCTTTTCAATGAAGATTGAGCTTAGTGCTTTAATGTCCAAATATTTATGTAAGATTCTTAATATTCAGATTAGTTTTAAAATAGCTGTCTCATGCTGTATAGGAAGTTTGCTTTCTATACATATATGAGAGAAGGAAATCCTTTTTGCCCTCTCTTCCAGTATTGAATTGAGAGGGGGAAAAAATGCTATGTGGTGTCACTTTTTCAATTTGTTATTTTATACTTTTCCACAAAGTTATTCTTTGGATTTTTGGTTGTTCAGATTGTATTTATTAAAATATCAGGGAGCTTGAGAATTGGTAAATAGGCCTTTGAATGTAGAGAGATACTTCAGGAAGTCTCTATTAGATGAACAATGTAATTAAGAAGGTTCTTATGCTGTTCTCTGAAGTCCTGAGCAAAGTGGAAATTTATTTGTGCAAACTTCACAGCTAAATAAGAAAGGAAACTTATACTTGCCATTGTGTTTATTTTGAGTGAGATAAACCGTTTAGCTGCCAGGCTATCTCACCATATATTTTTATTTCTGAAGGCTGAAGAGGATGAATGCACTCCTAAGGGATTTAAACTTCATGGTTTTGAATTGGATGCTTTTAATTTGTTTTGTTTCATAAGGTAGTCTAAAATCTCAGTTGTTTCTATCCTAAAGTAGATATACATAAGGAGTATTTACTTAGCAGCTGACTGTTGTCCCTCAGCATTTGTTTTGAAAAATCTTTGAAACTCACTTTAGTTTGTGTTAGCAAATCTTCTGTATTGTGTCGAGCTTCTGATAGAAATGCTATTGTTTCTTGAATTGTTGATTAATTTCGTTGTCTGTGGAGCGCATAGTACCTGTCTGGTCCAGTTATAATACTGTTTTGATTTCTGCTTTAGTGCCAGTGAAACATGGGATATGAGAATATCCTTATTTTTTGCATATCTGTGGTCATAAAGTACTGAATTACTAACAGGTACTACAGTAGTCTTTCATACTAGAAGTACTAGTAGAGAGATGTTTGCTGCTTTGTTTAACTTACTGGCTTCCTATATAAAAAAATTACCATAATGGAATTAGAAATTTACCTTAAAGCTAATCTGTTTTTCTTTGGCAATGCTTCTGTTTAGTGAATCTAGGTTGACAAGTGCACCTTTACAAAATAATATGGAAGGGAATTCTCTAAATCTTATAGTTAGTAATACAAAGGTAATTTGTTAGCTTCATCTTAACTAATAGGGTTTTTTTCCTGATACAGTGTTTTAAGACTTGTGCTATTATGCAGTAAACTTCTTGGTTGTGCGCTCACTTGTCATTGTTAAGAACAATGGACACATTGTTCTTAAAGCTATGATTTCTTTATTCTGAAATACTCTTGGAATAAAACTTATTTTCCTTTTACTTTTTTCTGGTGGTTCCTTTTGAATACGTTTTGGGAGCTGGAGGTGAAAGTATGAGCTTGGAAAAAATCCTTTCCTTATTTGGGAATCACCTACTTAAAATGCTTATACTCCATCTACTGTCATACCAATTGACCTGTTTTGCTTCAGCATTTTTTACATTTTCTCAGTGGTAAATTTTACTTGAAAGTCAGTGTCTGACAAAAACTCACTTCAATAGTGAGAGAATGTGTTCATGGTTATAAAGATTGCTTCAGCATTTCTGTGGGTGAAAAATGGAGAAAAGGATTTGAAGAGAGGGAATGAATGGTTCTATGAACCCAGTCAATTCTGTATTTGTCCAGTAGTACCTCGCAGTGAATATAGAGACCAGATGTTCTGCTGCAATAGATGAGCCTACAGCTCAAAGTGTGTGACTGATAATTCTGGCTGCCAGAAAAAATAGTGTGAGAGCATGTATTGTTATATGGGATTGCAATGGACTAATATTTAGGGAGTAGGTATGTTTTTTGCGATGGCTTTGTTTTGTGTTCTTTTGCAGAGGGCAGTCATGTATGAAGACTTAAAAATTCATCAGAAGCTTTTTAAATCTACACATAAAATTTGTAAGCCACTATTTGAACTAATTGCTTACAGGTTTTGTTTGTTTTTGTTTTTCCCGATTGATACAGGTGGAATCAAGAGATACTTTAAACAGTATTGCCTTGAAATTTGATACAACACCCAATGAACTGGTTCAGTTAAATAAGCTTTTCTCCAGAGCAGTCGTTCCTGGACAGGTACTATTATACTATATTTACTTATCCAACAAATACCTCTTTCCTATATTTCTCATCTCTATCAGAGAAAGTGTCAAAGTATTTCTTTTACTGGTTTTCCTATTGGCTTTATAAAACAGTTTTCCCTTTCTCTTAGTTTGTGAGTTTCTTGTACCTATTAAGTAACTACCTAAAAAGAGAATGTGAAATGAAGCTACCTGTCTCAAATAAGATCAGAGGACTGTTAAAACTATATACACTTAATGGTATAATAACATCTGTGTGCAAGCTAAACTGTTACTTTGGAAAAGTAACAGGCTGTTTGCCAACAGGAGATGCTTTCAGGGTACAGCTTACAATGTTCCATGACTGCATATGACTGCTTGCAGTTCTATTTTAATAAATTTAAGAGTGTTTCTATCCCACTCTGAAAACTTGCTGTCTTTACCAGCAGCATGTGAATTATCATTCACTTACTATAGGTCACGATTGCCTTTTTTCCCCTGTTTCTGCCTTCATTTTTCACTTCCTGAAAGCTGGGCCTGGAAACAAGTGATAGGTCAGCTATGGAATTAACCATTGGCAATTTGGTATTAGCCCACTGTTTGGCAAAATCCTGCTTCTGATTGCTTCAGAACTTTGTCTAGATAGTTTGAATGCCTACCATGACTGAAATAATATATTAAAGGTGTGAATGGCAGGTGGTTTTTAACATTCACTGCTAAGACCCATGTCTTAGGAACTTGTTTCCCAGTCTGTTTCTTGGTAGCTCCAATAGTAGAGTAATAGCAAGAGAAATAATTGAACAAGGCTTCCTTGGATGCTTCTATCAGGTGTTTCTGGCATGCTGTATACTTCTAATGCTTTCTATCTGAACTTGTTCATCAATTATTATGACTTAAAATTAAAATAGCATTTAAGAACTTGAAAAGCTAAAATTAAGAAGTACATTGTATGCTGTTGCTTATTCCCTCAACTTACAATTCTATTAAAAGCAATGGGAGCAGGAATGGTTCTGTAACTTGAGAAAGCATAGCAAATATACCTGAACTGGTGGGAAATCTAAAGTAAATCCGAAAGTATATCTAACTTCTAACTACATTATATCTTCTTTATAGATTTTATATGTTCCTGACCCAGACTACATTTCTAGTGTGGACAGCTCCCCCTCTCTAAGTCCTATAAGTCCCCTTTCACCTACATCTTCCGAAGCAGAGCTTGACAAGGCTGCAGTAAATGTAGGTATACCTGTTGTCCTTGAAATGAATTTTCCCTTACAAGATAAGTGTTACACATGCTATGCTTTCTTCTTAAGCTATCTTTTTGGGGAGAAAGTACTCAAAAATACTTGAAGTTGAAAGTAAAATAGGACCTTTCTAAGAGAAAATACAAGCTTTTAATATTTGTCAATGACAGTTTTCTATGAAAACTTGCCTTCAAATCAGTAATTTGTAGCAAAATACTGTCGTTACACAATGAAATCTTAGTTTGTTACACTTTTTTATTTGTTACATCTCAAAGCTAATTAAACATTTGTCTATAATGTAGTAGATAAGGAGGCTTAATAGCATAACTGTACCTGTAATTTATTTTAAAACTTTTTATTGACTGTATGCACATAGCAGAGGTAAAAACTTGAAAGTGTAGAATAAACAAAATAGATAATATCCTTAATGTTAAAACCTTTTGCAGAAGAGGATTTTGTTTATTGTAGGCAGTTCCAATGTTAGCAACAATTTGGGTGTTAAATTTCATTTAACTCACACTTTATTATTGTAGAAGTATTTTGTGCATCTTGTTACATGTTGTGAATTGTTACAAACAGTTAAATGCTTCAGAGAAAGTCAAATAAGCAATATATAATTATGTTTATTCTGTTTCTTGGGCCTTTCAAAGTACATGTGAGGAAAATAAGAATATCTTTCGGAAGAAATCAAAGAATAGACATCACTTGCACCTATCAGTATGGACTATGTATGTGTGTTTGGTTTTGGTTTTCAATCAGTCTGTCCAGCACCACAAAAGGCACTCAGCTTCTGTGAGCAGTTAAGGCTAGAGGGTTTTGTTCTTTATCATCACACCTGTCCTGTGTTTTCCTTTTCTTTCCTGGAGGATTGCTATTATTATGAATGAGAGAATTGCTAGCATACATTCTCTAGTGCTCTCTTGATATCTGTCATCTTTGTCTTGTCTCCAGCTTTGACTCTAGATTGGCAGTTCGAATTTGAGCAATTTTTAGTTAAAGAGAATATGTTGCTCTGCCTGTATAATATAATGGAGTCTTCTCTCTATGCTCTGGTTATTGGAATCACTGAGTTCTTGGTAGACATTTAATAAGATGAGTAACAGATATCTGAACCCCTGTTGAGTCAAAAATAGACCATGACATACTCTGTTCTTTTGTTTGTTTTAACTAACGTTGGAGTAACTTAACACAAGCTGGCATGTGGCTGATACAACCTGTATAACCCTGTTTAAGTTAGAGAATTTTAGTTGGGTTTTTATGTTGCTACACTTGAGCTAAAATTTCAATGTATATTTCACTAAGTTTGTTAGTGTCACTGTGTATGTAAGAACTAGCTTAGATTTTTAAGCCTTTCTTATGCTGCTGGGTTTTTGAAGTATTTCTTCATAGTCTGATGTGCATGTTTGAGAAACTCCAATGTGCTTTGCCATCTAGAAAGCTTAAAATTGCCTTCAACATACATAGCAACAAGGCCATTATCATTAAATTGGAAAGTCTGGCCGCCAGTATTAATCCTGCTTCCGTGTCATGTGGCAATAAGATGAGAAGTAGCTGGATTAGTCACAGTGAGCTTGGAGATCACCTGAGGACTCTTACAGCCACTTGCTAAGTTGTGTTTTGCAAAGGTAGGTGGCCACATATTTTTCAGTAGGAAGGTGTCTGTATGAGAACTCATGTCCAACAGGTTAGTTTCTTAATTATACTTTCATTAGCTCTTTCAGCAAAATTCAGTTCATTGTTCTGCAGGTTGTTTTGCCATTTTGTTTGCTTTCTAGTGAAAGTTAAAAGGTGTAGGCAAAGGCTAAAGTAGTGCCAGAGAAATGAGGAACTGAAAACAATTGTGCATAATGTTCCTGGGTATGATTAAAAGCATTTAGCTGCAGTCTGTACTAGTGAATAGAACTGAATAAGAAAGCAGAAAACAAAAGGTAACATAGAAGTACACTTTTTAAAAATATGTTCTATTTTTAGTAAATATTACTGTGTATAAAATGGAAGTTATTAAATGTGGGTGAAGCCCTGAAACAGGGTTGCTGTGTCTATAACATAGGCTTTGGTGCAGTCTGTCTACTATATGTGTACCTTTTATTTGAAAACTGATTTTTTCACTGTCTGTCCTTTCCCTGGTGGAGTTCCATGTTCACTACTTAGGTATATTGGTAGGCAGCAATATAGATAACTCATTGTCTTCCTATGGAGGTCATGAAAGAAATCCTCTGAAAGGTACATCCAGGCATGACAGAGATGGTTGGAAACAGTGAATTTACCAAAGTGATATCATGCCTGACAAAAGTGTTTGCTTTCTATAGTGAGATGACAGGCTCAGTAGATGAAGGAAAAGCATTTTTCTTACCCTGACTTTAGCAGCCTTGATAAAATACTGGAGAAATGTGAACTGAATATGTGGAGTAAAAGATGGACTGGAAAAATTGACAAGATTTCAGTATTTGTATGTGAAATAGTTTATTTTATAGAATCATAGAATGGTTTGGGTTAGAAGGGACCCTAAAGATCATCTAGCTCTAATTCTTCTGCCATGAGCAGGACACCTTCTACTAGACCTGGTTATGCAAAGCCTCATCCAGCCTTGCCTTGAACACTTTTATGCAGTGGTTGGCATTTAAAAATCCTTGAGGTCTCTACTGGGGCAATGCTGTTTAGAATCTGCCCATCAGTGACCTGACTGGTGGGACAGGATAGGATGTACTGCCAGCAAGCTTAGAGTGGTGTGGGGCAACAAAAATTAAGGAAAGTGGTCAGTACAGTGGAGGGAGGGGCAAGAACTACTTAGACATGAAGAGTCTGGAGAGATGAATAACAGAAACCTCATGAAGTTCAACAATAGCTCAGACCTGCCTGGGACAGAAAAGAGCCCCATGTAACAGTACAGTGTGAGGGTTGGGTAGCTACATAGGAGCTTTGCAGAGACAGACTGAGGGTCAAGGAGAGAGTGAGACTAGTGTCCTGATGGAGCTGTTGAACAGTGCCTGCTTATGATGGTGAAGTATAATCACAGGCCATGTGGCAGGTGAAAGGGATACCAACAGGTTAAAGTAAGGGGAGCTTGTGAAGCTGCACTTGCAATGTTGTGTTCACTTCTGGCACCTTCAGTGCAAGACCAAGATTGACATGCTGCCAAGAGTCCAGTGAAGGGCCATTAAGATGATCAGGAAATGGAAACCTATGAGGCACAAGGACTGGCTGAGAACTGTGGAGTTTTGTGTGGCTTTGATTTGGTTTGTTGTGGTGTTTTGTTTTTATTTTCCAATGAAGGAAATACTGATGGAAAACTGAATTTCTGTGTTGTACTACCTAGTAGACAGATCAGAGTGAGAAGAGTGAAGATCTTCAGAAATTCATGGTAAAAGTTCATGGAGCAGGTTTCTTGGAAATGCTGTGAAATCTCCAGCCTTGAAGACTTAAACTCAACTGGAAAGGCCATGAGCAGCATGATCTAATTAGGCTTTGGCCTGCTTTGAGCACAGGGTTAGACTAGCTGACCTTCCAACTTAATCATTACATAATATTACACACTGCTTTACAGAAGACATTTAGTGAGACTTATGTTGAAGTTGGAAAAGAATCCTTTCTGCTGTCTTCTGTTCAGCTGTTCAAATTTTACATGTGACAGGATATTGGATGATTTCCTTATGTGTTTTCATCATTATTCTGTTGTAGAATGAACCTAGGAATCGAATTATTCTTACCCAGTTGTATTTGTTATTGAGGCTGATTGAGCTGTTTCATTAGTTACAGACATTGCTAGATCAAAGCAGTCATTTAAGCTGGAGTGGATTTGAAACCCTATTTTTACATTTTTCTTCATATCAAAGAAAAAGAACAAATATTGCACTACAGAAAATCTCTAAAAGTTAGTATTTAAAAGGACAATTTGATAAATTCTGTTTTGCTTTCTTGTATTTTCTTTCAGGATCCAGATGGAGTCCACCAGAAAGAGTCACCTGCTTCACCAGCACATGCATGTGTTCGTCCTACAAGAGTGGTATCATCCACCTCCGAAGAGGAGGAAGCATTCACAGAGAAATTTCTAAAGATCAATTGCAAGTACATCACTAATGGCAAGGTACTGAAACCTTCAGGGTTTACTGTAACTGTGCGGCATGTAACAATAAAGCCTGCTTTAACCATAAACTATACAGCAACACTTAGTCATGGATGGGTAGATGGATCAGGTTACATGCCTATATGTCTATATAAATATGTTAATTTTTTTACTCACTGTTTCCTTTGAGTTCCCCAGACCGCTCGTTTCAGGACATGGTGCAAGCAGTTGATATGCAACTGATGCCATAGTGTACAGATAATTCTTTCATGTTGAGGGTACGATATCTGGTTGTTCCCTACATTATCTCTAATATATGTAGTTCTCTTTACTTACAGTGGAGAAGATTATGCCTTAGTATAAGGAAAGCTTTGTTTCCATTTATTTTTTTTTTTAAGCAGAATAGGGCAAGGCAGAATAAACCTCTGATTCTGTAAACAAGGAGTTCTGTATTTTTCTCCATAGGGTGTGGTAGGATAGAAATATTGATGTGGTTTTTTCATTTTTTTTTTTTTCTTTAAAGCAGTTAGTTGTCTCAGTAGTGTCACTACACAAATGGCTCCAAATTAGTGTCTCTTTATTAACTTCCATTCAGCTCATAGGTGCACAAGTCTTGTACAGACTTTTAGGGATTGAGGGGATCAAAGAACACTTTAGAAAAATAAAATGTATTGCGCTCCTACCTCAGAAAAATTACTATTAGACACTATTTCTGAAAAATCACGTAGTACTTCTTCCTTTGCCTGGAGATGGGCATGTATGTAGAAATACTGCTGATTCTATATTACTCAGCAATAGGTTTGCAGATAAGCTACTGATAATAAGAGTCAACTAAGTCTGGGTTGGTTTTTTGTATGGAAAGGGTTGCAGATCTGTGTCTAGGCTTTAAGCCTTTTGACAGTACATATGTATTGACAAAAGCTGTGTTAGAAGCTGATGAGGCAAGTACTGGAACATTGTTGTTTCTTAATTTGTTCTACTTTGCAGTTAATTCTCTTCATTCCTTGCATTCTGTCTGCGGTGACATTCCTTAGGTTGATCCTAGGCACATCATTACTCATTAGTTTCAAGTGAAGAGAAATTGAGACCTGTGAGCCTTTGGTAGAAATTTTCTGTACTGGAAAAATGTAATCTAGGGCTAAAACCTACAATATATTATTTTCGTGTTCTAATTTCTCATTAGAATATTTAGCATGTTAATGGCTAATGTGTTTGACTTGCATCTTCACAGTCTGTTTTCTAAGAGCTTCAGGGAGAATTCTATTTCTGAAGAGCTGTGTAATCCATTTCAGTACTAGCCCATACTTGGGAAGGTAGGTGAGAGAGAAATGTGTGCTAACTTGCTTAGATTTGAGTGCCAGATTTTATAGGCTTAGAATATGATTTAGCCTTTGTATGACATGTTGTAGGAATGCCCTCTGGAGTGTAATGTTATCCTGTCCTTGATACACTTTCTGATAATGCAGAATGATAAATTTTCAAAAGTTTTGTGGAGAAAGCTTAAAAGATTCGTCTTCCACTTCCCAATCTGGAAGTGGTTTGGAAGTTCATAGTTAACTGTTTTGTAGGGCTTCAGTTGTGAGTCTCAATCATCACTGTGACTGCTGCTCATAAACTGAAATGTAGTGAAAGGCTGTTTTTCAGTGTGTGTCTAATTATGCAAAAGGGCTCTCATTAAGATAAGACTGTCTCATTTCTCACTTTAAGACTCCTTATTCTGTATGTGTTTGGAGTTGGTTTTAGTCCCACCTGTGACTTCCTGAACAAGCACAGAGGAATTCTGAGATGCAGTGACTGGGACCTGAGTCAGCACTTGACCTTGAGGTTGTTAAATCTCAACTTTTCCTTAATAGGAGTTCAGTTCATGTCTTTACAATCTATTACAGGAAACTTGACTTCTACAAGTGGTATTTTGGGGAGTTTTGTTTCAGAAACAGAACTTCCTGTAGC
Source organism: Serilophus lunatus (assembly GCA_013399895.1). Classification (NCBI taxonomy): domain Eukaryota; kingdom Metazoa; phylum Chordata; class Aves; order Passeriformes; family Eurylaimidae; genus Serilophus; species Serilophus lunatus. The sequence goes on from VXBA01004279.1 coordinate 835,921, forward strand.
AGTGCTGTGTTGAACTTCTTAATAGCTGTATGCAGTCTCATTTGTACTTAGTTTAATTGAGAATATTTTTAGTCCTTTTTTTCCCTTCACAGTTACTTAGCAAGTTACTGGTTATTTGGTGGAGGATGTCCTAAAAAACTGTTCCACAAGGTCCTCTATCAGCAATGGAGCTGTTTTAGTGAATTTCCTTTTTTTAATTTTTTTTTTTTTCCCCAGGGCTAGGAACTCTGGAGATTAGAGCAAACTGTTCAGTGTACTGGAGTAATGTAGGAGTTGATAGTGTGTGCACCATGGCTCAGTGTTTTTGCTTCAGCTTGTCCTTCAATTTTCAAGTCTGTCTCTCTAACTACATTATTGGTACAAATAATTTTTGGGGCATTTTGAAAAATTTGGTTTATATAAAATGAAATCAAAAAGCTGTTTCTAAAATAATCAATGAGTATTTGATTAACATGAAAGGAATCTAGTTTGAAGAGACATGATGCAGCATAACCATAAAGGAGAAGCTGAGCTCCTTGGCTTGTCTTAATATGGGTAGATGAGGGCATGGAAAGGGCTTCGCTTTTAATAAGTAAGCTCCCATGCTATTCTTCATTTTGAAGAATATATTTAGACTTAAAATATTTTCAGCAGCTCAACTAGGCCAGAGACAGCATTAAAACTTCCTTCCTGCTTCAATAGCAAGGAACCAAGGAGATCTTGTATGGGTAGAAGACTAGGCTGTCATTCACCTTTGGTGCTTGTAAGGTAGCAGGGGAGGTTAGGTCACTGAAAGTAAGTTGCTGAACAATAGTATCACAGAATGATTTAGGCTGGAAAACATCGCTTGTATGTTTTGTTCTGATGTCATCTTTTTCTTCCTCACAGAATCATTAGCACTCTTTCTCTTTCCATGCTGGAAATTCCATCTATTGAGTTATAGGTTTTAAGGAAGCTTTTACTCCTGCAAACAAGGTAGAGGGTAGTAGAGACAGAAGCTGTTTGTCTGGCAAGAGTCAAAGAAATTGTTAGAGAAAGTAGCAGAAACTCTGGCATGTCTGAAAAAGGATAATTAAAACTTGGATCTGACTCTTTATCTGAGCTTTAACTAGCTACCCTAAGTTAAAATTCACTGATCCTTGTTGGTAATAATAAAAGAATTACAGAAATATTAAAAATATATTATTAAGAATTTAATTTCTCTTAATTTGAGGCAGCAGTTCTTCTCTAGAAAAGTATTCTGAAATGTTCATGTAGTAACTGTGGACCATGTCTACTAACTTGTGAGCTAGAAATGTTGAATTATGTTTTTTAAATAGATAGGAATGAAATAGGTTCCCTCTTGTTAAGATGCTATAAATCCAGTGTTTTCAAGTTAACTGTACAGTCTTTCTATTCCTTATAGTCATTGGAAGTGAAGCATTTGATCAAGTTTTTACTAAAATACATATAAAAGCCTGATAATTCTAGATATTTAATTGTCAATTTCTCTATGACTACTAAATTTTAAATGGAAATACATTTTCCACTGAAGTTTCACATTGGGTATCTACGTATTGTTGCTGAGGATTTCTTCTAAGCCAGAAATAAGCAGCTTTTACCTTTCTAGCTGTTGGCTGCAGAGGTAGGTGTTGGAATGTTTCATACGTGTCAATGCACGGATTTGGGATTTCTCTGCTGTTAGACTGGTTGTCAGATTTCTCTAGGAAGCTTCTTCCATTTCCAATAGAAAGTCTTTTAAATTGTTTTCCTTGTATAGTGAGTAGTCTTGCAAGCACAGATTTTTGTCATGTATATGATGGTATTTCTTTAAGACAGTAACAAGCCTGGCCTGTGGTGTATGGGAGGGGTAAGTTGGTATTTTCTGCGCTGCTGAAATTGAGTCTGAAGCAAGACAACTGAAACAAGTAGATGGGCAACAGGTTCTTGGTTCTTCATACACATTATTCTAAATTGTGACTCTCTAGCATTCAGATAAGCAATGTCAAACACAGAAGCTTTTATTTTTCATTCAATTCTTGGTCTGGACTGCCAGCTGAAGCCGGCTTATAACTTGTTTTCAAGAGCACAGATAAAGCATTGGAGCTCGTTGACATGGGTGATCTCAGTGATAGCAGATCCCTTGATGGGAAAATATCATCTTTATTGCCTCAAAAGCTTTAACAGTTCATGTGTATTTAAACTATCAAGGAAAGTTCATGAAATAGTGAACAAACAAAGGCAAAGTATTATTCTGGAAGGAGAGCTCTCTAATGAACCTGATGACTTGTTGCTTCTACCTGAGTAATATGTGATTTTGGAAGTTGATGTTGATCATATAAATCCTTCAGACAGAGCAGTCATACAACCTTACTGTTTTCTTTTCTCTCCAGCCTGTCTGATCTGAAGATCCACATGCAACACGTAGGCAGTGATCAGTCAGATCTAGAGAATATTAATAAAATTCTATTTTCATATGTGGTCATTAATGAAAGAGGTCAGAAAAGAAATGCTGCTACTTTTTTATGTATTGAATTTACAGAGGTAATATTTCTTTAAAGTGCAACAGTAGCTCTTTTGAGTAAACTCATTGGCTTTTGCAGTCATGCTAAATTTGTTTTCTAGCCTTCTGTGGATATAACAAAATGCAGACTTATCTTGACAGTTCTTTTCTTGGAGGTCTTTTTTGTGCCTTGGAGGTCTATTTCTGCAATATAGTGCTGGGGAAGAAATGCCAGTGACGGTTTTGTTTCAATGTCTTGAATACCTTGGAATTGTATAAATATGTTCTGCTGACTTTAAAGTGTTAGCATATGTGTTGGATTCTGAAAGATACATATAAAACCTGACTAAGCACTGAATGGCTAAGAGGAATCAAGTCTAGATGCTTGAGCTCCTTTTGAGACTGTTTTAATTTTTCTGTACTAAGGATAGCTTTGGTGATTTTTGTAGAATTTAAAACTATTTTTGAAGGGATTTTTTTATAACTTATGCTTTTAATTTTGCTATGTGGCATCTTTGTTTTTCTACTGTGAAGATCATCAGCTGTCACCTGGGAACAAATTTCTGGAGTTGGGAAGGATTGTAGCTGTATTTCATGGTGCACTGATGTCTTGAAACAAAAATGAAAACAATGAATTCCCCTCAATGCACAATGTTTGTATTCACTGCGAATGTTTTTTTTAGTAATAATCTATTTATTCATTCCCTGATATGTTTCAATAGCACATGAAGTGACTGTTTTCCTGTTCTTGCACAAAAGTTTTGGATGTGTGTCCAGATTTTTAAAGCCTTTAGGATTCAAGATCTGAAACTGATAGATCCCTGTCATTCTGCTTAAAGCTAGATTTTACCAATTCATAGTTTCAGCTCAAATGCTACTATTCTGACAGTTAAATGAATTTCTGGAGCAAGTGACTGGTACTGGCGTTTGCATGTATTTCTAACGTTTCTGTTTAAACAAATTTCAACCTACTGCAAATTAACTTTGTTTTTATAATGGTATTGTATGAGAACCTTACACTTCATAGTATGAATATCAATGTTGAAATTTGTCATACTCAAAGCTTAATATCTACTTGTATTTGTATACTGCAGCAGTGTCATTGTGATTCAGTCTCTTCAAAGTTGCACATTTAAAATTCTCTAGTATTTTATATTCTAGTTTCATTCTGTGAACTAATTTGTCTTACCAGTTAACAGATCCATTAAGTTAAAATGATTTGTTTTGGCTACTGTGTTACTTTTGTGCAAAGGGAATGAAGACCTTTTGAAGGTCTCTGTTTGTTCTCTGATTAAATAGGAGTGAGAAGAGTTGAGTCAAGTTTTAGACAATGCTTAAAATTTCTTGTAAAAAAATTTCTTGTAAACCTACCAGCCAAGCCCTATGGTTATCTGGAAAGGATGTCTCCTTACTTCAGAGGAGCTGTTTAGTGTGTCCGTGAGACTGCGGGGCTTGTCTTACTTTACTAAAACCAGTTATTGATTGGTTGTGAGGAACAAACTTTTGGGAAAGCAGGTGGCATTAACTTTTTTTCCCCAGAAAAAGTTATTTCTAAATGACTGCAAAGGACAAGAAACTGTATCAGGTTGCTTAAATATAATGATCCTTTACAGAAATAGAAATGCCTTCTTTTCTATTTTTTTTGATAAAAAAAGCTTAAGTATGAAGGAGAAAAATTACCCCTTCTTTTCCCTCTCATTTTAGGGTACAGTCAATGGTGTGCTGTTAGTGACGCCAAATAATATAATGTTTGATCCTCATAAAATGGATCCTCTGGTCCAAGAGAACGGCTGTGAAGAGTACGGCATCATGTGTCCAATGGAGGAAGTCATGTCAGCTGCTCTGTATAAGGAAATCGTGGACAGCAAAATCAAGGATTCATTAAGCATGTAAGATAGAAAAAGCTTTGAGAATCTGTACTGTAGCCATATGTTGACCAAAACTGGCAAACCAGTGTTTTCCTTGTTAAGGAAGAGCATCGAAGGTTGGCTTGGGAAGAAGCTATAAAAAACTTGCTTTACCTGAAATTCTTATATGCTATATGTAGTACAGAATAAATCGTCTTTCATATACATGGATTAAGATATCCTCCAATAGTCTCTTCTAAAGATCAGCGTATAGCACTTCCTCTTCCCCTTCTCCACTATGAAAACAGTAACAGATATGTTTGATTCCTCAATAATTTAAAAATCAGTATATGGAACAGAAAAGTGCAACTCAAACAGTCTTAGGTGTAAATCTTCGTTGTTCAGCATTTTTCACTTGCTTATCAAACTCTTGTTGCGCTGACAAATGGTCCTAAGACTCATTTTCTGAGATTTGTGTGTATTTTCATGGGGCTAGGATGATGGGTTTTCCCTTTTTGACTAGGGAAGGGGCTGCATACTCACCTTTAGTTGTAGCCTTGTTTAGTGTAAACTGTGAATTTGCACTGGTGAGCTTTAATCACTGGTGTTTAGCCTGGCAGTCATTTAAAATCAACTTTAAAGAGTATTATCTTTGTTCCATTCTGTCGCCTAATTTTTATACTATCCTCAGAGGTAGGATAAATTCTGTATTTAAAACCTAAAAGGATTAAAAAACCCAGTTGTCCCCTTCAGCTATCACAGCCCATAAAGTATTTGTGGACTATCTTGATTATCTGGCTTTGGGGAAGTAGCCAAGGTGGAGCTGTCTAGATGTATGAGAGTGTAAACCTGTTTCTGATGTGTAACTTTTAAAAAATGCAGCTGTTTTAAGTAAGCTATGGAGATACTCAGAACTCTGAAAAATACCCTTTTGCAATTCTTACAGGCAATACACTAAGCATGTCTTTCTTGATAATATTTACTATCTTAACACCCAGAAGCAGTAAGTTGCCTCATTGCATTGCCTATTTTTAAGATCCATTTTGATGCAGATCTGTTAGTGAACTGCTATCTTGGCTGCCTGAAGTAATGTGTTTTGAAAGAGCAAATGAAGTACATTTACTACAGTAGTACTTTGGAGTTTTGTTTTAGAATGATGATGCCTTCAGCATGATTGCTTTCTGAAAGCTTATTCAGTTTATTTTCCAGATTGAGTTATAAAAGTAGCTCACAGTTCCTACTTCAATTGATGTACAGTGGAAGCAATAAAATAATGAAAATTAGATGACTCTTTTTAACCTACCTCTCTGAATAATAATATTGTAATTGCAAAACAAGTATTTTTCCTATCACATTCCTTATTAGTGATTTTGTAATGACTTGCAAATCTAGCTTCCATGCTCTGTTGATTTTCTTGCTCTTGTAGTGTGTGTTTTCTGTTTTGTTTATAATATTAATGTATATGGAATGCAAACATGTCTGTTAATAGAAGGTCACATTGTGCTTTCAGAGCCCTGCATGTTCAATTTGATTTATCTTTCTTGTCAAGTTTATAAACTAATAGATGGTTCACTAACTTCTAGTGTTTTCTTCAGTCCCAGCACTTTTATACCTTAGCCTCATAAAAATTTGAGACATATTTGTAAATTCGTGGGAAAATAAAAATCCAATTTCTTAAGTCTGTAAACAGAAGTCCTTACAGCTACAGCAAGATCTGAAAAGACCTGTGTCTTGAGGTATTTGAGACTTAAATCATTTTTTTCACTGTTTTTTCTTTAAATATTCCACTGTTACAATTCATCTTCTTTTCCTTTCCCAACTTTGCCAACTGTCAAACCTGCGTAAACTTGGAAGAACAATCTTAGTATTCAGATTATTGATATGGAAAATGATCATGAACCTGGTGGATTCTTTGGTTCTTAAAATTGCCATTTCATGTTTTATTGTTTCTTTATGTAAGCCACAATCTATGCTGAAACTGGAAAAAAGTGTATCTGATTATATACAGATGTTTATGCATTTCATGAACCTTAGGCTGTGCTTGTATAAGAGCACCTGTTACCAGCATAATTGTGAAAATCATGGAAATGGTCCCATTGAATAGGCAATAAATTCTAACCTACATGCTTTGTAAGCAAAATTACTCCATAAGCGGATGTGAATGCTTTGAAAAAACATCCTGGATTTCAGTGGTGTCTCCATAATATGACCTAACTGAATAAAAAGTTTTATAAAACAGTGGAGTGAATAGGTAGGAGATTAATGTATGAGCTTCTTGAAAGCATTTAATACTAGGTAATGGAAGAGGTGAAGTGCTTGTGACAGCAAGAAAGTTTGACATCAGAACTCTAGTCAAGAGTACATTTAAACATGAGAATGCTTTATGAAGGTTGTGTACTGCTCAGGTGTTTTTTGACAATGGGAGAAAAGCTTAAGTTCTGTACATATAGTTGAGTGTGTTCACAGTACTGTTCTAGTCCTCCTCTTCTAAAGCTCATAGATTTTCTGCTTAGCTTAAATTGAAAGGCAGGTTTAAGTGAGGCTATTACCTATATGCAAAGTAAGTTTTTATGCCTTATTTTTACTTATGCTATTAATCGACATCTTCAATTTGGGGTTTATTATGCCAAAAGGTGGTATCCTCAAAGTTAGGTACCTCCTAAAGACACTAATCACTGTTTTAGGTATTTCCCATGGGCAGAATACTAAGATCTATGTCTTTGATTCCTGATGATCTGCATTGACTGGCTAAGATAGATAAGGTTAGACCAGATGATTTCTGCCATTCACTTCTTACCTGTGAGCTAGGTGACAACTTCCTCCTAGGGTGGGACAGATCTGTACAATTGTATTAGCCTCTTTAGTAGATGAAACTTAAGACTGTGTGCATGATTTTTACGTTTAGAGATTATGGTTGCATGAGCTTTTTATTCTTTTTACTTTGGGTTTTTTATTTTACACTTTAAGTGCCTCAGACAATCTAGTTGGTTTCATAGGAGAGCTTCTTGTTGAAGTAATGTCATGAATTTGAAGTCTTAGCTATGTCATGCTGGTGAAAGATCTGCCCTGTTTACTGTTACGGTATTGTATTTTGTGCTTGTTTATTACTAATGTTCTAGGTTAAATTGTTTTTTGGAGTTTGTTCTTTAAGAGCTTAAACAAAACTTAGTAAAGAAATGAGTTTGTTATAATAGTGTTATAACAGTTATCATTTATTATTTGCCCAACAGAGACATAGACCAGCTGTCAGTAAGAGAACACGGCCATTCCAAGAGAGCTGCAAAGAGCAATACAGATGAGATGGATTCCAGGATTCAGGATACAGGCAATGACAGTGCTAGTACTGCCCCAAGGAGCACAGAGGAGTCTCTTTCAGAAGATGTATTCACAGAATCAGAACTCTCTCCAATACGTGAGGAACTTGTTTCCTCTGATGAGCTTCGACAAGATAAATCTTCTGGAGCATCGTCAGAATCTGTCCAAACAGTAAACCAGACTAGTGCTGAATGTTTAACAGTCATTTCAGACTCAAATGAAGCTGCCAGTGACTTAAAGCCTAGTGCTGACTTGGCTGTAGGTGTTAAACAGTTTGGTACCCGCTTAAGTTCAGAAAGTGCTAAGATGTCTATGAAGGGGGGACAGGAACCTCATGAAAATACTACAGATATCCTCCAGCAGTCTTTGCAAAAATCACCGGGTAGTGAGGAGCGTGGCGAAGAGGCAGAAGTTGGCAAGGATCAAAATTCCTCACTAGGAAAAGAACTCAATAATGAGAAGGAAGAGAAATGTCTGCCTTGTGGAGATACCACAGACTCTCAAAAGAAAGAGACAGCCAGCAAAGGAAAAGTAGTGGGAGAGCAAACTCAAGACTCAGAGACAGAAGTTGAAGAACTCCGGAAACTCTGGAAGACTCACACTATGCAACAAACAAAACTGCAAAGGGAAAATATGCAACAGGAATCACAAAAAGAAATTAATCAGAAAACTGTATCCACAGGAGATGGGCGGTTAGAAGGTGAGTTGGTCTGATATATGGATATAGTTAGCCTTCAGATCTCCAATGTGTTGCACTTCAATTCATTAGAATTTTTGCGGTTTGTTTTCATTCTGTGACCCATCTCCCCACATGTCAGTTTTATTTCTCATTGGCTTGAAGATATGCCAAAATTAAACCACATAAACTAGTGGAGAAAATATTGCTCAGGAAACTGAGAATGCAGATAAATTCATGTAATTTTTTCCCCATTGAATTTATATTGATGTGTAGCAAGGAGCTTTCTGAGTCAAACATGTGCCTTCATAGAAGTATGATGCATGCTCAATTTTATTCCAGATTTCATTCCCGCACACATGGGATATGCGCTCTAATCTACTACAACATTGGTTCATCTGCCTTGCACGCTTCAGCTAGCAAGGTGATTGGTCATACATTTGCATATCCACACCTCTTGCAACACAATGCTCTTCCATTCTTATCTTCACATTCTTAAGTTCCTTCTCTGACCAGGCTACATCCTTATCACCTAAGTACCCTCTTTGATTTGCGCATTTCTAAATTCCCTCTTTGATCTGCTAAGGGTTATTTGTTAGGGTGCCAGGAGGCTAGATGCCCTTACTGTGTCCCCTATCTGAAAGGAATTCTTCAATATTTATGGTCGTATTACATCATAGTATCTTTGTAGAGGCGACTTAAATGAGCCTATAAAATAGATCTCTGATGCATTGGACGCTATATAGCTCACAGTTAAAAATGCTGTTTAATAATCAGCTAGCTGTCACTTAAATTTTGATCACAGTGTACAAGTGTCTGAATGAATTTCAGGGAATTGGTTATTTAAAGTGTATCTGCCTTGTGGTTAAAGTTTATGGTGTGAGCAAGCAACACAGGAATATTAACATTCTGTATGATACTTCAATAACTCTGTTTCATTAGCATCTCATCATACTCTCATGCTGACTAGAACAAGGTTAAACATCCAAAAGCAGTTCTCAGGACAAATTAGAGCTAGATTGTAAGAACCTAATGCTGTGGATACAGGGGAAAATTGGGTTTATTGCTTGAGTACCTTTATTCTTCAGAGATCTTCTGTTAAGGATTATTAGTTGGGAGTTATCATGAAAGTCTGAAGTTTTTTTCATATCGAAAGCTCTCTGCCTTTAAGCAGTTTAAGTATGCTTTTGTACATATTTGGTTTTGCTTTTTAAAAAATTCATAGGTCTCTTTCTGATGCCTTACCATCTTACTAATGGAGATATATAAACTAATTGTTTTAATTGTGCAATATTTTGGGGACTAGAAAAAACCTGTTAGTGTCTGACAGGCATTAAAGATATGTGAAATGCATTTGAAGATCAAATTCTTTGTTAATATTAGAAGTTGAAATTATATTCAGTAGAGGTACACTCTTTGACAGAAATTTGTCATACACTTTAGATTCTGATACAGTAGCCTTTAGTTTTGTTCTTGATTTTTTTTTTTCTTCTGTTAAGGAAGTAACTGAATTTTGAAGTTTGAAGCATCAAGGAGTGATGCAAACATTCGTCTAAGTTTGACTTTATTTTTAATACTTAAATACTTCTAGCAAATATGTCAGCTATCAGTAATCAGTGGTTGTGACTTAGAAAAAATGCAGTTACTTTTGTGTTCTTTGCCACAATTACTACTTTTCTTACAATTGAATACTGTTTATAATTCAGTTGCGTTTGAATAACTGCAAGTTTTTCATGTCTTATGTGATCTGTACAGTCATAGGGTATTGTGGTGGTTTAAGCACC
>VXBA01004281.1:1106-40665 GCA_013399895.1 Serilophus lunatus
CCAGCTTCTCAGCTTTTCTTTACAAAGAAGTGCATTTGCAAACATTGTAGTCAGGATTGGCTCATCCAATCTAAAGGTGCTAGGATGTCAGGGGAGAAAGAAAAAGTGCTGAAGAGCATAATTGCCAGTGCTTCAGTCCTCTGTGCATGTTCCACATTTGCCTATTTCATTATCCCCTCTCTTTCCCCTCTCCATTGCAGAGACGCATCTGTCTGTCCTCTGGCTCACCTCACTCGCTCGCCTTCCATCCAGGAGGAGGAATGGTGATCTCATTTGGAGCACACCAGTCAGTGTGCTGCATGGGCTCTACTAACATGGCTTCAGTGGCTAAAATTTATATACCTGCAGGGCCTAAAATCCTAAGTTTATTTTCTGTTTTGTTTCGGAATTCTTCTTATTAAAGACTTACTCTGTCAGGTATGTTCCTGACACAAAGGTACTCTGGTCACGAAGAATAAATGTATGCAGTTAATATATGCAATATGGTATTTAATAATTTACCTATGTGTCTGTAGAAAGTCTACTCTGTGGTGGACATGTGACCCCATATCTGATGTTCAGGCTTAATACCCTTCTCCTCACTTAAGTTCTTGCTTTATTGAGGTATGAATGATATTGTGCATGCAGAAGAAGATTTGTGTGTACAGCCTTTTTGAAATTATTTTTTCCTTGTATTTTGTAGTACTTAGTATGGAAATCTGTTCATTTGTTTCATTGATTCATGGAGAGGACACCACAAACCTGTAGCTTCCTCCTAATACTTAAAGGCAAATGGTCCTACATCAATCTAGTATTTTGTGGCTGTGGGGCTTTTTTCCATGGTTGCCAGAAAATAGGCTAATTTGGTTTACTTTTCTGATGCTGCAGATTTAAAATCCAAAGTCACAGGCACTAAGGTATCTAGGGTCAGCATTAGAATTATCATTATGATTGTCACTTTGTCAGTTTACTGGGCAAAACCTTGAGTCTTTGTGTGGGTGCATTGGAGAGCCAGCTAACATTGTTCAGAGTTAACATTGTCCTGAAAGCGCATCCTCTAGGAGCCATGCTGAAATGCAGGCCTGATTTCATCAAGTGGATGAAGTGGACATACAGAGGATGTTCACCTCTTTTGGGAGCCAGGTTGCTAACAGCAGGCACAAGGACATTCTTGAAGTGCTAACTTTGACTTGGAGGTGCTGGTTGATAGGAAGCTGAATATGAGTCAGCAGTGTGCCCAGGTGGCCAAGAAGGCCAATGGCATCCTGCATCAAGAATAGTGTTGCCAATAGGACCAGGGAAGTTATTCTTCCTTTGTACTTGGCACTGGTTAGGCCACAGCTCGAGTACTGTGTCCAGTTCTGGGCCTAAGAAGGATATTGAGTTGCTGGAGTGTGTCCAGAGAAGGGCAACGAGGATGGTAAAGGGGCTGGAGCACAAACCCTATGAGGAACGGCTTTGGGAGCTGGGATTGTTCAGCCTGGAGAAGAGGAGGCTCAGGGGTGACCTTATTGCTGTCTATAACTACCTGAAAGGAGGCTGTAGTCAGGTGGGGGTCGGTCTCTTCTCTCAGGCTCCCAATGACAGAATGAGTCTTAGGCTGCATCAGGGGAGGTTTAGATTGGATATCAGGAGGAACTTTTTCACAGTGAGAGTGATCCCCCACTGGAATGGGCTTCCCAGGGAGGTGGTGGAGTCACTGTCCCTGGATGTGTTTAAGGATAGGTTAGATGATGAACTAATGGTATGGTTTAGATGGTTTAAATGGTTTAGATGGTACAGATGTTAGACTGATGTTGGGTAGGTTGTTAACCTAGGTAAAGGTTGGACTTGATGATCTTCATGGTCTCTTCCAACCTTATTATTTCTGTGTGTAACTGGGATTGGAGCTCTGTGGCAGTCTGTCACTGAAGGTGAGTATTTGATGTTTAAGGGACTGAGATACAGAGATTGCATCCCAAAATTTTATTTGTCTGTATGACCCTACCAATGCAAAGTTCAGTGCACTACCAGGATCTGGGTAGTCAGCAGGAAATTTTTTAATTATTTGAAAATTTGTTCAGGTGATAAGTTTTCCATGTGATTATGACAAATTTAAGGGGAGACAATCCCTCTCTCCCCTCCTTGGCCCACACCCCAGCAGCTCCAAATCCATAAAAACATAGCCCCTGAGTATCTTAAAACAGCATGCTGGCTCTTTAATGTGACATAGTTTTCTGAAAGCTTCTTTCCCCTCTATGTGATATGGTAAGCTACAAGGAGCACAAATGATTGAAAATGGCTGTTTTCCCTGAGCAGTTTTGCTGTGTTCTCTTCATTAGTGTTCTTTTAATAAAGACTGAGAAAACACTGAAATTAATAAGACTGCATGGAAATATTCTTTTATATATGGAAATTACTGCAACATAATGGAATTTCAAGTCTTAGGAAACCAACTCTTAAGTCCACCTACAGAATTCCCTCCAATAAACTGTTATTAAATTAGCCTGTTGAATTCTGTCAGATTTTTTTATCCTTTCATAATGTCATAGGATTTCTTGATAGAGCGATAGATCTGTTTTTGCTTTTTTCCACCCCCCGTTGTGTCTACAGCTCAAGAAAATAAAATCTGAAGCATTTTGATTCTTGCTTTCCCTGTAGTCTTTCTCAGAAAAATGTCTCTGTTATTAGAAAAGCCTGACTATTACCACCCCCCTGCCCTCTACCATGGTTGAAAATTTTCTGGAGCAAACGTTTTACGAAGGTAACTCAGTCTAATAAAAGCATTTTGATGGAAATATTTTAAGTGAGACTGGTAATTCAAATGTTCCCTTGATCCTTTGATAAAATTATGTTTTCTTCTCTGTTCATCCTGCAGAACTTGACTTTCCTTGTTGGCAACTGGGGTCTTGGTGTCGCAGTGTACCTTTGTGGAAGGGAGCTGTGTACTGCATCAGGATTGCAATCACCCTGATCTCTTTTCTTCTCAAATCATAAGTGAATTCCTATGAACCATTTAATGTCTTCATTTTATTCAAAAGTGGTCTTTTCCTTGTGCCCTGCATGTGTCCCACTGTAGGCTGCCTGTAACAGCAGGCATTTAGCCACAGCCTGAAAATACAAGAAGGTCAAAGGATGGTAATGTGATATTAAACAGTGCACATTACTGACAGGTGATATTTTATTGGAGGAGGTTTCATAAAGACAGCAGTTTAACAGGAATCAAGAAGTAAATATACAGTTATAATTTAAAAAGTTAGTGAACTTATATTTTGTGATAGTTTTTGTCAGTAAGTAATTTCTGCAGACTTCAGTTCTAATTTATTTGTGGCATAAAGGGAAAATGAAGTAAAAAATACTCCATGTTTTATTGAAGACCTCTGCAATTCTGAAATGTAGAATTAGTTTCATCTACCAAGACAAATATTTTACCTTGTTTTCAGTCATTGTGTGTGGTGGTTTGAACCACCATTTTCACTACGTGGGCACAATTGCAATGACAGAAGACTACAGAATTTAACAGCAGGTGATAGTTTATTGTTTGGGGCTCGACCAGAAAAAACAAACTTTATGGGAACCCCTAGGCTTTACACAAAGAAATACCTGACAGAGTCATGCAGAAAAAAAACCCCAAAAACCAAACTGCTTCTCAAGGCCAGGTGGGGCTGGCCAAGAAGCAGGAGAGGAAGCTGCCTCTCTCTCTCTCTCTGATAGTACCACTCCCAGCCCTCGAAGTCTCTGCAAAATACAAAAGAAGTGAAAAGCACCCCCCACCCCAGGGAGACCCTCAGGGAAGCTTTCACTTGCAATTATGCTAGCTTAGCTCTGGTGCTGTTGAAGGTGGGCGGAGTCAAGCTGCGAGGTCTGGAACCCAGGAGGAGAGGGGCTGTACTGCTCCCCAGCTCAACAGGAGGCTAAAAAGAGGGAGGACTTCTGTGTTCAGCTTTCGAAGCCCTCCAAGTCTCACGCGAACTCGCTCTCTTCTTCCCGGCTAAGCTGTCTTCTGGTTGGTTGTCAGCGCTGGGCTCTGCCCTCCTCCAGGATCTCCACTCCAAGCAAAATGCCGGTTCCTGCTAAAGACTATGTGCTCGAGGTTTTGAGGCACCATCTTTACTGGCCACGGGTCACCCTCAGGGTCACCCACGGCACCCTCAGAATGGCTGCCGCCCATGCGCAGCCACTGTCAGCAAGGCGCCAGCACAGGGCAACCTGCCGCTGTCCTGGGGACCCCGCAGGAGGAATCCCCGGGACAGCGGGACCGCCCATGATTATCCAGGGCGGCTGCCATGCCCACGTCGCCGACAGTGGCTGCTGGGGCGCTCCCCAAGGCCGCTGCCCCATGCCGGGACTGTGGGACCCCCACCCGGGATCCTTCATAGTGGCGTGGGGCCGGCAGCACCTGCTGTCACCCACGCCAGCGGGGCCGGGATCAGCCGCCACCGGAGGGAGAAGGTGCGGCGCCATGGCGCTGGCTCCATGCCGTGTCACCCACTGCCGCACCAGACCGAGGCTTCGTGCCCAAGCAACCACCAAGATCAGCCCAGCCCGCTGTGGCGCGGGGTGGGTGCTGGCATCACAGACAGAGCCACCGAGCCCTGGCGCTGCCCGCTACTGGCGCTGGCGAGAAAAAAACGGAGCAGTGGCCGGAAGTGGCCAGAGCAGCCCTAAACACAGCACCAGCTGGGACTGGGCAGTGCTCCCCGCCCTCACGGGGCCGGGGGAAATTGCGGGAGCCTGCTGCACCACTGCAAGCCGCCGCCCAAATCCAAACCCTAACATTGTGTAAAATTAGTTTGGTCAATAAGAGGAAAAGTGGTCAGTCAGTGATGTTATCACATCTTTTAAGCAGTAGCCTGCTAGTCTAGGAAAATACTTATGTTTTCAGGATGGAACAGCACTACTGGAGACTTGAAATTTATTATTTCAGTCCAAAGACAAATTAATATGATTTTTGAAATGGCCTGAGTATGTAGCAGTACCCATTTTCTTTTGTCATTTACATTTTCTGATGTATAAGTGGAAGACTTCTGTGAACAAACAATTATTCATATCTCACTTGCAGGCCGAAATGACCTACTAAAGATAAGGAAGAAAGAGGCTTTGTTAAATTCATGCTTAAAAAGGCTGATGTTCTTGTCTCTGCTTTTAAGCACATCACTAAAGAAAGTTGATTTGCTGACATGTTTTTGAAGCGTGACGTTCATAAAACCACACAATCCTAACAGGCAGAGCAGCTACACTCCAGGTATTCATAGAGATGGGGAATAGTAATAAAGATCATAGCTAGTATGTTTTCAAAGGGGAAATCATCTCCTCTTTCCCTTTTAAAGGACCTTATGCTTGTAAAATTCAACCACAGGCAAAAACACCAGGAAGATGCCAGTTGACAAAACTGGATCCAGTTTATTCAGCAGACACATGTTTTCAGGAAGGATGAAGAGGGAAAAAGTGGGAAGGAAATGAGAAACACCCTTGTCAAGGTCAGATATAAAGCAGAAGGGCATGTCTTGTTTCATATCAGAGCATAGGAGAGAATAGCATGTGCCTGAGAATATCATCTAAATGCTTCTTAAACTCTGTCAGGCTTGGTGCTGTGACTGCTTCTCCAGGGAAGCTCAGAGCTTCTCTTCCTAATATCCAACCAGGATAGTAGGTGATGCTGCACCAGTGCAGAGCAGAGGAGGACAATTTACAAGAAAACTTGCTATAGTTAATATTTGTACACAGAAAATTGTAAAAATAAGTGAAAAGGTTTGTTGCAAACTTCTAATATTTGAGTTATTGTAAATAACAGAGCTATACTAAAAATAAGAGAGATCTGGATATATACCATGCAATAATAAGACCTGAAAAGATTTGAAAATAGCTAGCATTTATAGAATTCCACTAATTTCATCCCTGTCAAATGCTAATAAGTTTGTCTCAAATGCTGGCTTGCTTATTTCCCAATATTTTCATGTATTTGCAAGCCACTCTGCATAAAGAGTATTCTATAATTTTGCTTCAGAAAGAAAAAAGACATGTAATTGCATTGTCTGTCTGTTTCAGAAAGAAGATGAAAGAGGAAAGGCAGAAAAATATTGCTTGAGCTTGGAGGCTGATTTCAGGAAAACTTATGAAAGGAGGTAGAGGCATGCAGCCTTACAGAAACTGACAGCAAACTGCAAACCTGCCCCAGCGGGATGGGCTGGCAGGTACAAAGTTCTTGGCCACATCTGGGGTTGACACTGAGCACACGTGCAGAGCACAGGCCTGCAGTGCCAACAGGTCTTAAAGTGCAGGGCTGTCCCCGGTGCTACAAAGGATGCTACATGGGGTGCTGGGGTAAAGAGGAATATAAGTACTGGCAAATCAGGGTTTATCAGTTTTTGCTGCTGATGGAACACCTCCACCTTTTTTGGTTATGTTTTGTTGGTTTTGTTTGTTTTTCTGCTGGTTTTTTCTTTCATTTACTTTCAGAAGATTTAAGCATTTTGATAAGTGCTGAATGTGATTTGCCTGTTTCACATGAATGCCATAACCTCAAACTATTCCTTTTGAAAACCAAGGCAGAACCAAGTTAAATAGAAATTATTCAAATATATTTGTCTATTTTTTAACTTAAAAGTCACAGATTTTTTACTTCGGTCCTCTATAAAACAAATTTGGAACAAGAGAAACCTTTGGCCATCTTTCAGATCAGGATTGAATTCATGCCTGGATGGCTTATGAGTCTTCACAGCATTTGTTAGTTTACACTGATTTGTTTTGAATGTTCTATTTTCTTAAATGTTTTCAAGCCACTTCATCATTTCTATAGGCAATTTACTCCAATTGCTCCTAAATCTGTTCCAATCAAGCCAAGTATATACATCCAAAGAAAACATAATTTTAAGAATCAGTAAAACATATTTTTGTGTTTTCATTTTTTTTTTCAATTTTATGATTTCACAGACTTTAGAAAACTGAAGTGCTTTTTCCAGCAAAGCAGGGGGCACTAAAGATAACCTGCTTTTTCATTTGAGCATGGAGAGAGAGCTCACTTTGGTGCAACATGCACCAAGAAACAAGAAATATAGATAAACATTAAGAATTGTATTAACTGGAGTGAATACTGCTGTTACCATCTGTTACACATCCTTTCATCTAGACATCTGTTACATTCTGATGAATGAATTAAAGGATTTGAGACTTTTCCACATTTAGTAGGTCAAATCTAATTTGGTGTGTTAGGAAATGTAAGTGAATAAGGAGCTATGTATGTGAATAATCCCTAGAAATGGATCAATCTTTTGTGATGAGCTCTCACAGTTTCAGTGAAATATAGTGTAAAGTGGGATGGAGGTCAGGTATTGCAGTTTGTCCTGTTTCAATTATTCCAGACTGATAAAGGTATGATTTCCATAGCACAGGAGTAAGGTCAGCAGAGCTATTTCAACGGACAGTGTGCTCACCTTAGCAGTACTTACCTACAGACATTCAGATGGGAAGTATTCAGTGCTGGTTTTTGGACCTAGTAAGAGAGAAAGCTCTAAGAAGTGATCAGATTTCTGCTTCCCAGAGCTTCTTGATGACAGAGAAGCAGAAGAAGCAGTGTGACTACAGGCCAAGTATTTCCAGTGCTTTCACATTAAAGAAATAATTTTCTGAGCTGTGGTTTGTTTTTTTTCTTAAGATGTCTGTCTCATAGGAGACTATACCTCCTGACGCTCTCTGGCTGTAGACTCTGGAAAATGTGTGGTATTACAGGAGCTTCCAGAAGTGGTGATTTTTTAGGAACAAAACAACCGATCAACTAACGACACCAACAAACAAAACAAAACAACACCAAAAAAAGTAGGAAAAAGAAATTAACCATCTTTGCTAAAAGAGTAATAGTCTCAAAAAGAGGCTTGCATATGTGTTTGTGAGGAGAAGAGATCAAAGATCAGACTGTGATTTATTAGGAAGACAGATTGAAAAATCTTCACCTTATACTGAAATTTCAAGCATATATTTTTCTCTGTTTGTCACCTTGACTATATTATGGTTTAAAAGTACAATACCTCAGTACCTTGAATTTCTTCATAGGTTAAATTCACACTTGCAGGTTGAATTGGTTTTGCATGGCCAGGTTTTGATAGCAGTGGAGGGTTACAGGGATGGCTTCTGCAAGAAGCTGCCAGAAGCTTCCCCCCATGTCCAGCAGAGCCAATGCCAGCCCACTGCAGGCCAGATCCACTGCTGGCCAGGCCAGGGCAATCAGAAGTGATAGTAATGCTTCTGTGTAGTGGGTTAACCTTGGCTGGCCCACAGTCAGGTGCCCACAGTCTCTCTAACCCCCTCTTCCCCCTGCCACAGCCAGGCAGGGAAAAAAAAAAAAAAAGAGATGGTGAACAGTGGGTTGAGATAAGGCAGTTTACTAAAAAGCAAAAGCAGAAAGCAGAGCAAAGTGCACGCAAAAGCAGAGCACTAATCTAATCTCTACTTCCCATCCGCAGCGATTGACTGGCCACATCCAGAGAAGTAGGGCTTCAACACGTGTAGTGGTTCTCTTGGTCAGCCACCATGGGAGACAGTAGATGATCCTCAACTTCCTGCTTCTCCTTAGCTTTATACCTGAGCTGTCATCATATGGTAGGAAATATCCCTTTGGCCAGTTTGGGTCAGCTGGCCCACTTGTGTCCCCTCCCAGAATCTTGCTCTCAGCCGGGGAAGGGACACTAGAGTCCCAATGCTGTGCTCAGCAGTAGTAAAAACACTGATGTGTTATCAGCACCATTCCAGCCATCACTGCTCAGCACAGCACTGCGAGGGCTGCTGTATGGAGAAATGGGCTCCATCTCAGACAGACCCAATACAGTAGGGGAAGAAGCAAGCTATTTTTTTTCCTTATTTTGGTAATCACCACCGCTNAGTTATTTTGTCAATGAAGATGGGAGCCAGAGAAGAGCAGTGTGAGAACATGTGAACAACAATGCAGACACCAAGGTCAGTAGGGAAGGAGAGGGAGGAGGTGCTCCAGGTGCTGAGGCTGAGGCTCCTCTGCAGCCTGTGATGAAGACCATGGTGGAGCAGCTGTGCCCCTGCAGCCCATGGAGGAGGTCCACACTGAAGCAGAGATCTGCTGAGTCATGGGGTGACCTGTGGGAGACCCGCTCTGGAGCAGCCTGTGTCTGAAGGACTGTACCTCATGGAAAAGTGGCCCACATGGCAGCAGTGTGTGAAGGAGTGTTGCCCATGGGATGTACATATGCTGGAGAAGTTTGTGAAGACTGTCTCCTATGGGAAGGACCCCACGGGAGGCAGGGAAAGGACTCCTGTCTCTGAGCAGTGGCAGAAACAACAAGTGGCCATAACCCTCATTCCCTGTCTCCCTGTGCCATTGTGAGGGAGGAGATAGAACCTGGAAGAAGAGAGGGGTGACGGGAAGGTGTCTTTAAGATTTATTTTACTTCTTATTCTCCTGCTCTGATTCCATTAGTAATAAATATATCCCGAGCTGGAGTCTTTTTAACATGTGATGATAATCCTGGTCCTTATCTCAGCTCATTAATCCTTTTTTGTATATTCTTACCTCTGTCCACTTGCAGAGGAGATGAGAGAGCAGCTATAGTGAGAGTACCTGGCATTCAGCCAGGGTCAAACCACTACATATGTGAATTCCTCTGCATAGGGTTTGGATGATTTTTGTGTCCTACCTAAACATTGCCTATATTTTTACTATGAGCTGAAACACCTTCTCTGTATCTCATACTGACTGTCTGTGCAAAGCTGTTACATACAAAAACTGGAGCACACTTTAAAAATAGGACTCTGTGATAACTGCCTGTATGATAAATTAATAATGTAGATTTAAGATTAATGAAAACTGGTCCAACAACTGATTTTCCTGCTGTGGGGAAAAAAAACAACGAAACAAAAACAAAACAAAATAGCTAGCTATATTAATTTCTAATATATACATTTTGCAAAAAATGTATGGTGGTTAGGCTTTCAGAGATAGTCCTTAAACACTCAAGACATTTTCATTTTAAGTATGAATCTATAAATATAAATTTTAGGAGGGGAAAGAAAGAAAGAAAGATAAGCATACATCTTTTCAGTCAGCAGACAAGAAAAGATATTTAAATAATGATACAATTTGACATGACAAGGCAGAGGTAACTGAAAACAGTATTTCTTAAAAAAATTAGTGTTGCAAAACAGCTGCCCAAAATTACAGATGTTAGTCCTTCCCTCACCAACTAAAATGGAACATGACATATAAACAATACAGTACACTCTGTACAGAAATAAAATAGGTAAGGAATGTCCAAATGTATGACTGAAGATCTTTGTCAGGGTATGAGAGAGATGGATGGGAACACCCTTTCCAAACTTTCTGTTCCTTCCCCTTTGCTTTCTCTCTGTCTACCAATTTGTATTTCATAACATAATGAGTTACTGAAGGTTGTGAACCAGCATGGCATGACCTTACCTCATACCCCTGTGAGAAGGCTGAATGCAAAGGCTGTGTGCTTCATTCCCCAAATACAGTTTGGATCATAACCTATTGTTGTTGTTTGGTTGTAGTGGTGCCAGAACAGACATTTTTCTTGTCTGGATTCCAGTAATATATCTCACAGCTTACTTTTTTTTTTCCATAACTTGCCTAGTCTATCTTCTCAGCTTATATTTCTCCCAATATTGTTGGTCACTCTGTTGCTTACTAGACTGTTGAAATCTGTTGCAATCATTTCCCTTATGATGATGTGGGAGAATATAACCCTGTGGCTGGGGAATTATTGTGTTTGAATAGTAGAGGGAAAGAATTACACATACTTAGTGCGAAGTGGATCATTAGCTCACACACTGTTACTATTTTTCTAGAACTTTCCCCTTGCTATCCCTACGCATTTCCAAATGAAGGAAAGAGGAGGAGAAAGGAGGGAAGGGGAGGGGAGAGGAGGGAAGGGGAGGAAAACAGAGTTTTCCAGGATTCCTTCCTAGTGAAATTGCCCGGATCCTAAATATAAAACTGGGAGCGTGGGAGAGCAGCTCCATGTGTAGACTGATCAGATGTGAAGGCTCATCCCTGCATTGTTGCTGAGGTAGACTTACACCCACTCTGGCCCTTCTCACCAAGTCTGAATTTGTTTTTGTAGAGAAGCTGAACCAGAGTAAATGGTAGTATATTTTAATATATGAATATACATCTATTAAACCACTTTGTGTGATACTCAATGCATGTTGCTGGGAAGAGATGCAGTGAAAGGATGTGTTAACAATTAACTACCCTCTTTTAAGACTTAGATATCCCCCTATTTTTGTGCTATGCTTTAGGACCAGTAGGTGTTCGTGTATAATGTCAAACAGTATTAATCTTGAAGAAAATGTGGAAAGGACTGAGTTGCTTTTAAAAAAGCTGTTATTTAGTGATCTTCCTCACAACACTTCTATGTTTTCCTCCCTGCAAATATATTCTGTAACTTCTGCTTCATTTTTCCTTGTGTATGTGCCTTCAAGTGTCATCAAAAGCTAACCAGGAGTTCAGATCTGCTGTTTCAATGTTGGTGCCCATTCATAACTTCCAATCTCCCTGAATTATGTCTTTTGGTCCCTGACTCTTCCATTTGGTGCAGACATGCTTTCTCTTCTGTATTGAAGGAATCGCAAAAGATTTTTCCAGGAGGGGGAATTAGATGAACAAGATAATCCTTCTAGTTGGTATCCATTATTTCCTCATTTCTGTGGCTTTGTGACTGCTTTTAACTCCTCAGGTTGCATAGGACTAAAGAGATACAGCTTCATCTAAGTTTTCACACCTTCCTTCACCAAGAGGTCAGAGGTCTGAGAGAAATCAAAGGCTGATAGCAGGAATATTTTCAAAGCTTCACACACATTAGAGACAGCTGGTGGTGTAAGGGAGGCAAACAGGCAAGGCAGTGTTTATTGAGGTCTTCTATCCCGCTACTGAAAAAAAAAATGTTTTATTCTTCTGCTATGGAACATACTCATTAAAACAGATTCATTATTCTTTGTGGATAGATACTTTGTCTTGCTCTGCTCACAGAGGAGTTGCAATGATTTATGCTTGTAAGAGCTTTTCCCCACAAATTATAAGGTTGATCAGGTAATACTATCTCACTGTACTCCTTGTATCCATAGAAAATAAGCTTGCAGCTAAATGTCCAAACACAGAAGACATAGCAATGAAAAAGGCATTTCAGTATATAGATGAATGGAACTCAAGCCTCACCAGCAAGTATGACACAAAATGAGAGGATTGCTGCTGCAGTGGCTTAGAACAAAAAAATAAACAAAAGTTTGCATTTGTTTGCACATGCTGTGAAGACTAAATCTTGTGAAATATACCATTAGGGAGAGATTTGCCTGCTTTGATTCATTAATTTCCCTTTAAGGTGCTTCATTTCCCCTTCCAATCATCTGTCAGTTGATGGGTTTTTGTTGCGTTTTTTTGTTTTGGTTTGTTTTGGTTTTGTGGTTTTTTTGCCACAACACCCCTTGAAGTGTGGAAGTGCTTCAGCTCTAGGTCTGGCTCTTGCCCTCTCTTCTCCTCTGTTTGTGACCTTAGGACTTCAACACTATTTTCTTTCCTGAGTCAGGAAGAAGGGGGCAGCTGGCTAGGACCTTGCACTCATTTCTGTTTATCCACCTACAGTATGTTTGCTTTTCTTTTCCAGCTGCAGTTTTATCTTGCCCCGTTCAGTCACTCACTATTTGGCATGTATATTGTGGCCTCACTTGTCCATTTACTTGGCATGTGCAAAACATCATTTTGTTCAGAAGGGTTTATGGTTTTAACAGAGAGACAGCTTGATTCAGTTCTGGTGCTTGCAAACATATGTTCTGCTTACTTAAGTGGGAGTGAGTGTTCACATGTCAGGGAAATCCTGCAGAAATATAAGAAATTTGCTGATGTCAAGTTAAAATGATTTAAAAAGAAAGAGGAAAAAATCCCCAAAAGAATCAGGCTGGACATATCTGTCAGCATGTTTTCAGGAAGCAAGAAGGAAGGTTGAACAGCTGCAATCCCCTTCCTTCACATTGTAATGGGGATGTGACAGTGTAGTTATTTTATCACTTTTCTTATTGCATACTTTTTTCCTCATCTTCCTGAAGCTGGATTTAGATTTCTGGGTTACAAGACAAAAATTCGGCCAGATGAAATCTTGGTGTGTTACATGGATAATGTCAGTGCTCTCGAAAAAGAAGTATATTGGATGTGTGTTGAATTGCTTTTCTTTATTTAGTACTCTAGTTGAGAGGTAGATAGGGCAAGTGAATAGGAGACTGACATTCATCAGTTTCTGTCTACAGATGCATAGTTGTAGTTCTACTAATTTAGAATTATTTCTTCACCAAATGGAACAAGATTTCTGGCAACATGCTGCAGTTTCAAATAGGTTTCCATCATGTACTGTTATTTCCGGACACAAGCACTTACATTCCAGTAGAAGTCCATCCTGCAAATTGCAAAGCACTCTGACCCTAGTCCAGTAAAGCACTTAAACATACACTTAACTTAGATATGTTACTGTGTTTTCTTGCATGCTTAATATGAAGCACATGCTTAATAGCTCTGCTGGAGCAGGCTCAGGATGCTTTGCAGCTTTGGGATCCATCACTCATGCAAAGACAATCAAAGATTTGAAAGCCTTCATAGATTACCAACTAGTGATTTACTATAACAGCTAATAACTTTTGCTTCTCTTGAAACTAAGGAAGAGAAATCTGTTTTTTAATAGAGTCTTCTTTGTAAGGTCTCAACGTCACTTCTTTGGGCTTCAGCTTTTCTATCTTAGGTATTAGAAAAATGCTCTTCACTCTGAGGGTAGTCAGGCACTGGAACAGGTTCCCTAGGGCAGTTGTCACAGAATCAAATCTGAAAGAGTTCAAGAAGAATTTGGACAATAATCTTCAGGCACATGGTGTGATCCTTGGGAATGGTCCTTTGTAGGGCCAGGAGTTGGACTCAATGACCATTGTGGCACCTTTCCAACTCAGCAATCTCTTTCTAAAAAAAGACTTATTCATTTGCATAGCAGGGCCATAAAACACACATCTGCACAGACAATAAACAGGGTCATTTTTACTGTGGTTTGTTGAGGTTGACCCATCTTTAATTTACATTTGGGATTTTGTCTGAACTGCTTTGGGGTTTACAATCCAGTATCCAGATGGTATTCCCAGACATGCAAAAATTATCAATGTAAAGATAGCAATGATCTGCAGGGATGCCCCTCCGAGTGTAACTGAGCTGTTCCCCTATGTACCACTCTCCTGTCTTTGCCCACAAGCATGTGCATACACATAATTAGACATCTCATTACATGAGATCCCCTTTAATTACCAAGAGAAAGGGGATATGTGCATCTTGCTGGGATCAACGCAACCTAACAAGTTGGCTTACTGGTACTTGTTATGTGACATGTTATATGACATACTGCCATGATAGTTACTCTGCTCCCTAGCCAGATGCACGGAAAAATAAAGAAAGACCTGTCATAGAAATTTCTGGCTTATCTTAGGGTAAAGTGAAAGTGAGCATTATCCAGTAATTATGAGCTGAAGTGTGGCTTTAGTCTTCTGCTAAACTGTCTTTTTTCCATAAAACTTAGTTTCTGCTTTTCATAATACAGATATGGCTTGGCCATATTTTTTTTCTGTAATTGAGCTGCTTCTACGATCACACCATAACTGCTTACTGTTCAAATTATTCATTACCTAGAATTTTCTCGGTCTTTCTCATGGCATCTACAAAGTCTTTGGGTAACCCACAAAAACTGACATTGACTAGACATGGTCAACAGAAATTCTGGATGGCAGCTGGAACATATATGTATTCAGCTCCTCATGTGAATATTTCACTTATATTTATGTGTTTTCCGTATATATAACCCTGAAGAAAACAAATAGAAATCATCATGAATCAGCCTGCCTAGAAGTGCAATAAACTGCCATAGCAAGCTTTTTTCCCTGCAGTTAAAATACCTATTGAAAACTGAAATCTGCATGCTTTTTAGTTCTGGGTCTGTACGTATGTAAGAACCCATTGTTTCATCTTTCAATAAATTTTTCACTTCATTAACTATTACTAGAAAACTCTGCATCAGCTTTGTATGTATTTTCTTAAATTTACAGTGGGCACATGCAATGTTTTCTGAGAGATGATGCAGAAGTTAGCTGTTTCAGATGTACTAGAAATTTCCCCTTCACTCAAAAAGGCTCTGGCATCAGATTAAAGGGAGAATATAATCCCAGCTGAAAACCGGGTTTAGGCTCCCTGACCAGGTCTGGAGACCCACCCTGCATTTTAGACGTGTTTGTTGGATTTGCTACATAACTAAGGAGAAAGAGAGTTTTATCTAGTCATCACTGCAGTGTTCGATTTATGTGTCTTAGCTTCTCCAGAACCCTTTAGCCTTGGCTGAATATTTGGGTTAAAAGTGAGCTGCCATTTACCTAAAGAATTTTGTGTGAATAAATAATCTTTCTCACTAACAAAGCCATTTGACTCTGTCCTGATGGAAGCTGTTTCAGTTTCAGCTTGTGACTGTTGCTTCATATTATGTGCCAGATAAGGATTGTGTTCAGCTGGTTTTTTACTCTTCTTGGAGATTATTGTATTAAATGTGCTGTTAGATGAACTATGGGCAGAGTGTGATGAAGAAGCTGAAAGAAATAGCTCCTGCATCTGGGCATATCAGTAGACAAAATATTAATACATCCGTATTATTTTAAAATTGACATCAGAAGTTGTTGACTGAGGTTTCTTTTTCTTAGCATTGGTGCCATTACATGCAACGATGTTTTTCTTTTACTAGCATGTGATTTTGAATACTGTTTGATGCCTTTGCATCGTATGTGCAGGATCTCTCATGCTCAGGGCGGAACAGCGTGAGAAAGAAAATCTGTTTGCCCCAGTCAGTTAAAAATTAAAGATGACTGAGCAAAAGAGTGGCAGTGCCTTTGCCCCCAGTGCCATGGAGCTGCCCTGTACCACTTTCCTTTGTAGGTTTTGCAGCAGGAGGGGGAAGGTGGAGGAGACTGATAAAGTCCTCCTGCAAAAGAGAGGCTTTCTGGCTGCAGGGATGTGAAGTGTTTGGAATGTGTCCAGCTCTGCACCCTCCAGCACCAGGTGCCAAAAAGGTAGCAGGGAGAGAGGGAACCCAGGTGACAACCTGGAGCATGAAGCTCACCAATGCCTTAACTCTTGTATGAATGCAGCTAACCTCTTTATACATCAGCCAGCAAGCAGCTGAGGAAGGGCAAGGGGATCCTTTGTTTCCAATCAGTTTGCAAAGTGTTCTTTTAGGGACCAGGAGAGCAGTCCCACAAGGCCATATGCCAACAGTAAATATCCGTGATAAATATGGAGTCTCTGATCCCTCTTCTCTATTGCCTGCCATTGCTCTGGCGGGGAAACTCTCTAAGTAAATAGGTATTTAAAGTTCGACCCAGCTGTCAAGTTTACATATTGGGAAGATTCCTAGACACCCCACTACTGGGCGCCTTGTTCATGGACAGTGTGCTGAAAGATACTCAGATATATATGCGCAAACTAAGAATGATGTGTTTGACCTGTGGATGTCAGAAAGCTCGTCTGAAATCCTACTAACCTGAAACTTCTTCTCTGAAGTACCATTCCAACCCTGCTCTGACTTGCATTTTTTATTAAAAACCTATCACAAAACCAAACCAAAACAAAAAAAGTTGTAGTGCTAGAATGTTGAACTAAGGACCTCTTTTTTTGTGGCATAATTACAGATACTGGTTTAGACAGCTTTTTTTGTTTTTTAAAAAAAAAAAGTTTTCTACTTTCCAAGTCACAGGAGGCAAATATTGTTTAGTTTTTCTCTTATTAACCTGTTTTGGAGCAGGTTAATAAAGGAAAGGAAGCTCAAATACTCCTAATAGGTATTTGCCATAAGGTGCTGTCATTTGTGCTTTCAAATTGTCCCAGTCTGCTGAAATAGTTAACATTACCTCATTATCCTTTGATGCTGAATATGCAGTTTATTAATACCTTAAGGTGGTGTTTCATTTGCACCCATGAAGTTTTTCTCATGTTACATGTCAGTAAAGGTAGAGAGTGCAGACATAACAACAGTACCAGTTGGTTAGAAAGTCCAGAGAGATGGCAATCCCAGATACCTAACCAGTGGAAGACGAGGGGCCCTAACAAGCTGGTAGTTCAGCACACTAAACAAAAGAATGCAAAAAGGGGTTTGCCTCCAAGAGAATAAATTCCGAAGGGTTTCAGAGAGTGAGGGAGGGTGGGATTGTGAGGGAATCCATATGTGCCTTCCTGTGCTTGGCCCTTGGAGAAGAACAGAAAGATACTGATGCGGAATTTGGAGCTTGCATCTGGAAACAACCTGTTTCAAAAGGTTTAAAATCTTGTGCTCAGTAACATTAAAAAAAAAAAAAAGGTGAGGGGGAGATAGGGGCAGGAGCAAGCCATGGCAGGTAAAGGTAACACAAAAAGAAAACAAGAGGTACTTTCTCTTTGGGATGCTTTGCAGGCCCTCATTTATATTACGTAGGACATCAGCAAGTGTATCTATCCTTTTCCTTTTCCTTTTCCTTTTCCTTTTCCTTTCCCCTGTCCAAGTGCAGCAACCAGGAGGGCATCATCTCACCTGATTGCAAAATGAGGTCTTACCATAAGTTGCACAGTGTGTCAAAAGGTAAAGACTCAGTGATAATTATGAGCGCAGGCTCCTGTTCTGGTTGTGAGGCCCCACTTCCTCGTTGTCATTGTCCAGGTGCAGTGCTTTGGTTTCATACTTTCTCCTCTGCACAGGAGCCATGGCTGCCGAAGTTGGCTGCTCCTGCTTTTTTGGTGAAGGTGCAGGTTGAGTTGGCATGACAACCGTGGGTTTAGCATGGTAAGCATTGATCAGGGTTGAACATAGTGCCGATGTTGACTTTCCTCGACACTGTCACTAGGGTTGTCCCCCAAGCACTCCTGTACCTTGCTGGGGATCTGAGGGTGGGCAGAAGAGTTCCAAACTATTGGGGCAGGATGGTCTTTGAACACCTGGTGTATTTCCTCCATAAGTACTGCCAACCGACGGGGGTGGGTTGTGTCTGGTGCAGGCTGTGGTGGGGCAGCAGGCTGTTGTGGCTGGGCAGCAGGCTATGGTGAGGACTTTGTGACTTTCAGAGCAGTTTCTTGTACTGTGCTGCTGGTGTCCAAGGTGGATCACTGGACAGCATCCCTAAGCTCTAGGGCAGGTGTGGTAGTTATCCTGGGGAACTCAAACTTGTCCTTAAAATTGAGATAGAGAGTGTTTCGAAACATCAGCAAGAAGAGAATGTCCTTCAAATCCACTGTAATCTTAAACTCTTCAAAATTTATAGCATTGCTTCCAAAATGAAAAGAGGTGAAACCCTGAGAGGAGGAAGAGGTACCTCTCAGAGTCCCCCTACTGAAAAGTGTACCGCTCACCATAAAACTCCAAGGACATGGAAGTAGTGTATCCACTGATACACACTGCCAAAGAAAACTGCAGGGCCTGAATTCACCATGCCCCCAGACCAGTCTATGAATTTAACGGCGGCCAAAACTACTTTAATTACCTCACTGCCAGCCAGGGCATGCCAATTCTTCATGGTGGGGTGGGGACTGCCCGGCCTCCCTCACTGCTGTGACAGTTTGAGCTTCCAGGAAATGCACATGCAGCCTGAGGCTGCGTTGAGTGCTGCTCACCGCTACGCTCCACCTCCGTGCTGTCCAAGCCCCGAGGGTGGCTGCACACCATGCATCAAAGGAGGGAGCAAGCACCTGTGGGAACTGCCGCCACCCGACAGGTGCGGAGCAGGAGGGCCACCCATCTAAGCATGGGTCCAGGGCTGGGCAATCCTGGAAAAATGAGGCACCAGGGCCACCACACATGGTGCTTTGATTAATTTTTGCAATAACCTGACAAAGTGGACAGAGCAGCAGAACTAAACTGGTAGCTGTTGTCTGTTTTTGCTAGGGCCTGATATCAACTCTGTTACTACCTTGAATACCTAGAGCTGTATATGACAAAGCATGACCTGTAGATATTCAAAATGAGACACAAATATAGCAGTTAAAACATTTCAATACAAGCTACCCATGGCAGCATGGACCTCAAAAGCAAGTGGAAACCTTCTTTAAAGTGCTGATTTACCTTCGTGCGCTGTCCTGTAAGCAATGGCAGAGTGTAACTGCTCCATAAGCAGCTGTGTTTTCTCTGGGATGGCTGGATGTCTTTAAGACAGTGATGAGATCTATTCTAGCCATCTTTACACATAAGTCAGACACAGATATTAGAAGTCATTAAAGGTCTTTGGGCTACTCCACCTTTTAGAGCCTTAGTTTTTCAGAGATTAGAATCTTCCACTACACTGACAAGCAGTTAAATTTAAGCCAGTATGACTTCACAAAAATGCTTTATAAGTATCTAAGTTAAACTGAAAGTCACTTGAGTAGACCTAAAGATGTTGTTTTAGAAGATTACTTAGGTTACTGAGTTCTCATTGTACTTTGAAACGTCATTGATTCAGCTGTAATATGCTAAATTCATCTGACTAAGAATTGGCTTTAAAATTTATTCTGGGTTTTAAAATAAAAAAGATTTTTTTTTCAACTGTTTATCTTATTCTTTATGTCAGAAAGAATATCAATGGTTTAAGATTTTTGGAGAACAGAAACTTTTGAGAATATTTATAAACTCTATCTTCAACATAAGACAGTGGTTCTTATTTTTTCTTTTCTTGTTTTTGTTGTTTTTTTTAAATTGGTAGGCTTCATCTTAACTTTGATCAAGAGGAAGCAAATAGATCTGGCAAATAAAATTCTACTCTCTGCAGCCTAAGAAAATAATACATAAGTCAGCAAAACAATACTATCAAATAATATTTAGAACTTCAGAATCACTATCAAATGAATATTTTTCTCCATGTTTTATTTCAGTACTGTGGTCATAAAGTTACCTATAACATGTAAAGCCCCCATCAAAATGCCAGGTATTGAAGAACAACTGATGTCAGGTTTCCCCTTTGAATTGAGATGAGATCTAAGAATCATTCCCTGAAATGAATGATGGAATTAGACTAAATATTCTTCCTCTTCTACTGATTTCAACATTAGTTCCTACATTGTTATTACATGTATATTGCCTTATGGCTCTTTCTTCACAAATCAATTTAGAAGCTTTATATTATTTTCTTGCATATGATTGCATAGAATAATCTCCAAATGGATAACTTAAAACTCCCAGAGCAGTTTTGCAAGTTGCAAAATTATCTGTTTAGCAGCTACTGTTCTGTATACTCTGAGAGAAACATTTCCAAGAGTTTCTAAATCATGTTGGCATTTTTAAATATTTGAACATTTAAGAAGAAAGGAATATGTCACCCACATAAGAAAAAGGAAATAGGATGTGTGGGAGGAAGAGAGCAGGCAAATGTGAGAACTAAAGACACCAAAAATAAGATTAGAGGATTACTGGGGTAGAAGTTTGAAAAGATAATGGCCTGTTCTGACATTTCCCTTATTCTGTTGAGTTACTGCATTTAGTGTCCACTTAGCAAAAAAATAATATATGTCTCATTGAATTTGATACAAAATCTGGTGTTTTATTTTAAAAAGGTTAAAAAACTGGATTTTCACAGCTACTCCAGATTTTTTTCTATAGAGTCTCAGAGTGTGATCGGCTTCTAAAGGCTTGATCACAGTTTGCCACAGTGTGCCAGGATGCATCTTGAGTTGCGTAGTGACACTATCAGTGTCTCTTGCTAAAGCTATGGGAGCGTCCACTGACTGGTGGGATTCATTATAATTGTTGTGGGATTTCTTACAGTGATTGGGTATGTTCCCAGAAAAGTTCCCTGGTTACTGAATTTTTAGAAGACATGAGTGATGGTTCAGCTCCAACAAGCCCACTGTTAGTTCATGAAGATGTATACACAAGCAGTGATGAGCATGGCATTGTCTTCTGACAATGAATGAACATCAGAGGAAGTGTAGGATCACTAGAGTGAAAATTGTGTTTCTAGGCCTCCTTCTCACTGAACAATATCTCAACCAGCTGTGGTCAATGAAGGTGGGAAGGACTGATGGCCATTTGTTATGACTCTCCAGATAGCTTCCAGATTTTCCACTTCATGTCCAGAAAGGGAATTTCCACTGTCATTTGCTAACAGGAAGTGAAAAAGGACTCTTCCAATCCTACAAAAATCCCTTTGATCTTTAAAAGGCAATGCATCTGGTGTAAGCACAAGTGACTTCTCAGTTGTTTTAGGTCAGCAGCTCACAGGCTGCAGCCAGACAAGTCCATTTCTTTTGGACAGGTGTTTTGGCCAGAGGATGGAATTAAAAGAGCACATGGGGTGGCAGGGCTCATTTTCTCTGATGGTATCACCTTACTTCCTTCACCAAGAATGGTGCCTGAGAGTGCCCTGGATCCTGCATCTCTGGATGCTTGTACTGTTCATGTCTAAAGCTGCAGTATTTACCTCACACAGGTGTAGGTAATATTGAGGTTTTGGGAATTTATCAGGTGCTACTGATCTTTTTCAATCATCACTGTACTATACAGGTCTTTCAGGGTTTATAACAATATTACCAGACTCTCCTCCCCCGCTACATACTTATTAATTTTTACTTAGGTTAAAACTACTAAATCTTTCTCATCTAGTCTCTCAGTTGTAAAGAATAGTCAAGCCTTTAGGGCTGATGTCTTTGCAAAACTAACTCCCCTTGAACTAGCTATTCCCTTGCATGACCTGCAAGGTTCAGTTTTCATAAAACAGAGTGAATTTACATGAGTCAGATTTTTAAATTACAGCCTTATGTTTGGGGCACCATAGCAGTACGGAGACTTAGGCTAAGATTCACTAAGAGGAAAGCTGAATGCATGATGAATATGCATGCTTTTCATGGTTGCTTTAGAGCATCTAGCTTGTCTCTTGAACAAGGAGGAGTTGATTGTGAGCACTGAAAAAGCTGCAGAAGTTAATTTCAGTTGATATGAGTCCAGAATACTTTTTTCTCCATCGAAGTATTTTTATTTCAGGAGAATATGCCTTCCCACTGGTCCTATAGAAGCTACGACAAGAAAAAGTTAATCAACATTCTGGTAAAGGCTAGTTTTCTTGTATATATTATGCAACTGATATTTAATGATTGCTGAGCAGATTCATTATGCTTCATTTACAGAAAATGTATAAGTATTATTTTGAATTCATTCATTATCAAGAGTTGCCCATTGCATGACTTTTCTGAATAAACCACATTTTGCAAACCATATCAGACATGATATGAACCACTTCAAAGCATCTTTATGTGCTACTATCTACCTAAGTGGCAGAAATCCATTTCTGTTTTCTGACTGCTTGACAAACTGCATATATGGGAATGACAAACAGCCAGTAATGAATAATGGTTACTTGTGTTTGTTCACAAATGTCAGCTGGACACTTTTTTTTCAGCAGAAATCACAATATTTCTGTATGTGTAAAGAAAAAACCAATAACGGCTGCATGGTGTCATGAGATTTTACAATTGGATTTTTACAATTTTTACAAATTGGGTTTTACAATTGGAACTTTAAGTACAATTGTAGAAATGAAACACAGCAGTGATTAAAGCAATGCAGTATGCTTTGTGAGCAATCACAAAATTACCACTTCATGTTGTAATCACTTCTAGCTTTCTGCTTTGCTTCAAGGAACTTGTTAACTTCTCTTTGGTTCAGAAATGTTCTTTAACTCCAATACATCCAGGATTTTTCTGTGCTTGCTAGATAAGGGTTATCTCCAATGAACAAAATGGTCATAATTCCAGCAGTCAACCTCACAGGAAATTTGTGAGGTAAATCCCTTGAGACAATTGTTATGTGCTTTAATGAGCCATGTAAAAACCTCCCTTAATTTATTTAGCAAACTCTATTCAGTAAAACAAAATAAGGAATCTTCCTGGAGCATTTGATTACGTACAGATAAGATTGAACAGAAAAACCACCAAGTAGTTTGAACAAGTGTCTTGGCCTTGAATAAGTTTCAGTCAAGGGTAACATACTTTCCTTCTCATGTTTATTGAAGGGTAAGAGCATTCTCACAGATGGCTGACATGAAACTACAATGCAAGTTTGTACACTATCTTTATTTTGCAATAATCATCTGTAAATGCAAGTCCAGCACTCTACTTCTAGGTGAGTAAGGCTCGAAGATCTGGTCCTAAGTTAGAGAAATCCATGGTCTTTGAAACTCAGTAAGCTTCTCCTATGTCCTCCTCCACTATACATCTTACTGTTGGACTCCTGGAGATCTAGGGTGAGGTAAATATCACTGATAAAGAGTTAACTTCTAGTATCTGTGTGGCATCAGCTTACCTCACTTAAAAAAATAACACTCTTAGACTCCGTGACTGGGAAGAAGTTATGGGTGATGAAGTAAATGTACATGGCACTACTCTTAAGCTCCATGAATGTTACCTGTATTTGGGGATGTCACAGTTCAATTCTTTGAATGAAGAAAGCAAGCACTTCTGGAGCTAACAGCTGTAATTTCGCATATGTTCACTGGTCAGCCGTAGCAGGACAATTTTATTTCCTGGACACTTCATTATTGTAGCACTTTCTTTTTCCCCATCTCTTACACTTGCCTGCCTTGCCTTCCATCCTGCCTCAGCCTGGTTTATTTGATTTATCGTGAAGTCACTGGGGAAGCTCAAGTTACAGCTTTGAAGCATACAGTGACTTCAGGGTCCTTGGCAGGCACACACTTCCCCTATCTAAGCTGCATCAGGCTTTGCCCACTCTCAGAGAGGCCCTTCTACTGAGTAAGGAAACAGACTTTTATAGCTCTTGATCCTTACAAATTACCTATGGGCCACACGTCAGACTGAGTTTTCAAGTATTCAGTGTTGATTTTTTTCTTTTTCAGATACAAGGCATGCATGACAATGTTAGTATTTTGGGAAAACTAAAAACAGACAAAACCCAGAGCTAACAATGTCTGAATTTTATGCAACTACACAAAGTTATCCAATTAACATACTAAGCAATATTAAAAAGAAATATGCTATGCAAAGCAATAAATAAGATCCTGCATTAAAAATTTTTCTTCTCTACTAATTAGCACGTTTATTTTCAAATTCACAAGTATGACTTTCAGATAACATTATGGAAATAACATTGTGGAAGCTGTAAGTGAGTGTTTTATTGGACACCTCTGCCAGAAAACCAAAACAAAGATGTACAAACCCTGTGATTTGAAAGAGATCTGAAGAAAACTTGACAACAATCATATAATTACCATCATAACATATTTTTCCTGTGTTGAAGGGGTTGTTTTGACAATTTTTTTTCTATTTTATTTAATCATAAGCAAACCTTTCATGGACAGTGGCTACATCTTGATGAAATTTCTCTCAATAACTCATATGCAAGATCATCTTGTTGTCACTTCAGATTGTATATATATTGATACTTTTTTCAGCCATATAAATACTTACACCTTAAATCTACAAATGTAAATTCTATCTTACTCTTAAAAAAGGTATAATAGATTTCCTAGAAATCTTAGATAAAGTTGCTTCATAATGTTTTATACCCATTGGAACTAAACCTGACATTATTCCCTGGAAACCTTGTCTTGAAAATAAAAAAAACTAATCTAGAATTTTCAACTCTTTTTTTATAGCAACCAAAATGTTTCAGGTGACAAAATTGTCTATGCTGATGCTTTTCACAAAAGCAGAACTACTAGTATCCCTTTGTTCTGGTTAGTTCAGGCATCATGTGGCACATGAAGCACTTGTAGGTTGGATATACAGCCAAGTTCCAAGCTGGGTCACAGTCTGTGCTGAGTAGAGATGGAAAGAGTAGAATTACAGAAGGTTGCAAGAAAATCTACTGTGGTTTCCATGTGTAAGTCCTGAAACTTAGTGTAGTGTAGTATCTTTTTCTTCAATAAATTGGCAGTGATATAATACTAAGTTGCCAGCCTATATATAGTTTTGGATATAAAAATTTTAAGCTCTTCTCCATTGAAAAATATGAAACATTTGGAAAATACTTACAAATATGTGGGTAACCTTCAGCACTTCTAGCTAAATCATCAATGCTTCCTTGTGTATTTTTTTTCTTGAGGTATGCAAACCACTTAAGGAATGTCAGGAATAGCAACGTTAGACAAGAACACTTGAAAGTGTAAAATCTGAAGCATGCTTCCCTGTTATTCAGAGTGCTTGAGCTTGATGTAAGGCCTTCACTAACTTTGCTGAATTCAGCAGTCAGTTTGATTTGAATCTCAACAATACAGGAGCAAACTCACTGTGTGGCTGGTATGTTATACCATCTTATGAGATACCTTGCCTAAAATGTGCTCTAGAAATGCCTACCATTGTGGTTATTTGAATCTATCAGGAAATACTTAACTGTGATGAAGTTTGGCTGTGAAACTTTGACTTAATGCTGGAGCAAGCATTTTGCTATGCAGTGTATGATGCTCCCTATAGGTTAACATTCAAATAGCAATAAGCCTGTTTGGAAAAAGTCTTTGTTCAAGTTAAAGAAAGTTGGGCTCCAGAAAGGGAAAGTTTGTTGGGCTCCAGATCCTATCTTTTATTTTTATAATAAACATTACAGTGCATGGCAAAACTGACTTCTGGAGAGCTTTTCTGACAGAGACCTGCTGAGCATCTGGCCTCTGAGACTAGAAACAGATCAACACACATGTACCTATAGCATTCTGCTGTACAAAGCTACTGCTTTCAAATATAAGTAATTAATGTATCTGAGAATCAGTTTCTGAACCCATAATGGTTCATTGTGCCCCAGTCCTTGAGTTAGTGAAACACAGAAAGTTAGCAGGACGCATTTCAAACTAGTGCAAGAAATTAAGAAATGGGCCATGTAATTCTTCTGAGCAGCAGTGTGAATGCCTCTACTAATTTCAGTATCAATGAAACACTTTTTTCATTTCCTCAAATGTTTCAAAGATCCGCGTGGGTACTGGTGAATCATAGGTAGGGAATAACTAGCAGAGCAAGATAAATAAAACTAGGAAAAAACACTTAATTACCAGGATGTAATGAAGACAGGAATAATAAGAACCAGTGAGATACCTCTTGTAGGTCTTCAAGAGAGATTTAATACTGGAAAATATTGTTTTCTTCAAAAGTACTCTATTAATTACTGTTAGTGCCATCAAGCTCTGTGAAAGCCAGTGAAGATGATTATATTGTCCTCTTTGATCTTCAGGATCTATGAACTTCTGAACTGTCTTTTGTAGCAAGTCGTTCTTCTATTAAGCCAGCTCTAATTATTTACATGTATGTTCTTTTGAACAGGACTTGGTTATGTGTGAACCTATGAAACAAAAATATCTCCTGGTATGTCCAGCCTGATGCTGTAATATCTCTCTTTCTCTGACTTTCAGATTTGCTGTTGAGGCCAGACAGAAGGAAAACTATTGGCTGTTTTTCCTACAGCTGCCTAGCTTAGATTTCTGTGTCAAGAGGCTTGTGGGACAGAAGCTTTTTTTTACTGAGGGAAAGCACGTGACATGCAGTAATACCTTTTCAATTCCAAAGCTGTCCCAGAGGGAGGTGCTTAGAGTATTAATGGTTATCTTCTTAAAATTTCACTTACTGTGTTTCTTATCAGGACTCAAAAATATTAACGTTATTTATGCTTCCATGATGTGTGATATTCTGTGGAATGGTTGTTACTTGAGTTTGCCTGATAAGGTAAAAAACAAAAGCCAAATAAGAGAATAATATGTCTTCTTTTAGTGGCATGGGCTTCATCATCAAAGCTTGGGTAAGGTTGATAAAAGGTAAGAAGGATTGTTCCTTTAGTAGAAAGGAAAACACTAGTTAGCTCATTTGGTTTAACCCTGCATTTCTTGAATACTCCAGGATAGTTCCCCAAGTTAGATAGGTCAGCCAGAAAGATAATAAAAGAAGCACACAACTGAGTTGTCTCTCATTTTTCCTGTTGTTATCAGAACAATCTCATATCCCCTGTGATATAAGCTAAAAGACCATCTCAAAGCATGCCCCAAAGCCTTAGCAAATCAGTAGAGGACTGTTTTCCAATGTAACTTGCTCTTGGCCTCAGGCTTCTGTTTAGCAGAAGAAAGAAGATTTTTTTTGTAATTAAGGATTTTTACCTAAACTTTTCAACTTGACTCTTTTGGAGTACTACTCCAGTGTACAGTGTACTACTGCTAGCTGATCAATGTAGGATCCTCTAAATCCAGCTTTCTTTAAAAGATGTCCAAAGGAGATCTGTCAAAAATCAACATATTCATGCAGATGGAAACAGTTTTGTCCTATGAGAAGATGCAGAGGCCCAAGGGCATTCTCAGATACAAGAAAATTATTTGCAGTTGGTCAGACAAGCTGTCTGACTCAGGTAATCTACAGTTCATCGGGTCATTTAGTTGAAACTGAAGTCCAAGATGAGATGCTCTGTTCAGATGAAATGAATTGTAATGATTTTTTGTGTGTGTGCATGGCCCAGTGTGTGAGTTTTTGTGTGAGAGAATCTGGGATTATTTGCTGGGCATGTGCTAAGGTGTCTGCAAAACGTTTAGACAGCAGCAAACCAAACTGAAGGACAAAGCAGACATTTTATTCATCAGTTTAAGGGGGGGCGGGAAGACAAACTATTTGAGGAAATAAGACACACATGTTCTACATTAAAAACCAAGGGAATTAGGAAAAATATTCCTTTAGCAGATGGACTAGTATCAAAATACCTAGCCGACTGGTATGCAAATACATACTGGTGAACTAAGTCATCAAATATCTCTCCTGAAAGAGGGTGAGAGATGTGTTTAGCATTCTCACTGGCCATCACCAGTGTCTGTCCTAGTGTTTTCTCATCAGCAGAGCTGGAAAAGACTTGCCTTGCCTTTACTTGACTCCAGAAGGCATAGGAAAAAAATTTCAATGATTTTTTTATACTGTAGGTGTAAACTGCATTTCCACAGTGGAAATCCAACCCACACGCTGTTAAGCTGCATGTCAGAACAAGCTAGTAGATGATCCCTGTCCAGAGATTATACTTCTAAATTAGATTTAA
Organism: Serilophus lunatus; assembly: GCA_013399895.1. Lineage (NCBI taxonomy): Eukaryota > Metazoa > Chordata > Aves > Passeriformes > Eurylaimidae > Serilophus > Serilophus lunatus. The sequence continues at coordinate 29,102 of VXBA01004281.1, forward strand.
AAGCAAAGGCAGGGAAGAATGTATGTCCCAGTTGCTGCTCTATCACTGTCTTGGTCTCTCACAGATTAACCAGTGCCCTCTCTCATTGTGTTCAGGTAGTGAGACGAAGCAAAGTATAAACCCAGTCTAAATATCATATTAAGCTAGGTAGGAAACTATGCAAGACTGTTGTGAAGTACTCAGAAGAGCTGACTTTACCAAAAACTAATGACATGGCATTCCATTAGCAGCACCCCTCATCAAGCCACAGTTCAGTGCTAGGGCTGCGTTTTGTTACTGCCCTGGTAGCATATTGCCCCACACTGCTGTGGAGGTAGAGGAGGAAGAGGACCAGTCCTTAAGCTTCAGGGCTGCTGAACTATTTTTTCTCTTCTCTCTCCTCTAAACAGGCAGTCTCAGTGAACTGTTGCCTGCAAAAGACTCCAGCAAATCTGTAGTTAATGCCTACATGTGCTTCTGATTATCTTTTAACTTCTCCTCCCCCCTCCACTGAAAACTTTGGCTTGACTGCAGTTAAGAGAGAGCAGTCAGAGGAAGTAAGGGGCTGTTTTAGGGAGCTGCTGATTTTCTTCAGATAATCCTGATTTCAACAAAAAAACAATTCTACAATTCTTACTTGTATGTAAATTTACTAGGCATTTCTTCCTGGACAAGAAACTAGAAGCACCAGGAGAAAAAAATATGGTCACAGCAAAAGTGGCATCTGTTTAATGATTTCTTCCCAATTCTTAGTCCAAGAGCCATGACAGTTTAAGTCCTTGCCTGTATACCACTATCATGGGCATCATTTGAGAGCTCAGCCCTGAGTCTGATCACACATTGTCTTTTCACTCACTTGAAGAAAAGGTATTTTGCTTCATCACAAAAAAAAGTATCAGAGCACACCACTTTCATCAGGTCTTCAAAAATTCTTTAATATCTCCAGCATTTTCCTCTATTTTCTCATGTGTACTTGTGAATTCTCCACTTGAAAGTTCATCAGACTTTTGTGAAGTAATCAGCAGAGCCAACTTCACCAAAAACAGATGACCTAGCCTGCTACATTTGAAGACAAAAGAGTCATGGTACTCAATCACAGGTTTTATGCTAGCTCTTTAGGAGGAGAGCTCTTCTTCTGAGGAAGGGAAAAATCACCTTTGAGAATGATGCAAGGTTTGCCAAGAAAGCAAGATTGATGGGAAATTGTCCTGTGCTTAAAACAAGTATCTTGACACCTGGAACAGAAGTCGGAAAACTGGTGATGGTGTGTTTACGTGCCTTTGTGCAATAAATTACAAGGCTGACTGAAAGCGGTCATGAATGTCAAAAAAACACTCCTTGTCCTCCCCTCCTACATTGAAATTTAGTAGCTAGTCCTTATGTTGCAAGACCAGAGTTCAGGAAAACTTTCCTCGTGGGCAGTCCTGCTTTATTAAATGAGATTGATAGACGGTAGTCTTCAACTCTTGTGGCACAGCTCCTTGCAACCGAATGGAAGTGTTCCCTGTTATTTGAATTGTAAGAGCATTTTATAATATATTTTTGAAATTCTTGGAGTCCTCAAGGTAAGAAGATCCTTACCATGTTGTTTGCAAGGGTGGGAGAGAATATCCTGTAGTGTTTAAAGCCTGCATATAAACAATACAAAATTCATTGGTCAGGGGTCCACAAACTCCACCTGTAATATGCTGATAGCAGTATTTTCACCTGATATTTTGGGTGCAATTATAGGGAATTATATCAATAAAGATTTCTAATCCACCCCAGTATTTTCTGAATATTATCATCCATAAGCACCACAAGCTGGCTTGAAACTTCTGATAAATCTCCTTGAGAGAAAACAGTGCTAGAATTCTTTCTAGTTGTGATTCTAAACAAACCAAACAAAATCCCCAAAACCAACAACAAACCCCCAAAACCTCTCAAGCTGAACTATCTGAACTGAAACACCCAAATCAAAAATTGTGCTGGTTTACACCAAAAGTACGGTTTGTTAGCAGCTTAATTTTTCTGGGTTTGTTTGTTTGTTTTATGAAAGTAGTGGAGGAAATAATTGTATGTTTTTTACAAAAGCAATAATGTTTTTAAAAGCTGTGGCTGTATTCAGAATTGTACATGAATTTGTTCCTGGTAGTTTTCAGAAAATACATATCTGCAAGTAATGTATTTCCTAGCAGTGCTGTCCTGTGTGGAGGGAAGGAGAGGAAATAGTGCGAATAGGAGCAAAAGGAGAGCAGACTTCTCCTCCACTGCTCACCTCCGTGTTTGGAGTTCCAGAACTCAATGCTCAACCCGCCTTCTCAAACCTTGCCATGTGCTGGAGCAGAGCTTCCACACAGCCTCACAAAGGGCCTGCCACAGCATGTCCCCACCCGCTGTCGATTACTGCACAAAGTATCCCAGCCTCATGTTTTCAGGGGCCAGCACCCTGCTGCTTCTTCTGCTCAACAATAATACCAACCAATCTCCAAAGCTGAATGGCATCCAGCTTCCAAGAGGGCTTGCAGGAGTATTCCTCATTGAAGATAGTATAGGTCCAGTGATTGATCCTTGAGAACTGCACTGTAAAACTTGCTGGCTTCTAGTAGGGAGTCATTATTCAGTGGAAGCTTTATGGCATTATCAAATAACATTAGAAGAATGAAGATAAAAAGTGAGTTTGCTCACATACCTGAAGTCTACCTGCATCTTGGTGATGAATTTTGAAGAGCCCAATGACTCACCATGTGTGAATCATTTAACATTGGTTGGAGTTACTTGGCAATAAGGAATGGAAGGGAAAGGAGCATTCTTGACTTTGGAATATTTACTTTTAATTACCTGTTTTGAACTAAATTATGAAGGATAGGAAAGATTAATGTGGGTTAAAAAGTTTTAGAGTGTTGCTTAAACTGTTACAGTTACTTGATAGCTACTGGCTGACCAAGAAAATACATAGTGGTGGCTGATTCTATTATCAGTTAAGTGAGAACCTGGAGCATGACCGACAATGGGCTTAACCCTTCTAATTTACACACGGTCTATCTTATTTGGTACGCTGGCCTGCCTGTCCCCTCAGTCCTGTTTTTATAGCAGAATTGCAAACAATGACTGGCTTTGCATAAAACAACTGGAAATTGCACTGAGCCAGATATAAGCAGTTTACACCAAGACTTTGCTCCTTGAATTCCTGACTCCCCACAGTGACCGTGGTAGCATTTTTCAGCAACACAGTTCTGAGGTTCTCCCTCCCTCCCTCCTTCCCTCCCTTCCTTCTTCTTTGGATCTGGGAAGAAATTAATCCTGGAAAGGTCAAGTTACAACAACAAATGAACAATGAAATTCTGCTAAATAGAGGAAAATAGATCACTAAGAAAATCATGCTGATGTATTTAGTCTGAGGATGACATAAGTTGTCAGAGCAGCATCTCATCTGTTAAACACTGTCTTCATTTCCATTTCTGCTACAATTTCCTTTTTTGAGACTAAGTACTATAGTTTTGGTGGTGTTATTGTCAGCAGAGACCTGATAACTGTAAATATAAAAGCTGATATTCATCCTAATTATAAGATTTGCCACGATCCAGCTCTTTATATATCATAAAGCAAGATATGGACACTCAAATGTAAATTTCCAATACCCATTGAGTCCATGGAAGAATTAGAAGAGTCTGATGCTTTTAACTTTATCAGCAAAGAAGTTCAAAATAAGATTTAAAACTCTGAGTGCCATAAAGGAAAACCCAGTTGACAGTAACACACTTTGTCTGGCACGATCTCCAGCAACTGATGTTGACATAATTTTTAGTATTTTTGTTTGTAGTCATGTCCAACTTGTTTTAACCTTCTGCTCTTGTCAGTTCAAAATCGAAGTTTGAGGCAATACGAAAAAAGTAGCTCATAAGCACTGGAGCTAATCACCAATAGCCCCCCTTTCAAGTGATTTCAGTTTTGCACATTGTGACTTTTTGCCTAAATATGGTCAGACTACTGTGCAACTCATGCTATGTGGGATACGAGCATCTACATGAAAGACAGGTATCGTGCATATCCTGTCTGCAAGGAAGCCTAAATCTAAGCATAAGTCTTATAACTCCAAGTGAGAAAAAAAACCCTTGAAAAATGAAACATTACTTGTGTTCAGTCTTTGTGAGCATGTGAATTCTCAGAACCACCTTCTGCTGATGACTCCCTTCTGCCTGAGGGGCAGATGTAAGGAGACAAACTAAGTTGCTCCTTTTCCCTTCAAGAGGGAACAAATAGAGCTTTTTCACTTCCACAGGTTGCCTCTTTTGGTAAAATCTGCAGAAATGGATAGTCAGACTAAGTCAGCTTGGAATAGATGACAGACTTTTAAGCTGCTGAGGGACAGAAACAGGCATCTAACTGTTCCCATGATGCACAGAGAGAAAGCATGTGATTAGATGCACTCATACAGACAAACAAACAAACAAAGACACATGTTGCTGATAATGTCTTTTACTTGTGTCAGGGTTGAACTGCTGGAAGTGAGACCTGTACACTGTGGAAACAATATCATTGCTACCCCCTTTTCCACAAAAATTAAATACATACAGGGAAGCATTTATTATATTTGATAATACAACAGTTATCTCTTGCCCCTCCTTATTCATGGCTGACATTTTGTGACCTTGAGATTAGTTCAGTTTGTTAGAGTCTGATGCTAATAGTGCCAGGGTTGCGGGTTTGATCCTTGTATGGGCAGCTAACTTAAAAGTTGGATTTAATGATAATGATCATTAAACGATCCTTGTGGGTCCCTTCCAACTCAGAATGTTCTTCAATTGTTATTTTAGGCAGCAATGAGAGCTGAGAAGACAGTATAACAAAGATTTCTCAAGTATTCTGATTTTAAAACAAATTCCCTTGGACTGTCTCCAGTTTCCCATTGTATTAGTAAATATTTTAAGCCCAGATTTGGCAAAGGACTTAGGGACAAGCCTAAAGCAAAGAGTATGTTTACTTCCTAGTATCCTTGGTGCTTTTAACATCAAAAATGTTTACTATTAAGTATAGCCATGAACCCTCCATGGATGAGGGGCATAGAATTTGCTCCAAAGCCCTGTTGAGTCAACAAAAATGGTTACTTTGACGTCCTTGGTTTCAAAACAGACCCTTAAAGGGAAAGCCTTGCTATTTCAAGGTGGAAATTTCCCAGAAGGAGACTTCAAATTGCATAACAAGCAAATTGCAAGTATCGGACAGTTTTAGCATAACTGATTTGCCTGAATCTAATCAGGGTCATGTTTCAATGAGCACAATGGACCAGATCTTCATCTAGTTTTTTATCAGACCGATTCCATCAATTTGAGAGAAGTTGTTCATAACCAGAATAACCAAAAAAATCAGTCTATTACTGGTTACATAGTTTCTTCCATAAGGTATTTGTCAACGTCTCAGAGTCCTGATGGATCCCTCATGCACCTTCAGCAAAGATGCAGAAGACACTAAGCTGAATGGTGCAGTTTGACGCACTCAAAGGGCAGGACAATCTCAAGAAGTGGGCCAATCAGAATCTCATGAGGTTTAGCAAGGCCAGGTGCCAGGTGCTGCACCCGGGTCAGGGAAACCCCCAGTGTCAATACAGGCTCTGAGGGATCAACTGATCAAGAGTAGCCCTGCTGAGAAGGACTTGAGGGTGTTGGAGGATGAGAGGCAGGAGATGACCCAGCAATGTGCATTTGCAGCCCAGACAGCCAAACATGTCCTGGACTGCATCAAAAGCAGCGTGGCCAGCAGGTGAAGGGATTCTGTCCCTCTGCTGTGTTCAGCCTTGGGACATCCAGCACTGGAAGTACATGGACCTAGTGAAGAGAGTTCAGGAAAAGGCCATCAAATTTGTTAGAGGGATGGAGCACCTCTCTACAAGGAAGGGCTAAGATAAATGGAATTGTTCAGCCTGGAAAAGAGAAGGCTTTGGGTGACTTAGTTGCAGCCTTCCAGAACCTGAAAGGAACTACAGGAAAACTGTTATTTTTTGTATGTAAATACAGATAGCTGTCTACATCTAATCTGTCCTCAATGCACAGCCCAGGATAATAGAATAATCAAAATCTCTGATGCTCTCTGGAGAACCTGGTTTTGTTGTGGGAGTAAGATTGCTTTGTCTGCTTAACTTTGCTGTCTTCATAGTCCTCAACAGGTGAAGCTAAACCACAGTGCAGCATTTCTGGAAATCCAGTCTTTATACCTCACAAGTCAATAACTGGTTTACACTTTCCAATAGAAACAATCCACTAGAGTGCAGGCTATGTCTGCAACTAGAAGAAAAGAAAGAATCAAGACCTATTTGTGTTCCTCTGTTGCATGTAGAACAGCCAGTAATTTCCAAATGACTCTTAATTCCACAACAGAGAGGAGTGCATGAAGGTGCTGTGCTCTTCCACTTTCAGCGAGATGCTGCTGATGCTGGTAGGTCCTGAGGCTGCTCATGTGGCTGCATGCCAGAGCACAGATCAGCATTCTTCTCCCACAGTGTCCTCTCTGATTCAAGCGTGTTGATACAGGTTTTCCATGGTGTCCATCTCTGAGTCCAGTTCATTCACAATTCACCTACTCTTGTCCCTCTTGCCACAGATCATGTGGAAAACACTGTTACCTATGGGTATGGAAAACTGGGATTTATAATAAAGTTTACTAATACTTTTTGTGCAATAGCATCTTTGATGTGAAAAATGTTTTATGAAAGCATTTCAAATTCAGAAAAATATTCCTTTTTTCACATTTTAGAAAAGAACAGTGTACCCTTTCATTTCTCTTAACTGTTATTTTTTTTCATAAAAATCTGCATTTCATCTTTGTTCTTTTATTCCTTCCCTCTTTTTTAATACAATTATCTCCAAAACTGAGGAAAGAGCATCAAAAACCAGTGAGAGGTGTTAGAGTCAACAGAGAAAACAGAGTGGGAACTCTCCCTCACTTTCCTCTCCCTCACATTTTTTTTCTGACCTGCATCCTCTCATGGAAAAAGACACACAGCCTCCTACATGTTTTTAATTTGAGTCAGCTTTAAAGAAGTGAGTGAAGGCCCCTTCATCACCCTGCCCTGATGTGCAGCAGGGGGCTGTGCAAAAGTGCAGCCCCCTCGCCAGCCCCCTCGAGCAGAGACCTGGGGGTGTAGATACTCCCAGTGCCCCATGGGCCTCCTAGGCACCTCGGGACGTCAGGTCCCTAAACTGGTACTCAACCACAGCTCACTTGCAGCCCAATTCTCGGTCTCCCTTACCCAGGCAGAGTAAGGTCTCTAAACTAAGCCTGTCAGGTTTTATGTAATCCTATTAGACACTTATGTAGGGTACTCTGCTGCCCTTGAGAAAAGTATGAGTGGTTTTGAAATGTATGCCTATGACCAGGACCTGTAGAATTTGCAGTTCTTCTAGGCACTTGTCTGGCAATTAGTTGCTCCAGAAGTAATACAGTGTTCTGTGAAGCAAAATACTGTGTTTTACATATGAGGGCTTCCTGTCATTGTAAATTTCAAGGTGATCAGGGAGTCTGATTTAAAAGAAATCCCCAAGCTCATGGCAATGAAATCTCATTTTTCAAGTGGCAAGGAAATAATTACAAACAACTGTGGGTGAAGAGCTTGAAGAGGGAACCATAACATGGCAAAGTTAGTTCTATGCTTATGAAAGCAATTGAAAACAGACTATAATTACTGGCAGTTTACCAGCCTGGTATGCAATTACAAAGAACTTTCGTTTGATAGTGTTGAGCTTTAACCTTAGCAGGGAACTAAATGCCATGCAGCCACTTCCTCATAACCCAGCCCCCAATGATGGGATGGGAAGCAGAATCAGAAAAAAGGCAAAACCCATGGATTGAGATAAGAACAGTTTAATAATTGAAATAAAATTAAAGTAGTAATTGACATTTAATGGGCCACACACATGCAAAGGGGTTTACTTTCAAGAGGGAGACATGTGGTTGCAGATACAGGGTTAACAAAATACTTGCATTTAAATTATTTATATCATTAATTTCTCAACTTTTTTGCTCCTGCAATACTTTAGTGACTGCAGATGGTACCACTCACACATCATCCTGCTGATCCATGTGATTTTGAAGGTCTGTGGAGGGTAGTATTTAGACATGGAGCAGGCCAATTTGTGGTTGTAGAGCTGGCAGTGAAATGTAAAGTGCTACCATTTGGCAGCCGCCTCATGGAGACCCCATCATTAACAAGAATGAGGGCACATCTGTTGTAAAGGTTAGGAACCTTTATTGAGCCTTTTGTCGATTTCACATGTTGATTCTTTGTAATGATGAAGGTGACTTTCACATTTTGTAAAGTGTAGACTCTGATTGATGGTGCCACTGCTCATTTCAGTTGTGGTAGATAGATAGATACAAATAATTTTTTGATAAAGTGCTATTGATTTCAGTTTTGATAAAATTCATTCTTACCCTGAAAATTCATTGACCATGTCTGCTGGTTTTATTTCTCAGTTTCTTCCTAGATTTCCATCATCTTGTTTTTCAGATCATAGCTTTATGTTTGACTGTCAATATTTTGCACTTTTTTGTTTGTTTTTTTTGTTGTTGTTGTTTTGTTTAGTTGGTTTGTATTATTTTGTTTAATAATTTATTTTGCTGAACTCTCAGAGTTTGGGTTTGATAGCTCAAGTCTCCTTGCTTTGCAACTTCTTGATAGAAGATAGAAAAGCCTCTTCTGCTGATAGAAAAGGATGTAACAGGAATGAACTTTGCCAGAATTTCACTATTTTTCTTGTTGTCTCTGATTTTTAAACTGCTATGCACAAACAAATGGGACTTAGACCTGCCTTAAGGCTGTTTTGGGGCAACTGATCTGGATCTCAGGTACCTGTAGCATTAGGAAGAGTCTATGCTGAAAATTGTCTTTGAACACTTCTAACTGCATTTAGTGCTCTGGCAGAGCGGAGGACCTGCAAAAACAAAGTACCTTAAAATTTACCTCAGTCTCAAAGACTAATGAAAATAAAAATATTTTTACCTGTAGTTCCTAGAGAAGTTATTATGTTTACAGTATCCATATAGATATTTATTTATAAGTCTTTATTCTATATTAACTCATAGCAAAAATATTTTAAAATAATGGGCTATAATGCCTACCAAATACTTTTTTTTTTTTTTCAGAAACTGCATTTCTGTCGAAGTTATGGCTAATTTCTCAAATTTGGACCTCTACTACCATTTTCTGTATTTTTACTCCAGGTTTTTAAGAGGGATTCAGAAAAGCTAACAGTTTCATGTTTTCTGGGAATATAAAGTAGATGGATGGGGCCCGAAACCACCCTAGCTGAACACAGATGACAAAAGATAGGAAACACTGCCACTGAGGGATGCACCAAGAGGCTTGCACCAGGCTACGTATGGGGATGTGGGCCCAAAAAGAGCCTGGATAGGAACAAAGAGCTGCATGTCTCTCCTCATCCTTCTTTGCTGCCTGTCCCACAAGTGCTGAGGGGTCTGTGATGACATGTACCAGCCAAGTCTAGCAGCCAAGGCCAGAGCACTCCTGCCTGCCAAACCTGCTGCAAATGCCGTGCACACACATGCGCTAGGCTGCTGGGCTATGGGGCTGCAAAGAGCTGCAGCACCATCAGTCAAGACAGACCTCTGGAGAGAAGAACAAAATTAGAGGCTGGAAGGAGGGTAGTGGAGAGGATTGGGGAATAGAGGGAGAAGACAGGGCGAGAAAGCAGATGGATGCCTTTTTATTTTGCTTTTTTTTTCAAATGGAAGATGTTTGTCCTATGCTCCCTCCAGCAATGTAAGAGATGCTGCTGAAGTACTGAAAGGGATGAGAGAGGCATAAATAGAAAGGTGCAAGGGACATTTGAAAAATAAAACTCAGGCCAAAGAGAGAAAATCTGGAATTGTTCCAAGGCAAACCTTCCCTTAACTATAGGGAGCGGGCTTGTGAGTCCAAACAGGCTATGTAATTTGCTGTAGCTCGTACCCTCTAATTTAGCCACTAGGTGTATTTGTGCAGAAACACAGAACCAAAAGAAATTCAGAGCACATCAGGAAACAAAGCTGAGTATGTATTTCTTGGGACTTTATCCGGTTGAAATTCAGTTAACTACGTGTTTGGGAATACAGGTTTGGTGAACAGGAATACAGATTTGGCAAACAGCCTAGCCAGAAAAGGAAAAAAAAATTTATTTTTACTTCAGATCCCCTCAGTCATCAGTGAGCTGTGCTGGAAACACTAATGTATTACCATTTCAGAAGATTGTTCAGAAGTTGTCACCACAATGCAGTGGTGGTACTGTTTGAAAACCAAGGAAAAAAAAATCTACTTTTCAATTTAGTAATAGTCAGAAATATACCTGTAAGTGCAAAAGTTTTGTTGTAAGATTTGCATTCATTTGTCTGGCTATTTTTTTTTTTTTCTTTCTCTTAAGCATCCTCACTATCCTACTATTTATAGTGGGAGTAGCATCTGGAGACCAGTGAGACTAAAAGCATGATCATCCTGCATATGCTTCTGCAGTCAGGAAAGAAACCATTGCAGTGTGTATTGGGGTGAGAGCCAAAGGTTCTTCTCGCTTGACACTGTTTTTTCAGGGTGGCAGCATTTTGAATCACCAGATTGCTGCAGCAGGGAGTTATTTGTATAAAGCCAGTCTCCTGGAGTCTCTTTCATGAGCTAGATCCACATAATGTACAACACTGGACTAAGCACATAGTAAAAATCACAGTCAAGGGACAAAAATGGAATAAAGAGATAAGAGACTGCAAATGAGAACAAACAGGAAAATACTCCAAAACAGCAAGACCACATCACTCAGGAAAAAAAAGTGGTACCTTTCTCTTTTGGTCCCCCAGTTTTACTCCTCTCAGTGCCATTTCCTGAAAAGGTCAAACTTCTCTACCTAAGACACTTCATTCACATAACATTTCACCTGCAGGTGTTGCTGGTGCTTTCCACATGGAAATGAGCACACTGAACTTTAAAATAAAGTCACCCACACTAGCCATCACAAGTGTGAAATATCAAGTACTGTTGAAGTGCTAAATGCGTTTTATCAGAGCCCATATCTGGTTTAAGGAGATTACACCTGAATTAGCTACAAGCTTTGAACTGGCTTATTACTGAGAGTACAGTTTATACAGGAGTAGTGTAGAGGCTTTTCACACATAGGCCTGGGATTTTAAATTTATAATAGATTGTAGCCGTTTGAAAAACAAGGCTTTTGAAGGGGGGCGTAAGATAACAATCCACTTACCTGCTTTAAAATTCAATTTTCCTCAAAAGCCGTTTTGGGAAGGAGGGTTGCCCTCAGCTGGGATGGAGTGGGGACAGGACCGGGGCCAGGGCCGGGCAGCGGCTCATTGCCCTGGTCTCCCTGGGAGCACGGGGGCCTGCTCTCCCTGTACCTGCGGGGGCCAGGATGGAGCGGGGCCTGCACCAGTCCCGGTGCCCCCGAGGCTGGGGCCGGGCGGCAGTTCTGCTCCTTCCAGGCTCCTGGCAGCGGGGGGCCAGAGCAGGGCGTCAGTTTCTGGCCCCCCCCCCGCCTTGCCTCTGCCACTCCCGGGAGCACGGGGGGCCCTCCCTGAGAAGTGTGCAGCCAGGACCGTCCCTTCCCGCATGGGCA
>VXBA01004281.1:40730-54218 GCA_013399895.1 Serilophus lunatus
GGGAAGCCCCAGCATCCCTCTGGGGCAGGGGCTCCTCACCCCCACCCGGAGCACGGGCAGCAGCACACAGCCCCAGGCCAGCATGGCCGGGAATTTCAGCACCACTGCTGTTTCTGGACAGCGATAGGAAGGCTGGCCATGGCACCGTGTTGGCGCTGTGGTATTTCTGAGGTGCTGCTGCTATGAAAACAAAGATGGCGCCTAACGACTGAAACTCATGAGTTCTTCCTCGAGAAAACACCAGAAACTGAAGTGGGGCCCGACTGTCTGGACGAATGGGAAGNCAGCTTGCTAGCAAGTATCCTTCAGAAAGGGGAGGGAGGGAATCGTTTTCACCTCTGTTTTTGTTTTTCAGAGAGGCTGAAGGGCCAGAAGTGCTTCCAGAGAGAGAGAGAGAGAAGGAAGAGACACCTTTTCCTACCCTTCCTCCCTGTTCCTTTCAACTAGTTATCTGGCTGAAAGGAACAGTTCCCTTTCTTTTTTTGTTTTTCCTTTTTGTGTGTTTTTTTTTTAACTTGCGTGTTGGGGGTCCCTCAATGTAATTCTGGGGTCTCCTGTGGGTTATTCCTTCCTCCTCTGGAATAAATTGTTCACCTCCTGAAAAATTCTATTCAGTTTTCCATCACTTTTATTGAACCTGCCCCCTGAATGCTAAAAGGTGGATTAAAACACCACATAGATGTAGGGGGTTTTGTCGTAGTTGTGTTGTGGTTAGAGCTACTCATACTATTTTATAATTTTGCTAGTGCTTGCAAGGGGATAGTGTTAAGTGCTTGTCCTGGTCTGGACACTAGGGGGGTGAAATCAGGACGAGAGACTTAATAAAGGCAAACAACAGCAACGAGTTTTATTTAACTGGGGCTCTGTAAGTTCCAGGCACAGATACACAAACAACCCAACAATATAATGCAATACTAAAAAAAAAAACGAAATGACAAACTACTCCATCCAAGCTAAGCTGGTGGGGCTGAGGACCAAGAGAAGAAGGGAAGGCCACTGCGGTCCTGGTCGCTGGTCTAGGAGCCTCTGAAAAACAGAACAGTGAAAAACACCCCCTCAGGGAAACCCAAAGGGAAAGATACCACACTGTGTTGTTGCTGGGTGGTCTCCTGCCGCCGGTGTTGGAGCTCCAATGGTGCTGCGTGGTGAGGGGAACCTGGAGGNGAGCTACTCATACTATTTTATAATTTTGCTAGGGCTTGCAAGGGGATAGTGTTAAGTGCTTGTCCTGGTCTGGACACTAGGGGGGTGAAATCAGGACGAGAGACTTAATAAAGGCAAACAACAGCAACGAGTTTTATTTAACTGGGGCTCTGTAAGTTCCAGGCACAGATACACAAACAACCCAACAATATAATGCAATACTAAAAAAAAAAACGAAATGACAAACTACTCCATCCAAGCTAAGCTGGTGGGGCTGAGGACCAAGAGAAGAAGGGAAGGCCACTGCGGTCCTGGTCGCTGGTCTAGGAGCCTCTGAAAAACAGAACAGTGAAAAACACCCCCTCAGGGAAACCCAAAGGGAAAGATACCACACTGTGTTGTTGCTGGGTGNCGCTGGGTTGTTGCTGGGTGGTCTCCTGCCGCCGGTGTTGGAGCTCCAATGGTGCTGCGTGGTGAGGGGAACCTGGAGGAGCCAGGAGGGGCAGCAGCCAATCTTATCTTGACCACGATGAGCCAGGAAAAAAGGGGCAGAACTTCCAGGTTCCTGGCTTTTATGTGCTGCCAATCCCGTGTGATTTTGGGGTCCTCTTCCTGAGCATGCTGTCCTCCCACTGGGCAGCTGCACTTGGCACTGTCCCCCTCCAAGATCTTGCCATGAGGCCAAGATGGCATTTCTCACCAAAACTGCCCACATGGCCACCACCGCCATCCTGCCAGTGTCAGGGATGCCCGGGGCCTGGGGTCACTGCCTGTGGGCTGCCTCTCCTGCCATGGATCTACTCTGGGTGGAGGTGCTGGCCTGGGGGCTGGCCCTGCCCTCTGCACTGGCTGCTGCCGCTGCCTGCTTGTCAAAAATTCCCAATGTTCTGAACAGCAATTATCTGTCATTGGGTATGTACTGAAAATCTATGGTGACCTTCTGGCCAACAAAGCCACTAATGCATATTTAGGAGCATGGAGTCACTGCTGTAGTCACTTCCCTGGGCTTTTGATCAGGTTTGTGGATGGAGTGGAAGTTGCTGCAATGTGATGGATGGTCTTGGTCTACCACAGGAGGCGCAAACCTGGTAAACATTATGATCAGGGTCTTAGTGTGGTTGTTAAAATATAAAATTTTAAGTACTGTCATGGCACCAGCAAGAGACTAATAGCAAAAAATGTGACATGGTATGCTTTGCTTCTGCCTGTGTTGATGTGGAGACACAAAGGAGTTTTGCCGTGCTGAAGGCATAATCAACACAAAAGTATCCAAGCAAACAAAAGTGGCTAGCAGAATTACTCCTTTGGTTTTCATCTTCATTCTTATCTACAAGTCACCAGAGGATCTGCTTGCTGAAGATATCCTAATGACAAGTTGATATAGTCATAATGACGAGCACATATCCCAGTCTAAACGTGTATTTGGTAAACAGAGCACTGTGTTTCCCATGCAATACATGGAATACAGTCTGGGGAAAAAAAAGGATCTGTCCACAGTTTAACTGCACATCTGATGATATGGCAGCCTAAGTACAGCCTCCCTGCCAATCCTTTCTGCTTGTCTTATTGATCTGAGGCAGGCAATTCTCGAGGACTGATGAAATCTCACACCCTGGTTTGCTTTACTGAGATTAGGGGTTTTTGCATTCTGTTATTAAACCAAAATCCCTAAAAGACCAAGAGTTTTCTAAATTTAGGTGCCATCCTCCATTGTAGGAATGTCCTGATTTTTCTCCATTCTGGCTGAATTTCTCCTCTAAGCTACAGATTTCAAAAAGAAGGAAGGCATGAAATATTAATGAAAAAATTAGCTCTGGCCAATAAGAAGCTAAGGTTTCTAGTCCAAATTTCAATGTATTTAGTGTTCACTTCCACCTTCTCTCTATTCAAAATTTGGAGGTCTGTAGCTATACACTCACTTCCTCACTTGTCTGATTCAGCTGGTCCCTTTTCCTTCTAACATTTTACGTCCCATGGGACAGTTCACAATCAGTGAGTGTGCAGAACAGATTCTTGTTGCAATTGTTCAAAGTAAATATGTTCTTGCTGTATGCACAATTCTTCAACGAATCCCCTGAAGCCTGAGCAAGAACATCCTGGCACTCAATTCAATGGTCACTGTTAAAGGTCATTTAGAATAGAAATTTTACAGCTAAGGCTTGCATGAGGATAGACAATTGATATGGCAGAGGATAGAAAGGCACTGTTGTCATCCCAGGGAAGACTTTCTCACTAGGGGTTAGTGAGGGCAACATTTTTGGTAGGTTTGAAGAAAGTTAATCTGGTTATACTTATGAGGAGAGTTGAGAGGGGTGAATAAAACAGGGCTGGAGTTAGGATATGCCTTTTTTATTGAGAAAATTAAGGTTCAATTCACAAGATATAACAGTTTTCTCAAAATCAAGGTTTGGTGTCTCAGCTTTCCTCTGGGACTCTGGGCTCAGATGCTGACAGCTGAATCACACTGAAACCCTCTTTTCAATATCATATCCAGCCTCTCAGAGATGTAATGGCCAGTTCTCTAAGCATCCTGGTCTAGCAGCTTCTCTTCTCAACAAGCCTACAAGGAACTCCCCACTGTTGGCACTTTCACCATTGTTTCCTGGGGTTGAAAGAGGACTTGATTTACTTGACTTTCAAACTAAACAGATTGACATCAAAGCAGGGGAAACCAGGTCCAAGTAAGTGGTTTACAAATGAAGCCTAAGTGTTTTGAATCAAAACAGTTCTTTCAGTAAATTGGGAGGGGTGTTATCTGTCGTCCTTATTGTTAGTTTCTGTCTTGATAACACTGAAATATCATTCATATCAAATCCACTCTGAGGATCACTAGAAAAAAAATATTGCATTCCTGAGTGAAAGCCTTACCTGTAGGTTTTTCTTCTTCTTTTTTTTCTTTTTTTTTTCTTTTTTTTTTCCCCCATGATATTAGTTGGAGATGATAGTAATCTAAAGAAGAAATGTATATATGGGTTATCTCAGAGGAACCTCCTGTGGGTTGTATTGTACATTATAAAGGAATGGAACCTCAGTGCAACCTAGTGCACTCTTTTCTCATCCCAAATGGAGAAGAGAAGGCTTGCTCTTCACAGTCTTTGCAAACAGCCTTAGGACTGTTTCATACTCCTGAACAAAGAGCTTATGCAGAGGCATCCAATGAGGACAAGATGTCTGACTCGCAAAGTACTTAACTGAAATGACAGCAATATATAATTTTGCTGCATGTTTCTTTTAGCAAACGTACTACCTCTGTATATATATCTCCAATCTAGCAATGACTAAATTTCCTTTCAAAGCTGGATTAACTGTGTCTTTTTGTAGTACTGGCACATCAACTGGCTGCATTGGTTAGCATAAAACAAACACAATGTTACAAGGAAGGAGGAAAGAAAAACCAATAGCTTTTGATATAAGCCTTTTGTGTTATTGGGCATCTGAAACTTCTTGGAGTGCATGTGAATAAACACAGCAAGAAGAAGATAAATAGACCTTAATAAATATTTTTTATTACAATTCACCCAAACAGCAGAATTATTTAAAATGCAGTCTTCATCCAAGTTTGACTCTTACAAATGGATCGAGGATATCTGATCAGCAGAACTAAAACCTGCACAGCTGTTACACAAGAGCTGATAAATTAAGGTATATGAAGGAAGCTCTGTGCCTAAGAGCAATCTTGTCTTCTGTTCTGAGGAACAGCTTAGATTTCAGTAAACTAAGGTAAAAAATGAAGACCAAAATCATGAAAGTGTTTCTTTCTCTGCCATTGAAACCTTTAAGAGCTTGACAACAGGTCTTGCTTGATGGATATGCAACTAAATGCATAAGGTCATGTTAACAGAAGACCCACTGCCAACCTAAAGGGAGTATGTCTCCTGAACTTGTGCAATGGAGTGCTTTCTTCAGGGCTGCACAGAAATCTGAATCTCCATTTCACAGAAATATGTGGGATTGCAGTGATCTTTATTTACAGGCTTACACAGAATGAAGGCAATTTTTCCCAACTGCTAGGCCAAATGGGGAAGACTTATGATAACAGATATTATTTTCATCACAAACAGAAATACAAGATCTACTCTTCCCCACATTAATGAATGAGCTGGGTAAAATTTTGTTTCACTCTATCAAAGTCTTATTTGGTTTTACTCTACCAAACAAGTCTATAGAGCCTCTCACAACAGGAAATCTTTCATTCTGATCCAGAATGAAATTTCCTATGTATCTGTTCTCAAAACACTTTAGTTCTGCTAAATTCACTTTGGCAGTTTCAGCTTATCTCTTCAAAATGTAAAAGTCAAACAATATATTTCCTTGAACTTGATTTACAAGAAAGCCTTCAAACAGAAATGAATGAAAAAACCAACCCAACTAAAACACACAGAAAACCAAACCAAAAAAATAAACCAAAAAATTCCACAAAAAACCACAAAACCCCAAAACCAAACAAAAAACCAAATGGAACCAAACCAAACCAAAATAAGAAAAATAATAAAACCCCCACCAATTCTAATTGAAACTCTTTGAGCAGTGTTGCCATTTATAAAAATCACATTTTTTAACAGATATAAGGCAATACCACAACCTTTTCACTGTAGTTAAAAAAAATAGAGAACTGTATCTCACTGAAAAAATAAGTGAAACTTTATAAATATTCTGTAAAGTATTCTTCACAATAAGACATCTGTCTAAGCAAAACTATGTGTTATTGTCCAGGCAATAGTGAGAACTTTCTAGCATTGACTTTAGAGAAGGCATACTACATAGTTCAAATCCAAACAAGATCAAGCTAAGTGCAAGTAAACCAGGGGTTCTTTCCTTTCATTAGGCTTTTTCTCTGACTTCTGGATGACAAGGGCATAGGAAAAGGAAGCAATTTTTCTTCTGTCCTTGGGAAAAGAACATTTGAAAGAGATTTCCTGTAGCTGGTCTACATCATCTCTGTAGTGCCTGATGTTAAAACTCTGGAAGACCACCTTTTCTTACCATCCATCATAACTGATTATTCACTTTTTCTCCATGAAGTACCATGTCAAATTCAAAAATTGGTGATTATTGCATGTGGCTGGACGGGATTAGTCAAAATATTTCAGCATTTCAGAGGAACAAAATATCTTACTGTGACAATAGTTCTAAAAACAATCTTTCTGGTCTCCTTTTAATTTGATGTGTTAATTTAAATTTTAAACTATATTCCATCTTTCTCTTGCCACAAACTGTACAGATCAATTAATATAGTTCAATACCATATCCTTCTTTAATCATATTGTTGAAAATTTTAGAAGATAATGACTTTTTTTCCTTTGATAAGTTTAAAAATATATTTAGAACTACAATTTTTGTCAGTTTAAGTTGTCAAATACATTATAGAAATAACACTTCCTGTGTATTTCCAATCCTTTTAAGTTGTGGCCTGTTTAATTATGTTAAGGCCATATGTCAAACTTCTTTCTCAGAGTTGTGAGTTCTCAGGGAACAGCTGGCTATGATCAGCAAGGCAGAAATCAGTGTTAGATCTCTCCAGATTTGTCTCTGGTGGTATCCATGTAAGGGCAATATATATTTCTGCATAAGGCCATAAGGCCTTTCTGATGTGCATCACAGATTTCCTTTTGTTTTAACTGGATTAATAGGATGTCTCAATATTCTCTATCTCTCTTCCCTTTTTGCCACCTCCTGTACTGTGAGGAAGGACCAAGACTGTCATGGTTTACATAAGTGTTTTACAGGTGTATTGGGTCTGTCTGAGATGGAGCCCATTTCCCATACAGCAGCTCTCACAGTGCTGTGCTGTGCATTGGTGGCTGGCGTGGTGCTGATAATATGCCAGTGTTTTGGCTACTGCTGAGCACAGTACGGGGACTGTAGTGTCCCTTCCCCAACTGACGGCAGGATTTTGGGAGGGGACACAAGTGGGCCAGCTGACCCAAACTGACCAAAGGAATATTCCATACCATATGACGTCAGCTCAGATATAAAGCTGGGGAGAAGCAGGAAGGGGGGGGGGGCATGCACAGTCTCCCATGGTGGCTTACCAAGAGAGCCACTACACGCGTTGAAGCCCTACTTCTTTGGATGTGGCCGGTCATCGCTGCGGATAGGAAGTAGAGATTAGATTAGTATTTTTTGCTTTTGCGTGGGCTTCGCTTTGCTTTGCTTTAATTTTTGCTGTAGTAAACTGCCTTATCTCAACCCACTGTTTGCCATCGTATTCTTTTCCCCCTGCCTGACTTTCAGGGGGAAAAAGGGGATAAAGAGACTGTGAGCACCTAGCGGCCAGCCAAGGTTAACCCATTACAACAGGGTAACATAAGCAATATTATTTGATATAGAGCACCAGCTGGATGAAAAGAAAGACATTGAATGAGACAATTGAAGGTAAAATGTGGGAGAAGAATTTATTCCTACAGTAAATAGGCAACCAAAAATACACTACTGAGCTCTTTTAGATATCGGGTTCTCAGATGTTATGAGATTAATTATAAGACTAACTTGGTTAGTCATCTTTTTCAGAGAAACAGGAGTGTCTTACATTTACATGTGATGTCAGACTGTGTCTATTGTCAGGGTAGAACTTGGATGAGTGTTAGGATTTAAAGGAGGAAAACTAGTGAAGAAACAATGTAATGTTCACTGAGGCCCTAGTTTTTTCTTTCCTTTATGCAAAGTGATAATGTTGAGCTGATAGTTTCACAGGCTTCTGAAATATAGCATTAAGACTAAAACTAGGACAAGTGTTGTAACTGTGGTGAGGGATCAATATGGGAAATATGGATGTGATATGGGGAAGGAAGGAGCTGAGAGCAGAATGTAATCAAAATTAACATTTTGAGTTTCATACTGTCACAAGTTCCTGGAGCTACTTTTAGGAGTCAGGGAGATGTGTAAAAACCAGAGGTATGTTGAAATGGGGAATTCAGGAAGGATCAGCTCTGCTGCGCTGAGAGTTGACATCTGCCTGGGTCCACATTTTATGGAAAATTACTGGTATTATAGCACAACAATCGAGCATCTTAATGTGATTTAGGCAGCTAGAATTGAGTGGTCACCTCTGATGAGGACTTTCAGAACAAGTTTCCAAATGGAGGTGAAAGGAAATAGGCATCAGTTACAGGGATGAGCTTCCATTTTTAGTGGTCCCTAAGCTAAGTCTGAGGTTTGTAATCAGAACTTAGACTTCAAAAAGTTGAACAACTGAGGAGACAGAGGTGTTCAGAGCAATCCCACAGTTACTTTTTTTTTTTTCTTTCATGTACATAATGGAGTTAGTATCAAGAAAGGGACACTATAAAGTAAAAAATTGCCAGATAATCTTTTTTAGGACTGGTAGTAGTCCACTTGGTCCCACAATTACTTTTAATTCTGGGTTTCATATGTGTTGTATGACTTAGATTGAAAACAGTGTCAGGTGTTGGGTCAGGTAGATAATCGGAGAGAGGAAAAAAATTTTAAAATAGGTCATTAGATACATTGAAAGTTATTATTACTGTTATGCCTAAGATATTTTGACCTGAGGTTCATACATATCAATGACATAGGGTTCACATTTATAGTATTGCTAGTGTTGGAATTAGCAGTGTCATGGGATTTGAAGCAAGAAATCAAGGAGGAAATGTTAAGTTCTGCTTTAATGTCACTGAACTAGAGTTTTAGTTTCTAAAAATCCTCAACACAGGATGATGTTGAGGTTTGGGTGTCACCGAGGTCACCAGACCAAATCTAAAACTGTAGCTAAAACAAGGGCTATGATTAAGGCTGAAGTTCAAGCTGGGAGAAGAATATGGGAGGAAAAAAAAGAGGGCCAAGAATAGTGTAGTAGCCCAAGTTAGGACCTTATGTGGCTTGCTGCATATTTTTTTCTTTTAGCATTGTGGGCTGGGTGAGGCTGTGTCCTAGATTATTAGTACTACTCTGTTAGGAAAAGTGAGATGGGGAAGATGACAGGAAAAGAAAAATCAGAAAACAAAAAAAGACAAGGTCAAGCAGCTTATGGAGTGTGCTTGAACCTGGGCTAATGTTTTTATCTTGCTGCATTCTCCTACCCTCAGCACCCACCGCCCTCCTAGAAGTTCCATGGCTCCTCCCAACCCCTTCCATGTTCTAGTGGCCCTGGCAGGGATGATCCTGGGGTTTTCTGAGGACCAGATATAAGGGAGATGGGGAAAGAGGATTGTGCTAGGGTCATTGCCCTCCCAAGGGTGGGGATGAATCTGCAGTTATCAGCATCACTAATTATCAGGGTAATTAATTATTGGCAAAATTGTCCATCAGCTATAGATGGCATCTGTGCTGAACTCTCTTATGGGTCTCTCTTGGCCCTGACAGTAAACCCCTTCTAATCCTCATTTTAGCTCTGTACTGCTGTGCCTGGAGACCTTTGGGAATCTAGAGAGCTGGTCTTGCACTATGGTCTCATCTAGGTAGTAGCCTGCAATGCATGTCCGTTGTGATTTTTTCCACTCTTTCACATAACCGTACAGCATTAACTATAAGCCAGTTCCTAAATGAGTCTCTTGATCCCCAAATATTTATGGATTAAAAGTGGTTAGGGGACCAGCTCTTGCATTATTTCTTAACTCTGCCTAATTGTGTATTCTCTGCTTCCAGCTCCAGTTCAGTGTTTTACTTTGATTTCTGATCCTAGCTGTAAATTAGTTAGCCTACCATTAATTCAAAGATACGTTAAAAACATCAGAAGACGAGTGCCAAAGGAGCTTTTATTTTAATTAAATAGCCTCCAGGCGTGATATTGATGACACTTAAATTTTTTATCAGTCTTAAACCAACATGCAATTCTGAAAATAGCCCTAGATACAGCCTTAGTATCAAGGCAGCTGGGAATCTTAAGCATACAAGTACAACAAAGAACCATTTGGACATCAATCCTCAAATTCTCATTGCAAACCATTTTAAACCTTTTCATTGCCAGACCATTTTAATACATGTTGATAAGACTTCAGGAGAGATTAGCCCTCAGTCCCCTCTCTGGGAGACCACCTATGAGAACATGAAGGAATAGTGTAGGTCTCACAGCCAACTGTTGATGACCGGAAAAAACTCTTGCATATCCTGGACAGTTCTGAGCCTCTGCAGGAAACATGCAAGTCCTGCAGAAAATCGGAGTGACCTGAGAGTACGCATGGCTGGATTTGGCAGCAAAATAGATTCATGAACATATCTCTTCATTAGTTATCTGAAGCTGCATCCTAGCAGAAAACTAGTCAGTGTCTTTGGTGACAGGGACAAATAACACTATCTGGCATTAACTTCTAAGAGATTCACTCTAAAAATATATTTAAATATCTCTGTCTACTCATGTCCTCTATGTGGTACTCAAAAAAGATTTTACTAATGGACCACTACTGCCAAGATACTGCAGAGTAGTTCTGGAGTATTGTTGGCTATTTTCTTCCTGTGATGCTGCATTTTTGTATTCACCACATTTGTTCTTTAGTTTGGAGCTGCTTCTTAAAAGATCTTAGTCTAATATTTATTATTATTGAAATGACAGGTGGGATTTCAGTCCAAGCCTATCCAGGAGAATGTGCTTCTATGATCACTGAAAGCAGGAGAGACAAGTCTGGGACTTGCATCATGAAAGAAATCTTTCCCTACTGCAGAAAGTCTGTAAACTCTTCATAACTAGTGATATAAAGGGAGGATAATGGAAGGAAAAGCAACTCAAAGACCCCAGTGTGGGAAAAATCAACTCAAAAAGTCATAAGGTCCATCCCAAGAAGATGTGGAAAGATGAGGGGAAGGAGGACAACCCAGCAATAACAGATCAGTCAGCCCTTGTGTTCCTTGCTCTCATTTCTGTCCAACAAAACCAGTGAGTCTGCCACTGGGCCCCATGTGACAACCAGCTCTCATCCTTCCTCAGCAGGGGAGTCCCAAAATGTTGGCTGCCACCATGGGTGATGCATGCTGTGAACAGGCATTCTCTGCATCCTTTTGCATCCCTGCAACAAAGAACATTCCTGGCTGGATTACTCATACTCCACTGGCTTCTGTTTTTCTTCATGTGCACTCATTTGCAAGCCATTAAGCAAGAGACACAAAGCTGTCTGTAAAATTGGGACACGTGTGTGTTGCTGTGTAAAGCCATTTGGCTTGCCAAAAACAGGATTTTCCTGCCATCACAATGGAGTTTTGAAAGCTCTAGCCATGACAAAATTAAAAAAAAAAATATAAACCAAAAAAACCCCCAACATCTCCCCCAAAAAGTCAAACCAAACCAAAACACCCAAACAAAAAATGGTGGGGGTGAGGGTAGAGGAAGGAAAAAATTAACCCATACCTCCAGTCCAAACCTGTGGTAGCAAGAAATAAAGATGAAGTTAGTATCTTGTGAGACTTTTGTGAAATACTGAAGTACTGTTCTTCAGTGTGACAATTTTCAACACAAGTTGATATTTCTTACTACACTTAACTCTCTTCTAGCTAAGCTACATGTTGAAGACAATTCCATTTTATACAGAATATTGTTCCTTGTCATCTTATAGGCTGAATGTGAACTGAGTCCTGAGATCAGAGAATACATAAACATTTACTCAAATCAGATATCAAACTGGTCGACTGCTGACCAAGACTTCAGAGCATTCACCCAAGACTTCAGACTTAGTACATCCAGCACTCCTTCCTTTCCATGGACTTCCTTTCCATGCACATCCTTCCTGAGCTCAGGGGCCAGTCTGGCTTTTGGGAAGAACATGTAGAAACATAATGTATGCTCTGGGGCAGGATAATCTTCAAGGGAAGCCAGGGATTGAGAGGTTGCAGAAAGGATGTTTTTTTAATATTTCTATTAAAAAGCGAAAGTCTACATCACAATCCCTTGATAACAGGGCAAATCCAGACAATTTGGCTGTGAGCACTGCTGGGAGAGTAGGGAAGTGCCTCATACAGGGCAAAAAGAGAGAAGTGGGACATGTAAGAGGTTGTTTTGAGCCACAGTTCAGAATATCACTTTGGGATGAAGGAATACATTCAAGACCAGGGCAGCCTTGCCATCCCTGTGCGTAGATCTAGGTTTCAGTAGAATTTGTGAGGAAATCTTTTGTTAACCAAGGAGAAAACCTTAAAACAAACAAAAAAACAAACCAGTCAACCAACAAAACAAACAAAACCACTTTTGCTTTCCATTTTGAGTTGGTGTCACCCTGAACCAGGTGACTGTGAGACTAAAGGTATTGTGGGAACGCTGAGTCTGAGCAGCAGGACCAGTGCTGTTTTTCCCACCTAAGGTAAGTGCAGTAAAATTCTCACTTTTCTTTGCTCTCAGTGGTTATGAACAGTCTCTGTGCTGACTGTGAATAACACCATGAAATTACATTAAATAGCAACAGTCTAGAACCTTAATATTGTCAGATGTGTACCTGCTGCATAGCAGTGAAGTCTTTCCTGTTTTCTGTCCATCTGTTGTCTCTTCTGCAGCATAAATGGAACAGGAATACCAGGCAGAAAAAGGTGAGAACGCAGGAGATTTATCTTTCCATTCTATGGCACTACACCCTAGCTGCTGGAACCAGGGATAGAGGATGCTGGCATGGTCTCCATTATGGACGTGTTCTGGAGAGCCAGAGCTGGATGTTTCACATGACTGGACTGAATCACAATTGAATAATTCCTCTGAAATAATTCCTCTGAATAATTCCTGTGAAATTTGAAAAGATATTTTGCATAACTTTAATGAGAGATTCAAATGCATGAAAACTGAAGGTCTGACTCTTTGAGAGATTCTTATCAGAAAGAGGACACAGCGAGGCATATGCCCTCCGGCCATCCTGGCGCCTTAACGATAGGGATTTATCAGAACGAAGAGGGAATTTAAAGAATGTGCGGATAAGGATGAGAGAAGTAAAGATACAGCATTGTGTTGTAAGGGATGTGAGTATGCAAATGTATGTCCAATCAGCTTGCTAGCTGAGGTGCACGGGCAAGGCAGATGAACCAATGTTGTAGTAGATTAGAGCGTGTGTCCCACGTGTGTGGAAATGAAATGGTTATTTAACCCGTACCTTTTTGGAATAAAATTGAGCACTCATCATACTTCTATGAAGGCACATGTTTGACCCGGAAAGCTCCTTGCCTCATGCACTGGCATTATCCAATTAAGAGACAAAACAGCACCATCAATTTAGTTTCACTCCCACCAGAGGAGTGTCGATCAGTGCTCCTCACAGAGAAGCAAAGATGCTGTTAGGAAGGCATTTCAGCCTGAGAAGAAGTGGAGTAACAGTCTGCTTTGAGTGCCATTTTAATTATCATTAATGGTTTTGGTCTTCACTCTATCTGCCAGACATTTTTTCTTGCATAAGGTAAGGACCTCAGCTCTAACTGAGAGAC
>VXBA01004282.1:0-31765 GCA_013399895.1 Serilophus lunatus
CAGGCTGGGCTTTCCCCAGGCTGCTCATCCATCCCCCCAAGGGAAGATGTACAGAATCTGCTGGCACAGAACACAGGCGAGATCTTGGTGCTCTGCTCACTGATTCAGAACAAACCCACCCAAATCTCCATCCAAGGATAAATTATGTCACAGCTGAGAACAGATGCTTGAGTGTACAGTGACAAAACTATAAATACACTGTGGCTGCAGATGATATAAACACATGGACTTGGGAGCCCCATGTGCTGCAAGACACGGCTCAGCCCGAGGCCACAGGGAACCACAGCATGGTCAGGGAGTGGTTCGGGTGGGAAGGACCTCAAAGCCCATCCAGTGCCACCCCTGCCCTGGGCAGGGACACCTCCCACTGTCCCAGGGGGCTCCAGCCTGCCCTTGGACACTCCCAGGGATGGGGCAGCCACAGCTTCTCTGGGCACCCTGTGCCAGGGCCTGCCCACCCTCCCAGGGAAGGATTCCTTCCCAATGTCCCCTCTCTCCCTGCTCTGTCAGTTTGAAGCCACGTCCTGGCATCCCAAGTCCTTGGAAGCTCCTCCAGGGCTGCAAACAAGGGAAGGGACTGAAACAGCTCCAAGGGCTCAGAGAGGAGCCCAGCCCAGGGCACAGGAGCACCACGGCTGCCCTGGACCTTGGAACACCCCAACTCTGGCTGGGGATTAGGAAAAATTTCTTCCCTGAAAGAGCGGTTAAGGATTGGAATGGGCTGTCCAGGGAAGGGGCAGAGTCACCATCCCTGGAAGTGTTCCAAACACCAGCACAGCTGTGGTACAGTTGAGTAGGTGATCTCTGTTCCCTGCCCTCCACCAGCACACATACCCAGAAAGCAAAGCTCATTCTGAGACATGGGCATGTTTTTCTTGACAAGTTTTACACTAAAAATTTAACTACACCAATTCTTGGGCTCTTTGTCTTTGGAGTGTTTTTTTGGCCAAGGAAGCTTTCCCTCTGAAACTTAGACAATAAAATTATTCTGCTGTTGAGCAACGTTTGTCACAGCTCTCAAAGCACTGAAGGAACGCATGAGAGTATTATCCAACAGCAAACAAGTGCTTAAAATAAACTCCCACAGACCCCAAACAAGCAGGGTCAAGCTGGAACAGGAATCCAGGCAGGAGAGCAAAGCAAGCAGGAAAACTGAACAGCTTTGAGGGGACAGTCACCTCCCTCTGCTCTTGACCCAGACAGGTGGCCAGGGCTAATCCTGGTCAGGGCCAGGCTGGACAGGGCTTGGAGCCCCCTGGCACGGTGGGAGGTGTCCCTGCCCCTGGCAGGGGTGGCACTGGATGGGCTTTAAGGTCCCCCCAACCCAACCCATTCCACGCCAACCCCTCCAGCCCTGGCTGAGGTTTAACCTCAGGGCTGGTGGGACCATGTTGGGGCACCTCTGGCCAGATGTGGGCAGACAGGACAGACAGTGCCCACAGCCCCTGCTCAGGAAGTGCCCACCAGCAGCCCCTGCACTGAGGCCACGAGCAAAGGGAAGGAGTTGCCCTGATCCTCCAGAGAGGGGTGAAACTCCAGGTGCACAGAAGAAAGAAGATGCACACATTCAAACATGCTTCCCTGAAAGATCAGGGTCTCTTGCTTAGAATATAAATAGCATCAGCCACCCTCCTGAGAAGAATATAAAGCTGAGGTGGAGGGGAAAGCTGGAATCACACAAAGTCTCCTAATACTGGCTCTGCTCCTCCTGCCCCCACTACATTTTTGAGTTTGGGGGGCAAACAAACAGGGGATGCCACCTTTGTTTAAGGGAGAAGCAGCTTTATCACCCCTTCAGGAAATACATATTGAAATTTAATTTCCATAAATGTCTCTGACAGCTTGCAGTGTTAATGACATTGAATTCATTTGCTTCTCAAACCGTTAAATAAAGTTTTTTATTGATTTACAGATTATAGGTTGATATATCACTGCAAAGCTCCTGCCTGGTTTATTATCCCCCTAGAAGCCTTTTAAAAAATATTATTCAGTCCAAAATCAATAGTTGCCCTTGCAAGGGAAAAAATAGAGATATGAAAAGGTTCCCAAATGCAAGCTTTTAACCTGGGGTGAATCTTACCCAAAGCACTAAGAAAATATCAGTCCTGAAAAACAGGATGTGTGGATGTGAAAATACTTGACCAAAGCATCTCCAATTTGCACCCTGTCCTTGTTTCATTCCCCACAATAACTTCCTGCCAATCAAAAAGATGATAAATCCCTACAAGCCTTTTTGATTTACAAACCAGAACACACCTGAGATTCTTGGACATTAGAATCTGTACCCATTCTGATGATGTTTTATACAGGTTTCAAGTAACAGTGGATTAGTTTAGAGAAGCATGACATTTTCCACAGAAAGGGGAAAATATCTCAAATTGAGAATTCTGAGGTAAAAAATGCATCTTCAAAACCAGGCCTCAACAAGTACAGTTTTTTCCAACAGCTTTAAGCAGCTCAAGAGCTGATGAGTCATCAGTCTACTTGGAGATGCTCAAGAATGACTAATTTGAATTTTAAAAGTGAAAATCCAAGGTTACAGAGTTGGAGATTCAGGCCACATGCACCTCTGAGGAGCTCTCACAGACAGAGGGACGTCAGGAGACAGTTTTTCTGCTGGAGAGGAGAGGGAGGGCACTGTTCCTCCCTGCAGGAAGGACCTGGGCTGCCCAGCCCTGTGCTGCAGCCCCATGCCATGCTCTCACAGGGATGCTCTGAGGCTGCTGCAAGCCCACAAGGACCCATCTGCAGATTGCTGAGACAGTGCCAGCATCAGGCATTGATGCTCTCAGGGATTAATCCATGGAGAGGGGCAGGGCTGCTGGATCTGCAGATGGAGGGGCAGGACAAGGGAATGGCTTCCCAGTGCCAGGGGGCAGGAGAGATGGGATAGTGGGCAGGAATTCCTGGCTGGGAGGGTGGGCAGGGGCTGGGCTGGAATTCCCAGAGGAGCTGTGGCTGCCCCATCCCTGGGAGTGTCCAAGGGCAGGTTGGGATCCCTGGGACAGTGGGAGGTGTCCCTGCCCAGGGCAGGGGTGGCACTGGATGGGCTTTAAGGTCCCTCCCATCCCACAGCACTCCATCCCAGGGCCCAGCAGGGGAGCAGCCCCCTGCAGAAGGGAAGAGCATCCCACAGCCCTGGGGTGACACTGGAGAACGGGGGCACGAGGAGGAGGCAAAGGCACGGTCAGGGGATTACCAAATCAAACTGCCAGTCCAGAGCCTCACACTTTGCTCCAAGGAGAAAGTCACTTAATCCAATCAGTGGATCCCTTATTAGATTGAGCCCCAGTCACTCTGACTGTGATACTCCTACTGGGAGTGTGCAGGGGGGAGGGAATAAATAAAGAGCTGATTTTTCACCCACTTAGCTGCCAGCCCTGGCACTGCCAGCCCAGAGAGCCCTGCAAGATTGAAACATATGAACCTGTGGCAGAGCTTTTTTAATATCTCCAGAGCCAAGCTCAGGAGCTCTGCTGCTCCTGGGGTGACAAATCCATCACAGGCAACAAAATGCAATTTAAATACTCTCGTGGCAGAAAAGTTATACTGTATAAAACTTCAGTATTTCTGATTTACCTTAATCATATTTTTATAGCTGTGAAGAATATTTGTGTTATTATTTAAAATATGAAGGACTGAGAAAAGCCTGAAGATGCAGAGTAGAGGAGAAAGGCTTTGGAGGAGCCTCACAGACACCTCCCTCCCCTCCAGGAGGGGTCTGAGCCCTCACCCACCCCCTCATAGATCACTTTTCTCCGTCTATTTTACACTGGTTTTAATAACAGCTGCCTCCAACCTTTGTTACAGCACTGCAAGACTGCCTGGAACTGCCCAACACCAGAGCAAGACACCAGCAATGAGGCACCTGATTCAGCAAATAAAAAACCACAAATAAATATAAATTTTAAGATTAAATTGAAAACTTCCCCCCCAGTGAGGTGGCTGTACCCTGCCTGCCACCACAGGGATTGATTTCTGGTGCTGACATGTTGGTCCTTGCACCCTGGCCTTTATTCCATCACCAGGATGGAGCTCATGATTCCTTCTGTTCCTGGGTTTTTCCATGGAACTGAGGCAGGACAGAGCAGTGTTTGTGCTCCTGAGCCAGAGCAGCTGCACCCACCTGGGATCCTGGAAGGCCCCATTTATTCCAGTTCTTGTCCTTGAGGAGATGAGCTCCTTCCCAGGGTCCTGCACTTGCCCATTGATGCTGACACTGAGCAGCTCAGCTGCACCTTCATGCCATGACCTTGCTTATCTACTCTTTGCTGTTATTCACTGTTCTTTCCTATTATATTCCTAAATATTCTACACGAATATTTACAGGTTTAGCACTTTCATGCTTGATTTTAACAAGGCTAAACTTGTCCATCTTGCTTTCACCCCAGTGAGCCCATTCCCCCCCAGCAGCTGCCTGTTTTATCTTCCCTTTTGGCTTCACTCCCCTCCTCTGCTGGTCTCTCCAGCTCCAAACCTCCCTCCCTGCTCCTCACACGGTGCCTGAGATGTTTAACCTCCCATTTCACTTGCAGTGTCTCCTCACACACACACTTTGATCACAAGTTTCTGCTGGCTGATTCTGTTTTGGGAAATGGAGACACCTCAGAGAAAACAGCTCCAAAAGACCTTTTTTCTCCCACATTTCCCTTCCAGGCAGGCTTTCTGTCCTGCTCTGCCTCATCAGTGTCAGCACTGAGATCTGCCTCCCAAGCAGCTGCCGTCGCCTCAAGACAACAAATCCCTTGTGCACCACATCTGGATTTCTGATCATGACTGGAAAAGTCCCACCATTATCATTAAAGGCAAAGACGAGGCTCTAGTAAGAAAGAACAACCTCATTTTTCCACTTGGGTTGTTGTGGTGGGGATGGGCAACCCCAGTGACAGCCCCTGAGATGAGGCACAGGCCAGAGGGAGGGCAGGTTGTCCTCACTGAACTCTGCACATCAAATCACAGTGGGAGCAAAGATAACACCCCAGAGCTTTACTGCAGCTGCAGAGAGACCCAAGACTTTGGTTCTTCCCCTTCTCTTCCCATGAGACCCCCAGGTGGCAGAGGTGGGAGCAGCCGTGTTTGTGACCTTCCAGGTGGGAAGGGACCTCAAAGCCCCTCCAGTGCCACCCCTGCCCTGGGCAGGGACACCTCCCCCTGTCCCAGGGGGCTCCAGCCTGCCCTTGGGCACTCCCAGGGATGGGGCAGCCACAGCTTCTCTGGGAATTCCAGCCCAGTCCCTCCCCACCCTCCCAGCCAGGGATCCCTTCCCAAGATCCCAAGAAGCCACTCCCTGTGTCCTGTCCCTCCTGGCCCTTGTCCACAGTCCCTCTCCAGCTCCCTTGGGAGATGCTGGTCTTCCTTCCTTTCCTCTTGCACCAAAAGGTTGGACTCGACCTTGGAGGTCTTTTCCAACCCTAATGGTTCTGTGGCTGCACAGAAACCAGGGCAGAGCATCCTCAGTAACGAGCTCATTTGGGCTCACTGACCCCTCATTGCACTTTGCAGCTTGCACAGAACAAAATGTTACTATAAATAAGAAAATAAGTGAATCTCCCTACCCAGGGACACCCATTCCCACGTAGCAGGATTATTATTCACTTCAGCTCAGCCCAGCCTGAAGAGGAGTCGTTATTACTCACTCACATGATAATGAAAGGCTTTTCTTTACCTGAACCCACTTCAGAAAGAACAGAATCAAAAATGGCACTTTTCATCTAAACAGTGTTTTGGCAGAAAATGTACACTCAAAACCCATATAAAAACCAGCTCACTTGAAATTAAATCAGTTGTTTTCTACTGTACTCCTGGCCTGAGGCATTAATTTGTTATAAAAATGACACAGGACACCAGAGCCCTGCCACGGGACACAGCAGCTCCCAAGGTCTCTGGTCTCACAGCAGGCCAGGTTGGCTCCTTTAAAAATTCCTATTCTTTTAAAATTCCCATTCTTTTGAAATCCCCATTGCAGACACCCCCCACTATGAGCCAGGGCAGTTCTCAGCTAAGCAATGGAGGCATCCAGTTTGCAGATTGCAGATGTGAGCTTAGCCCCTGCCCCAAAGCCTCACTGGGTGAAGATACAGCACCAAGAGCTCCTGCACTCCCGCTGGGATAAGGGAGGGAGAGGGACATCAGCAGAGAACCAGCACCCTGTCCCTTGTCACTACAGGGTCCAGCCTCCCCGGGGTCACAGCTTCCCACCAGGGACCAACACTGCTCCCTACAGAGGTCCCCTGCCAGTTGGTACTCACAAAGCTCTAGGAAGAACTATATTTGAGATATTTTTATTTACTTTTGAAGATAATTTCATCCTTCTAAAGAAGCAGTTGCATGGTTGGGAGTGGGTGGGAAGAGGAGGAGCTGATTTCAGTTCATTGCAGTGCACTGGATCCAGTCTCTGGTTATTCTTCCCACCACTCAAAAACATGTTTTAGGAGATGAATAAACCCTCCTCCCCTGCCTGCATGCTCTGCTGGGGGAAGAGATCACAGAATCAAAGGTTAGAAAAGACCCCCAAGATCAAGTCCAGCCTTTGACCAACCACCATATTCACTAAACCCTGGCACGAAACTCCACATCTGCTCCTTTCTTGAGCACTTCCAGGGATGACCAGAGACCAAAGGCAATGCAGGAATATGTGGTTTTAGAAGCCACCTTCAAGGTCCTTAGATATGCACTATGGAGATGTGGTGCCCAAAGATCAGGAGATCATCCCAGAGAAGTGGCACTGCCCACATTTATGGCTGTGGGTGCAAAGACTGGTGTGCAACCAGACACAGGCACAGCTCCCAGCAGAGACACACCAGCAGCCTCCTGGAGGGAAAGAGTTATAACTTCACCATCTAATGGGGCCTTTGAAACTTCCTTCTCCATCACTTCCCTCTGAAGTTTCCCCTTCCTTTCACTGTGGTGAACATTTCAAAGCAGATGTTCCGCCATCGTTTCAATTATTCTCTTTTTTCCCCCCCTCTCTGTTTTTCAGGGAATGTCAGTTTTCTGCTCAGAATGGTTTATTTTCTAGTTTCACATCAGCATTCAGAGTTCTCATACAGCTGCTGGTGAGCAGCAGGCTCCTCACCCTCTCCCCAGTGTTTGATGCTGCCCTACTTTAAGGCTCCTCCACACGAGCCCGTCTTACGCAGGGACTATATAAAGCTCACACATGAATAAATGTTCTCTGTAATGTCTGGGTGCCTTTGAATTAAACAAGTGGGAAAACAATTCCAAACAGGGCACACACTTCACACTGACAAAATTATCCACATCAGCTGGGGCAAGAAACCTCAAATTATCTCATTGATTAAAATCACATCCTTCCTCCTGCCGATCAGACAGAGAATGCACCTTATTTATTTGAAAACAACCAACTCTGCTAAGTAGTACCTGCTGAAATTGAGGTTTGGAGATGAAATTAATGCCATTTGCTGTTTGAAATGGGAGGAAGGTGCATCTGAAATACCCGTCTGAGGATCCAGGAGAGACATTTCACTTGCAATTCATAAATCGCTCCCTGGTATCATCAAGCTCCATGGAAAGCTCTTGTTAAATGTCTTTAAACTCTTAAGTGCTTTATAAATACAAAGAAAAACTGCAGTGGTTTTTAGGTACCAGAGGAGCTGTGGCTGCCCCATCCCTGGGAGTGCCCAAGGCCAGGCTGGAGCCCCCTGGGACAGTGGGAGGTGTCCCTGCCCAGGGCAGGGGTGGGACAAAGTCATCTTTAAGGTCCCTTCCAACCCAAACCATCCCAGGATTCCACAACTGTGCCCTTGAGCAACTTGCCCCTCAGCACCAGGAGCTATCCAGGCTTGGCAGCTCCAGTCCATCTGGATTTCACACAGATTTCAGCTCCCTCTCCAGCTCAAGTGCAGCAGCAGAGATTTCACTCTGTGGCAATTCTAAAAGTCAAGAACACAAAGTTTCTGAGAGCAGCAATTCAGTCTATCAGCCTAATGGAGGAAATGGGGAAAAAAAGTCTTAACTGATGACTGGTAGCTATAAAATTCTGTAGAGCAAATGTCAAAGAGTAATTAAAAAGAAAGGAGGATTTCTGTGGACCTGAATGAATAATTAGGAAGGGAGCTACTGTTGAAGTGACACTGCTTAATAATCTCATTGTAAAACAGAGAAAAGTTGCATTCAGGGGAATTATTTTTTAATTATTTCGAATTGGTAGTTGGAAAATGAAAGGGAAAATGGGTGCTTGTGCTGTTAAATGCTGCTAATGTACAAGGCTCCTGAACAAAAAAGCTCCTCAATTACAATACTTGCAATATAGTGCCATTACTTATCAGCTGAAATGCATTTTGTGCTGCCATTCTCTTCAGGAACACAAATGCTCACTGAATTGGCAAATTAAGAGTCAGATCCATGAAGTGCTGGGCTCTCTCCTCCTCCAGAACAAACTCCCAGGGCTTCACTGGCATTTGTGCAGTGCTGCAAACAGGGCTGGATTTTAACCTGGACCATCCTAGTCACCCTCTGCCCCACCAATATTATCTAATAATAACGAACAGGGTGTGGGAAATTCAAGAAGTTTGTTCTTTGTATAGCATACAGCTTTCAGAATGGGAATCAAGCACTAGAGTGGACTTCAGCTCACAGCCAGGAAGGTTTTTCCTGCAGAAGGTTTCAAGGCAATCCTATTTTAAGTCAGAGCTGCCCTTGCAGGGACTGCAGAGGTGCTGAGGCTGTGCTGCCATCCTGGCTCCTCGTACAGCTCCTCTTGGCACTTCCATGTCTCTGGAGGAAGCAAATTGCTTTTAACACTTGGAACAGCTGGCAGGAGAGGCAGGAAGGCAGACAGGGAATGGGATGGGCTGTATCTTGAGTGGTGTTGAATTTGTCTGGGGCAGACACCTGCAGGTGAGTGACCTTCCCTCAGGAGCTGATGGGAGGGGAGGCAGGGGCACGTCTCTGGCTGAGGATGATCCTGGATCTGGAGCAACCAACCCACTAAAGGTGATGAACATCACCCTTTCAGACTCAGGAGAAGCAAATGAGATGGTAAGTCCGTGCTCTGTGCTGCTCCTTGGCTCTGGGAAGGGGATTGCCATGACCTTGGCTCCTGCCCAGCACCCCAGGGACCCCCGGCAGTGGGAGCCTGGTCCTCACCCCACCCAGCAAAGGAGACAGGGAGAAGGAGAGAGCTGGACAGGCTGCCCCAGGGCACTGCAGAGGTTTCTGAGCACCAGGGGACACAGAGGCTCCTCAACCTGCACTTCATTACTGCAGTCCCACGTCTCATCCAGCTCAGGCACCTCATGCCCAGCCCCTGCTGCCACTGAGCTCCAGCAGCTCAGGGGGGTTTGCCTTGATCTGGCACCCAAATCCACATCCCTTACAAACACACTCCACTTTGCTTAACATTGGAGGGCAAAAGAGCAGATGCAACTCGAGGAGCAACCAGGAAAACATCTCCAAGAGCCAGTGATGGCACCACAGAGCCCAGACAGCTCAGTGCTCAGCCAGGAGCTGCTCCCTCCCAGCACAACTCCCCATCTCCTCAGCAAACTGAACACCTGAAGCCCAGACCTGAACCTCCCCTCACTGTCAGAGGTGCTCCTTCCCCTTGCACTAAATTATAGATGTTAGCCAATTCTGAGAGAGGAGTGTTAATTATTAATAGGAATTATCTGAATTGATTTTCAATTACAGAATATTATTTTCTATTACACTGCAATAAGACTGCAGGAATTCCATTAAATCCAAAATGAGGATCATCAATTTCCATTAGGACACATGTAAACTAAACACATTATATCTCTGTTGAAGCCAATGATTTCCATTATCCATTTCCATTCATTTCCATTCCTTTGAAGTGACTCCATTTGCAATGGGCCTGAGTGACTCTCATTTGACAGGGACATGACCCAGCTGCCACCACCAGCTCGGGCTGCAAACCTCTGCTGAATGGTGCAATCCCTGCAGAGAACATCCCAGGAGAATCATGACTCCTGTCCCGACATGGAATCCCTCCTCTGAAGCCTGGCCCATGCAAATGGACACCCTGATTAAAAAAATGCCCTTGTTTTCTCCTCCTGAAGCTGATTTGCTTTTCAGTCATTTCTGGGGCTGAGCTGAACCTGCTGACACCAACACACCTCCACTGCTCAGGACCAACAAGAGAGGTGGAGGGGGGCTTTGGAGTGACAGGACAAGGGGAATGGCTTCCAACACAGAGGGTTAGGTGGGATATTGGGAAGGAATCCTTCCCTGGGAGGGGGGGCAGCCCTGGCACAGGGTGCCCAGAGAAGCTGTGGCTGCCCCATCCCTGGCAGTGCCCAAGGGCAGAGCTGTGGGTGCAAACACACCCCAGACCCACCAATAACCACCCAAACACCTCCCTGTGCAGGATTGCTGCAAGGACAAGGTTTGTGGCAAACCTTAATCAGCCTCTAATGGCAGGGGCTGCTTTACCCCTCAGCTTCCCCCCTCCTTCCCAGCTCTTGAAGAAAGGAACCATTTTTTTTAATTGATTTTATTTTTTCCCCTGTACTTTGATCACCCTCAAGCCCCAAGAGTAAGGACAAGTCACTTGGCTTTGCTCCCCAGGGCATCAGCCCATCCCTCCCTCCTCCCAGCTGGGCTCTCTCCTCCCAGCAGGACCCCACACCTCCCAGTTTCCCCCCTCCCAGCCTCACTCCCCTCTCCAACCCTCCTCCCACGAGGTCTTTGCCTGCTCCTCCTCGTGCCAAACTGGGCTTTGAGGTCCCTTTTTCAATGGAAACTGGGACCTCTCTGCTGCTTTTCCAAGTGTTTTCCACCTCAATACAACTCAGTCATTCCCTATGTGGAGATTTCTTTCCTTGAGATTATCTCACAGACAGCATGTTACTCAATACTGAAATACTCATTTATTTCTAAACTTTCTGCAGTAAAAGAAACCTTGGATTTAAACATGTTTTTTCATCATCTTGAAGGGGGGAAAGGCAGAAACAGAGTCTTTTGCTCCTGAACAGGCATTTAAACCACACACAGGTGGCAGAGCAGAAATATCCAGATGGTTATTCTTTTTTTGGTGATATTCATTCTTTTTTCTCCTGATACTCATTTTTTAAGCATTATTTTGATTTATAAAATGCTCTTTCAGCATAAAATGGATAGAATATACAGGTCAGGATTCCAAAGAAAATGTCAATAGATTAAAGCCCTAATAAAGTAGAAACTCTCCCCCAAAATGTGGTGGAAGTAATCTCCAGTCTGGCTCCAGAGAACAGCTTTTCAATAAATAAACCTTATTATTGCTGATAAAAATATGATGGTGTTTACAGCTCAGAGAGTCCCCATGACACTGGATGCTCTGAAAACACCAATAAAAGTCACAACTCGGATATCAGGGTTAGTCCTTCTCCTTGGAGAGGCCCAACATTTGATTATTGTGAGAACTTCTCCTCCCTCCTGGAGCACAGGGATCACTGCCTGCCCTCAGAACCCTTTGGATCACCCACAATCCAGGGATTTTTTCCCCTTTATCAGTCCTTTAGCATTTTTTTATCTTCTCCCTGAGCAGGAGGAAGAGTTTTAGAAAGGCTTGGAGCAGACGGGCAGGATCTGAGTGTCCTACTCTGAGCTCCACTCCCTGGTATTTGTCTGTGCAGATGGGGAGAACACAGGCAGATATTACAGGAAACAGAGATTTGTGCTGACCTGCAAGTGATTCCCATGCTCTCATTACTCCCCTTTCTCTTTCAGCACCCTGTTGTCTCACAGGTTGGTCATTCCCTGTAAATACAAATGATTTTTACATTTTTGGGGGGAGTTTTGATAGTTACCAGTCATTGGGTTTGCTGAACTTGGAAGGTTTGGACTTGCATTTGGCATTGCTTGGCCCAATCCAGAGGAAACTGGAGGGAACAGACACCTCCATGTGGCACTGGAAGGACCAAGAACGGGTCACAGTTGCCCTGAGCAGCACCTGGGAGGCATAAAAACAATGGGAAGAGAATACAGGAAAGAAATAAAGGCTGTTGAGTTGCTTTGAGCAGGGGACACTTGGTGGGACCTGCTGGAGCAGCTGTTTTGGGATGTTTAGTTCTTGTTCTGTCAAGCCTGGTGGGTTTTTCAGGAAAATAAAGGTTGAATCCACACAGAGAGGGCAGGGCTGGCACTCCCCAGGGAGGAGCTACTAACATTAAACTTCGTTAAATTGCCCAATGATATCAAAAGCAATAAAGCAGGAGTGACCCAGGGTTTAGTGGCAGCTGCAGAGCCTGGAGGGGAAGGGGGAACAGAGAAGGAACAGCAGCACCAAGTGCAAATTTCAATTGAAAAGGGTGGCATTGATAAACAAAATTTAAAGGGGTGTCATTGATAACCAAAAATCCCCAAACCTCTGTGTGTGTTACCCTAAAAACCTGTAGATTTAGAATTCTTGGGAGAGTGGGCACTGCACACGAGATGGAAGACTCACTCACAGATTTAAAATCCCTGTCCTCCAGAAATCCCCCACGTTTCCCCACAAGGCAGCAAAGCAGCAACTCAGAAAAACATCATTTTCTGCTACAAAACCTTTCACTCAACTCAGGCCTTAGTGATCATCTAACCTTGAGAAACTGCATCTCTTTTTGGATGGACTGGAATAACTTGTGAGTGACAGATCTGATCCTCTCCAGGGGCTGGAATCCAGCAGCAGCAGTGGGCAGAGCCAAAGGATTCTGGAGAAAGCCAGGGAAGAAGAGCAAATGAGCCACATATTACTCCCTTTATCTGGTTAGCAGCTTAATTTCCTCCAGCATCTCTGTAATCATTTATAAACAGTTGATGGCAGCTTTAGGAAATGAAAAGCAAAGCAAGAACATCAGTCCAAACTGACATTTTGGAGCCTTGCTGCCCATGGAGAGAAAGGGAATGGACCCTAAAATGGGCTGGGGCTGCAGGGTGTTCCCAGCAGAACCAGGAGCTCCCAGCCTGTGGATCACTGAGCCCAAGCTTTGGGACTGGTCCCCCAGTTTCCCTGGGGGAACTGGGCCCACTGGGACATCCACTGAGCATCCAGGGGCACTTTGCTGGCAAACACAGGAGCTGCTGCACCAGTGCAGCCACACAGACACCCCCAGGAAACTCTTCTCTTTAAATTGCTCGTTGGCAGAGCTGCAAGTACAACGTAAAAGGGACAAATAAGTGTCACTGGGGGTGTTTTACTCAGAAAATCAGCATTGTCCGGTGGATTTCTGCAGTTTGCCTCTCTCTGCTCTGACACAGGTGGGGTTTGGGCAGTTTTAGTCCTCACCAAAAAGGAATAACTATGAAATGCTCTTTGGCTGCCTGATGGGAATTAACCCTTGAGACAAAGCATCTGTTTCTGTAGCATCAAAGTCACACTGAATACAAAAAGCGTCTTTCAGTGAGGGATGAAGTACGAGGAGCCTTCCCAGACCACCCAGCAGCCAGTGCTTGGCTCAGTTATGTTGGCTCAGAGCTGCTCTTCCACCAGAGCAACGTGTGATCCCAAAGAGGCACCAACTTGCATGAAAATTTCCTCCTTTACAGCAGGACTGCAGAGGAGACTCCGGATCACAGCACTTGGAAAGATTTTTGGCCACCCAGAGCTCCCTTCCTACCTAGAACTGATCATTAACACCAGATTTACTTGTTATTTACTATTTGCCCTCATGAAACCACATTTTCTGAGCAACCCAAAGCTCATCCCTCTGGCTTCGACTGGCAAAAGTCTCTCTCCCAGAACCCAGATGTCTCTTAAATACCAAGAATGATCTACTAATGGTTTTATGGGGTTAATTAACTGTTTCTTTTTAGAGATAATAGAATTTGCAATGAGGACCATTATCTTTAGTGCTACCTCTGCAAATGGAGAATACGGGATAATTGGTACTGCCATGTATTGCCCATTATGCACAAAATTAAGGCAGGGAATTTACACACAGTGATTACCATTGGTGGTTTATTACCTCCCATTCTTATAATGGATTGCAATTCACACCAGAGATGTGCAAAAACCTGGGTTCTGGTTTTTACTAAACTGTATATTCTGCCAGAATGCCCCACCTTTGTCTCTACAGGGTTTTCTCCTCCTGCGAGGAGCCCACATCTCCCAAAGCTGGGGAAAGCACTAAATGCACTTTGCATCCTCTTAAGCCCTAAAGGAACATTCATTAGGATACAAAGTGATGCTCTATCAATTTAGGAGAGCCAACAGGTTGTGAAATGCCCCACACTTCAGTTAAGACACAGCCCTTGTAAAGCTCCAGCCCTAAGGTGCTGACAAGCAAATCAGGTCACAAAAAAAAAGGAAAACACAACAGGAAACCAGGAATGAAGTCATTTTCTTCCTAAGTGATGAGCACCTGAACTTTCCTGGTGGGAGTAACTCGGTGCTGTGAGTGCAGTTTCTGGTGTCCCTGGGCATGCAAGTCATGGAATCACACACTGGTTTGGGCTGGAAGGACCTCAAAGCCCATCCAGTGCCACCCCTGCCCTGGGCAGGGACACCTCCCACTGTCCCAGGGGGCTCCAGCCTGGCCTGGGACACTCCCAGGGATGGGGCAGCCACAGCTTCTGCTGAAATCTGAGTTTCCTTACAGAAAACACAAGCTGAGCTTCTGCTCTGCCAGTCCTGAAAATCCAAATTAACAGTAAAAAGAAAAAAAAAACCCCGTCATGGCACTACTGTAACGACAGGAGCTTCCAGTTTTAGGGAGGGCAGAGCAGAGCTGTGAAAGAATGGATCACACAGGCAGAACCCTCCGTGCTTTCCAGGAAAGGAACCTCAGGGACAGCAGGTTCTGCTGGAGTGTCCCTGTGCAGAGCCCTCCCTGCCTCCAGCTCAGCCCCTGCCCTGCAGGAAGCCCAGGATTGCTGCCCTGTGCCCTGGGGCTGTTCCAGCCCTGCCACCACCTGGGGCTCAGCCCCTGCTCCCAGGAAAGCAGCTGCTCTCCCCAAGGCTCAGCTCTGCCCCTGCCAAAGGCAGCACTTGCATCACACCAGAGAAAAGGCACCATAAAGATGCTGCTTGCTCCGGGAATATATCCAGGTTTATGGACTTCTTTTTTTCCATAAAAAGCAATAACATCAAACTGGAGTGTGATTTTTTTTTTTCTCTGCAGAAAGCTGAGTTTTCACACTGGGTTTAATTCAGGAGAGCTGTGCATCAATCCCCATCCCTGCAGGGAAGCCTTGCCGTGGGTCTGGGATGTGCAGCCCCAACTCAGGGGGCACCCACAGGTCCTGCACAGTTCCTGCTGCCTCGGTCTCCAGGCCCTCCCCACCCTCCCAGGGAACAATTCCTTCCCCACATCCCCCCCAGCCCTTCCCCTGGTCCTGTCACTGTGTAAGACATTGCTCCCCCTCTCTGTGATGAGCCCCTTTAAGGACTGACTGAGTACTAACCCTGACAGGGAGGGATTTCATTCACAGATCTCATCTAAATGTCCCCTGCATTTCCTCCTCTGTGTTTAAACCCTGAGAAGACACCACCACCTCCTTTGTCCTCACAAAGAGAGTGAGAGAAAGTGTAAGAGACAAACAGGACATTCCTTTGGGGTAAATTCCGTTCAGGATGTTGCAATAACCTGGGAAATTATTGCAAACGACTTCCAAGCACAGCCAAGTCAAATAGATGCCACTTGTTCTCCCTCCTTTGAAAGCCTAACCCCTTCCTCTCATCTTTGTCCCCTGATGGCAAAGATGGCAATGAATGCATTGTAACTAAAGCTGAAGGGTCCCACATTAAGGACGAGCAGAGCACAATTTAATCTGTTTTGCTTCTCCCTACAACTCATAAAAACTCAAATGGTGCTTGTGCAGCTTAAGACATCAGCAAATTCTCTAATTGCTTTACAGAACCATTGTTATTTTATGGCCAGACTCTCCACCCTACGTGTTCTACAGCTGGAAAATTAAATTACCCTCTTTACAAGCAACGTGCTCAGGAACCACAGTTTGTAATGGATGCATTTCCAGAGCTGGCAGGAACTCCTGGCTGGGAGGGTGGGCAGGCCCTGGCACAGGGTGCCCAGGGAAGCTGTGGCTGCCCCATCCCTGGGAGTGCCCAAGGGCAGGTTGGGATCCCTGGGACAGTGGGAGGTGTCCCTGCCCATGAGGGTGGCTCTGGAGGGGCTTTGAGGTCCTTCCAGCCCAAACTGTTCAAGGATTTGATGTCTCTGGATGGTGAAGTGCCTGGGGATGCTTCCACCAATCCAGTTCTGGCAGCAGACCCCTTCAAGAAGAGGGTTAACCCTCAACCCACTGTCAGTGTTCTCAGATCACCCACTGGGCCCAGACAAACCCAACAAACAGGTCCCAGGGAAACTGGTGGGACCATTGGGACTTACTGGCAAATGCAGGCCACTTGCACACACAGATTCATCCAACCTTCTGCCTTTGCAAACTCACCACCATTTCTCCTCTCTCACTCCAAATTGTTCCTTTTTAGAAGACTTTGTTCTCCACCAGTGAGGCAGTTACTGCACGGTCTCCATTCACTTCTCTCAAGGTCTTTTTTCCTCCTCTTGGTTGTTTTTCACCCATTTTGGGGACAGGCAGCACATCCCGCCTCTGTGGTCCTCCCTGGAGCAAGCTGGGTTCCCACCCTCTGCTTTTTGATCATTGTTTATCTCCCTTTGTAAGCACCTGCTAATTTTCTCAAACCCTTTCATGTTTTTAATCACAAATCAAAGCCTCCCTTGCTGATCTCTCATCCTTGGAAGATGTGCTCCTTCTGCCACCCTGCATAATTAACTCACCGGTGACAACCAGCTCCTGCAGGAATTTCTGTATCCCCCTTTGAGTTTGCCTAACAAGTAACTACAGCAAAGTTGGCCTTAATTAATGCACTGGTCTTATTAATTTACTGAAAGGTGTTGCACCATTGTGAAGTTCTAATTCCATAATATTTAGTATTTCCACACCCTTCCCATGGTTATGATATAACATCTGTCAATTAATTCATATAATCTTTGCTTTAAACATGAGCTGAAGGAAATATGCACAAACTTAAGTGTGTCATTGAAAATCTTGCCAGACAATTCTTTGATCAGATCCTTATAAATCCTCATCTGTGCTGCCACTTGCCACAGATGCATTTGGGGTTTGTGCTAATTCACTGCAGAGTCCTGTCATCCCTTGTCACCAACAGGAAGGATCTCACCCAGCCCATTAACCAGCAGAATTACAGACTGCCAGGGAGTAAATCAGCCCCCTTTTCCAGTCATGCCAACAATGGAGTGAGAAAAATTACTCATTCATTTTTATAATCCTTTAATTCTTGCAGATGTTCCCCTGGAAATGGATTCAAATCGATAAATCCCAGACAAGATCGGTGCAAATTTGTCAGAGATGTTGCCTTGGATGGAGGAATCCCAGCTCACACCCCTGGCCCTCCAAAACTCATCCCTTCTCCACGTTTAACACACTGAAAACCCTGGGCTCAGCTCCTGAGGCTGCCAGAGCAAATGGGCTTTAATTAGATGAAGCCTGACCTGTTCTGATACTTATTTTTCTATTTCTCAGACAGATGAGAAGGGCAAGACAGGGGCAGAACTTCACTTTCTCAGTGTCAGTGGCTGTGCTGGGCTCAGCAGACACTCTGTGCCTATTAAACATCCCAGGGACACCCTCCCAATTCCCCCAGGCCACGCACACACACTGTGCTGCTGCAGAGCTCAGCTCCAGGCTGGCCCCACAACCCACTCCCCCAAAGGGTTCAGCACCAGGGAAGCACTTCCCAACTCTTTGCATCCCCTATTCTGTGAAAATAATGCCAGAGATTTTATCCTCCTTCGGGTTATTGCTGGTCAGCTGCCTCCAGGGAGGTATTTGCCTGATGTAACTCACACCAGGATCAACCAAACTAAAGCCCTGACAGGCTCATAATGACTTTTTCCCCTGTTTTGTGACTACAGAGGATGATAATTTGAGGAAAGGTGATGCAAAGCTACCAGCTCAGCTTGGCAGATCTTCCTCTTACAGAACCAGAGGAACGTTACAAATCATTTTGTTGTCAGTCCAACATGAAGTTCCCACCCTCTGCTGCTGAGAGTGGACTTACAGCCCATGCCCCAGTGACAGCCAGCAGGACAGCTCACAAACACCTGCACTTAGCCATAAAAATGGTTGAAAAGCTCCTCAAATCTCCCTTAGTGACGTTTTAAAAGTCAGTTTGTTATGTAGATACAACACACCCAGAGCACAGGACTTCCATGCGTTGGCAAGGACAGTCCTGGGGGCCCCTGAGGACACTGGGCAGCAGGGAAAGAGGAGGAATGCAGCTCCCTCCGAGCACATAAGGCAAATAAAGTGTGGGGTTTGATGCAGAACAAGTTTTATGGTTCCTTTTGCCCACTGGACTTGAAGGATTCAGAGTGAAACTCATGCTCAGGTTCAGTGTCCAGCTCAGCCAAGGGAATCCAGGAAAATCAGGATGACCCTGCTCTGGGTGTGAGAGGGACCCAGTTCCTCCCCCCTCTGGCAGCACAATGACACCAAGGGATGTTTCAGCACAGGGCAAACCAGAGCCTGAATGTGGACAAGGAGCAGCCACTGGCTGTAAACAATTGCTCAGAAATGGAACCCGAGGCTCCTCTCAGAGTGACCATTTAAACTGGTCAGCACACTGGAAGGTTGGGTTGCTCCACTGGAATGATTGTGGCTACATTCCCAAAATTCCCCTGCATAATCCCTGGAGTGCATTGGCCTTGCACTGGAGTGAGAGGCTGAGAAAGATCAGGAGCAAGCAATTGGTGCTTTGCCTCCATGATATAATTACCACTGAATTATATTCCAAAGTAAGGCAGCTTTCATACATTTCATTCAATTCAGGGATGGGAATCATTCCTGCTACTGTTTCAAATAGATATATATTCACCCTGTGTTCATTAATAACTCACAGAAAATTTCTTGGAGAGGGAAAAAAACAGAGGTTTTCAAATTAATTGTAGAGAAAGAGTCCATGTGGCACCACCTCCACCTTCCCACAAGCTTTAGCCTTCTTCAGGTCCTGGGACCTTGACCAAAAAAGCCTTGGCAGAAACACTTTCCAGTATGAGAGGGACAAATCCCTGATTTTACCTCTGACTGGCATTTAGCCAGTGCCTGTCCTGCACAGACCCTGCCATTCATAAAAATCACAGAACTGCTGAGGTTGGGAAAGCCCTGAGATCACGGAGCCCAACCACCCCCAGCACTGCCAAGGCCACAGCAACCCACATCCACAGGGATCTTAAACCCCCCCCAGGCTTGGGGATTCCACTGGGCAACCTTTTTAGGGAAGGGATTTTTAATTATATCCAACCTCAACCTCCCCTGGCACAACTTCAGGCCGTTTGCTCTCATCCTATCAGTTATTGGGGAAGAGATCCTTCTGACACCAGTGTTTGAAGGAATAACCCACGAGCCTCATCCCCACACTGACCCTGCCTGGGACACAAGCCCCAACTCCTTCAAATTAAAGGTTGGAAAAGATTT
Organism: Serilophus lunatus; assembly: GCA_013399895.1. Taxonomy (NCBI): domain Eukaryota; kingdom Metazoa; phylum Chordata; class Aves; order Passeriformes; family Eurylaimidae; genus Serilophus; species Serilophus lunatus. The sequence goes on from VXBA01004282.1 coordinate 19,417, forward strand.
TGAGTCCAGAGCTGAAGCCAGGGTGGCTCTTCAGCAGCAGGTGGCACCAGTTTTGGGGTAGCCTCACCTACCCCATGCCCACAGATCCCATTCACCTCTGCCCAGGGATACACCCCATCCCATCCCATCCCATCCCATCCCATCCCATCCCAGCCCTCCCCAACCCCAGGGGCTGCTCCACAAACACCAACTGCTGGATTCCAGCTGTGCTCATTTGGCCCCAGGAGGCCTCCTGGGCTGCTGGAGCCCCTGTGTCACATCCATTCTGCACCAACTGATTGTTCTGGGGGGTTAGAAAAGCCCCTGGTTGTTGGAGATGACGGTGCCTTTGCTGTTCAGGGGTGCCACAGCTCCCAAGCCCGGGCAGCTGGCAGAGCCAGGAGTGATCCCTGTCTGCAGGGCATTGCTCCTCTGTCCCTGCAATTGGCTTTTAGGCAGCAGAATGTTCCCAGGGGTCTGTGTTGCCCTGTCCCTGCAGAGTGCAGGCTCTTGTGTTGGAGCAGCAGCAGCAAAGCTTCTCATCCACCTCAGAAGGACAGTGTGACATCAGGGGCTCATTCAACACTGAGACAAACACCTACAGAGAGAACTGGAGCTGGACCATCAGACCCCAGGGAAAGATGGTCATTCCTGAGGGAGATGGGAGGACAGGAACATGAACCAAACTCCAGCTGCTTTCCTGAGGCTCCCTCTGCTTCTCCCTTCCCCATTTGTGCACAGGACTGAAGAACAGGCTGCCTGTTCTTCCCAAAGAGCAGATGAATGTGATGATTTCTTAGAGCCCAGGCAGGCCCTGTCATGTTATTGCTCTATCCCCTCTTTGTCAGCCCTGCCCACTGCTGAGCAGCACCCAGACACCACCAGGGGAAGTCTGGGCTCTCCAGACACACCAGGTGAAGTTTTTGGACACATGGAAAGCAAGAAAGAGGCTTGCTGGGAAAAAAAAACCAGGTAATTTCAAACAGAGGTGACAAGTTGAAACTGCCATGCAAAGGGATTTAGCATTCCCATTCATGTTCCCAAAGTTTTCATTCCACATGTTGCTTGAATATTCAAGCACTGGCAGGAGGCTCTTTGCCACAAGACTGTGCTGAAGGTTCACCATGTGTGAGTTCCTTCAGCAGGGAGTCCTGTGCCTGCAGCTGCTTCAAAACCTGCAGGACCAACACCCAGCTGAGCACAGACCTTCTCCAGCAGCCAAAGGCTGCAAAGGGGGCAGCTGCTCCTTCCAAACCCACAGGGTGGGACAGTGTCAGGCTCCCACCACCTCCAGGCACTGACTTGAAGCCAAAAATTAACTCAGGGCTCTTTCCCTGAGTGTGCAAAACACTTCTATCAAACTGTGAACTTCCCAGCACAGTTCAAACTCCCATTAGCTGGATCTACAGCCTGTAATTACCATCAGCAATAACTGGCTTCTGCAAGAGAATCTCTTCTAGTTTTATTTTTTCCTGTGCTGAAGACAATTCATTATCGAGTGGACAAGAGCAGTGAAATTCCAATTAAACATGCAATAAATTTCATTTTATTCTTCCAGCACTAACACAAGGAGCTGCCACAAGCATTGACAGCCAGAGCAGGCTGAGCTTCAAGGTGGAAGGTCTGTCCCAGACCTAGGAGATGGCATCACTAAATCAAACACATGTGAGCAGCTCAAGTCTGCTCTGGTCTCACTGAAGCCAATGAACAAGTGAAAAGCCCACAGTCTTCAAGGCTGGAAGGTTTTTACCTCCCAGCCTCAGACACAGAGGGGGAGTTGCTGAAGGTGGTGTGTGCACAGCCCATTCCTGCAGGCAGCCACAGCCCTGCCTGCTCCTCTTGCTGCCCACGGGCTCCTTAGCCCAAGGCAATGACTGGCAATGGAGGAACGATGAGCAAAAAGAAATGAAGGAGTGCCTGCCAAGCTTCCAAAGCAGGTATGGACCTGAACAGCCGTGGAACACCATGTGGTCACTCACTTCCAGGCTCCCTGTGATCCTGCAACAGCAGAGCTTGGACACAGCCCAGGATCCCTGAGGCTGCCAAAGCCCCCCAGCCCCTGCAGCCCCCCCTGTGCTCCATCCCCACCATGGCCCTCCCTGATGCCACCTCCACCCTTCCTTGGGCACCTCCAGGGCTGGGCACTCCAGCCCCCCCTGGGCAGCCCCTGCCAAGGCCTGACCCCCCCCTCCAGCAACGAGTTTGTTCCAGGCTGGAAGAACACAAAGTTCGTGGTGATGAGGAGTTTATTGTGAGATGAAGCACATCTATAAAAATATAGGACACCAAGCCAGCTGGAACATTGGAGCCCCTGACGTGAGAGCCCCTGACAGCTCCAGCAGAAGGAGGTTTTAATGCACAGCCCAGAATATATTTTTCCCTCCTGCACTGACATGGTTTGGAGTAATTCTCCCAGTTTCACATTAGGTTTTCTAATACAGTTGGCATCCCGGCAGAGCCATCTCTGCTGCTCATCAGCACGTGTGGCCCCCAGGTTGCCCTCCCTCCCCCAGCAGCCCCGTGACACGTTCAGCTGAAGTTACTTGGTGGAAGACCAAGCTTTCAGAGGAGGAGACACCAGCTGTACATCAGCAAATGTGTTTGCAGTGGAGTCCAGCAGCACAGCCCACCCTGGGCAGCTCTGCAGCCCCTCTACACACTGGCACTGCCAAGAACTGCACTGCCTGTTTGTCCTCCTGCCCAAAATGCAGCCAGACACCTTGCTCGTGAGCCTGCACGTGTTGCAAGGCACGCTCTGGGATTTGGGAAGAGCCAAAGAACAGCCCCAAGTGCAGCAAACAGCCAAGGCTTCCACTGGAGGGTTCAAAGGCGTGGGGAGAAGAGTTTCAGGAAAGCCAAAGCACTCTGCATATTAATTCACTGTGGAAACAACAAGCACTGAAAATAAATGGAACTGACACATGGACTTGTGACACACAGGAGATCAGGACATGTTACACAACAGCTCCTGTCAGCCTTCCTGGGGAATCACTGCCCATGTCCTGCAAGCTCCTCTCCCACGCCAGCTCTGGCCTTGTCTGACAGCCAGGGGAGCAACCCAAGCAAGCACCAGCCCTCCCTGGTCCTGAGGAGATCAGCCAGCCCTCCAAAATGTTCTAATTGACAATAACTAAATTAGTCATGTGCCCTGAGACTTTAATAGCTCCAAGGCAGCTTCCAAGGGACAAAGCCAGACAACGCTCCCCGCCACTTTTTATTTTCTGGTCTTTGGTTTCACAGGGAAATGAGAGCTATTAGAGAGTATACAATGCTGGAGTCAGTTAGAGCACAGTGTAAGTCATTCTGGAAAGAGAGCAGTCACTTTTTGGTAACATTACTCCAAATCAATAAAGTTCTTCTCAAACATTATCTCTCCAAACAGGACGGTCTGAATTGTGTCTGGCCCAGACTCTGTGAAAGCACCAGAGAACTCTGTGCTGCTCCTGCCACGACTCTCAGCACACCACAAACATAGCTCCAAACATCCTGACTGAAATGCAAACTCCTTGCCTAAAATCCTCCTCCCAGCCCTGACAGCACCACAGGGAAATTGCTCCACGTGGTAAAAATGTCCCTGGGATCCAAAAGCAGCTGCTGGGAGCCAACACCACTGACTGTGAACAGTGACAATAACTCTCCTTTTGGACAAGATTTATTTAATGAGGCTGATTGGAGACACAACAAGGCAGAAAAAGCAGGAGAGACAAGAAGAGAGTGCTGCATCTCAAGTGACACTTCTCAGCCTGGTTTGTCATCAACCACAACGAAGCCTTTCCTCGGAGCTGCCACCACAGCACAGGACCCACAGTGGGGCTCAGCCACCAGGAAATTGCTTTTCCAGGCAACCCAGACCCTTTTAGCACTCAGGGATAATGCAAACGGATCTGTGCCCTCAGACTTCATTGCAGAACTGACTACACCACCACCCAACAATTCACAATAAATCTAATATTTCAAAGTGCTCTTCCTGCCAGAGCAGCACTTTGGATTTGCTGGTTATCAAAGTGAGCAATAATGCATCTGAGATCTAATAGTCTCTTCAGCAGAGGGATCTCAGAGTGCTCTGCCAACACAGTGAGGCTGTGAGGACACTCACATGGAAAGATTGCTTCCCCCGGAATAAAAGAGGAGCTTCCCTCATCCTGAAGTCCAGGAGAGAACAATTTATAACACCCACTTTACACAAACACATCAAAAAATACCCGACTCAGAGGGAGAGTTGTGCAGCAGATAACTTTGGCTCCTTGGAGCTGAGACTGCAGCAAACATCAGCTCCTCAGGGAGCAGCCAAGGAGCCTCCAGTGGCTCCTGTGATCACAGGAGAGATGACAGAAGAACCTGGGCTTTAAAAGGCTTCCCTGCTATAGTGGTTTGCTACTGAAATGTGAAGCCACAGAACTCCAGCTGTGAACATCCCAGTGCTCCCTCCAAAGCAGTTTGGCTGAACAGGGATGGCAAAACCAACAGAAGCTGCCCCGTGCCAGAGCCACCCTCTCCTTGCCCAGTAACAGAACTGGCCAAACCATGCTGGTAACAGAGACAGGCATGTACCTCTCACAGAATAAAATACAGAAACATTTGGGTTGTACCAATTTCAAGCAAAAAATGACTTCTCTCACACCAGAAAGGTGGTGCAGGGTGAGGCAGCTGAGCTGCACAACACAGACACCTTCATCCCTGACAGTCCAGGCAATGAAAATCCAATGCCCCAAGAGTGAATGAGAAGAGACCATGCAGCCTCCCCCCTGCTGCCTGGACGTGCAGCTTAAAGCACTTCCAGAGCACAGAGAGTGATGGATTGGATGGAAGTGTGGCTGCTGCCTCCAGTGCTCTTCTCGGGGAAGAGTTATGTGACACTCCATCACCTGGATGGATTCTACAGGGCAAGAAACTCAGGAGAGCCAAAAAATAATCTGCCATTCATCAGGCAAGCCTTTCAAGAGCCACAGCAGCCAGGGAGAGCACAATGACTGTTGATGCTCATTGACTCTCCTGCAGCTTCTCAGTTCCAAGGAAGAATTGGCTTCTTATTGTGTTTCATTCTGGGTCACAAACATCCTTCCTCAGACTTTGCCTGGAAGAGCAGCATCACTTGCTCAGTCCCCTGCTCCACCTGACTCCCCCTTCATCTTCAAGTACAGTGGATTTCTTTACCTCTAAAAATTACACTGGCAAAACTTTCTGCCCAGAGATCTTGGCTGCTTTTCCTCACAGGAGCTTCTGTGAGCATCCACCTGACCCAAGGACAGTTGTGCTCCTGCCAGAGTCCCACCAGCTCCTGGGCTGCAGGGCCAACCCTCAAACACCAACTGCACTTTCTTTTTGGCACATCAGAGCTCCAATTCCTGTTCCTGTCAGCAAAATTCCAAGGGGGTTGATTTCCAACATCTCAGTGACAACCTGAGTGGCTGATGTGACCCATAACTAACTCCTACCACGCCAGGTCATGGTTCCCACCAAAATACTGTGTGTGTAAAACACACAATAAGTCATCAAGCAGAAGGCCCAGTGAAAGAATCACTAAGTTAGTCCAAAACTTGGTCAAACCCACTTGTCTGTGGAGCTTAAGACAGGGAAGAGGAGGGAACTTTGTTCATTGGCAACTCTTGGCCTAAAACACATCCAGAACTTTTTGATATCCTTGAACTCAACAGGCTGCAGAACATACATTAAATTTTAAGAACTCCAAATTGTACATTCCTAATTTTATTTCATCATTTGCCTTTATCCAGCTTCTCTTAAAAAATAAAAAAGGCATAAAAAGAAGCAGAGCTTTTCCTACAGCACTGAAAACATGGGATGGAAACGAGCTTGGTAAGGAAGAGAAATCTTCAAAGAAAGGAGCCCAATAAAATGGGCTTTGATGAATTTCTGTCAAAAAAAGATAATTTAACTACTCCTTTTTTTCCTCACTGATCTCTCATAGATAATTTACATTAGACTTCACACTTTTCTTGCTACAACTGTAAAACATCTTTTCCACAGTGTGTTTTTTTTAAATCACCACAGAACAATGACAGCTCCTGCCAGCGGTTGGGATCCACATCCTCTCACAACACACGGGTTTAGCTCTGCCTGGGATCTTCTGTCTGGGCTCCCAGGTTACAGAGAGGCAACATATGGGGCTGTGGGAAGCTGTGCAACCCTGAGAGTGATCATTTATCTTTCCCTTTCCTCACAGAACCACTGGGAGCTCTTGGTGCCACTGAAAGGGCTCAATACAAACACCAAGGCAGGGGAAAGCCTCCTCCAGCACCAAGTCCTGCCATGCAAGGGCTGGGCCACAACGATGCCACCTGTAATTGAGTAAAAACAAGGCCACTGATGGGTTGAAACAGCCAAACTGAACCAAAATTGAAATATTTAAACCAAAATTCAATTTTATATATATATATATATATATATATACATACACACCCACATCAGTGAAGTTTTCCTAATGAAATACTTGACAAGTTTGATCTGGAAAAGATGCACCAGTGTGCTCATACCACACGAGTTTTGATAACAAACACTTCCATTTCTGTTCCTCCACAGTTAACCTTGGAAATGCATTCCTGCAACTCCAAAAATGAAGGAATCTTTAACTCCTCTTCTTGGAGCATTCCCTTTTTTGGGCTGGGGAAAGATGCACCTCTAAAATCTCGAGTGCAACTGATGGGTGTGGGCAGCACTGATTGAAACCCTTCACAGGTAAAATGTGCCTCCTGTATTTGTAATTCCACAGGCACAACATATCCAGGGGAAACTCTGAGTGCTGTGAGGGGAGACTGGTAAACACAGCCCTGAGAGAGTGGCAGTGCTTTGATCACTGGTCCCTTATCATCCTCTGTCTGGCATTAAAGCCTAAGCTCCTTATGGGGAGCTTTTCCCTGCCCTGCATTCTGCAAGAGCTGCCTCAGGTCTTAGAGGAAGGTTTAATCTTTAGACCCCTGAGAAAGGCAATGCCATTATCCCTCCTCTTGCTTCAGAAGGTGGAATCCTGGAGAATAAAGTAATAACTGCCCTTTCCTGAGGGGCACAGGCTTTGTCCCAGGCTCGCTGGGAGGACATCCTGCCTTGGAAGTGTGCAAGTCGTGGAAAACCACTGCTCCTGTCCTAACAGCAGCTCTTTCTGGTATTAATTTAACCCATCTAACATAATTAGTCTTGGAACTGTGCAAACTCTTCCCCTCCCAAATTAACCAGGGGCATTTTGCCGTGTCCCAAGGCAGCGGCAGGGCTGACAGAGCTCAGCCCCAACCGAGAGACACCCAGACCTGCTCCCATCCCCAGCGGGTGCTGAGCCACACCCAGACTCCACGAGAGCCCTGGAATACTGGTGGGAACTGGGTTCAGTGCTGAGCCCTCTGCAGACACAGCCAGAGTTTGCTGAGTCCCACTGATGAGCTCATCCACGACCACGGGGGCACATGTCACTCCGGGCTCTTCCTCTGCCCTTTCCATGGCCACGGTGCCCTCTCTGCTGAGCATCACTCACCACGTGAAGGGCAGCTGGATGCCAAGGACATCAGGAATGAGAGGGAGGAACATAAAGCATGAGGAGGCACGTGAGGGGAAGGGAGAGCCTGTCTCTTAACATTCTTATCTCACCAGTGGCATCAGGCTGGGCAGAGAGGCTATAAAACAGTTAATAAGCAATTAGGAGCACCAAAGACTCTCAGCCATTTGGCTGGAGTTCTGTGCCAAAAGGCTACACAAAGAGGAAGGTGTCCCTGCCCACACCAGGGGGTGGGACCATCCCAGGAACTATCCCTAACCCCTCCAGCCTGGCCTTGGGCACTGCCAGGGATGGGGCAGCCACAGCTCCCCTGGGCACCCTGCCCACAGTCACAGCCAGGAATTTCTCCCCATAACTGAATTAAATCTCACTTGGAAGGCCTACATTAGAAGCTGAACAGGGATCCCCATCCATTTGTTTAACTGGATTCTTCAGGACTCACCAGAATGAACAACTACCTGATGCAAATAAACCCAGAAACTGCCCACACGTGGTAAAGACACTCTAGAAATCACATGGCAAGAGCCTTAATTGCAATAGGACTTGGAAAATACTTTTAAACACAAAAAATTCGTATAAAAATGGTATTTTTCTTCACTGCCAGTGTCCCACTCTGACAGGTAAGAACACCTCGACCCCCCCAGTGCTGGACACCAGGTTCAGCTGAGCAGCTCAGATGTGCATCCCCTGCCCCAGGCCATCCCCAGCACTGCCACGACCTTCACAGCATCACCAAGGCCAAGCCACAGCAACAAGGTTTGGATCAGCACGAACCTGGAGAAGGAGCACAACAATTGCACCCTTGCACTTTAACGCCAGTGCCAAGGAATTCAGCCTCTTCCCCGGGCTGGGAAGGAGCTGCTGGTTGGTGTTACGTGGAGAGGTGCTGAGTGCTGGGTCAGACTGCTCTCATTATCCTCCTGGGGATGGCACTCCCAGGGACCTGCTGCCAATCCAGCTGTCACCGGGCTCTGAGGAGCCGCCAGAAATAGAGGTGAGGAGGAGGAGAATCCTCCCCAGACTGCCTGAGCTCAACGTTGGTACAACAAGAGGAGATCAAATGTCCCTGCAAAGCACAGCTTTACACCGATACAGCAGCAAAAAATTCCATCAGAGCTTCCTTTGTCCCCCCAGTGAGCTCCTTGAGGTGGTGGCCCTACAAACACCTCGGCCTGAGCAGCTCCAGCCACGAGCTCAGCCCGGCTCAGTGTGACTTTCTGCAGGGTATCTGAATGACTAAGTACACAAAAGCGGCTGAAATCAAATTATTATCCACTTGGATCCCTGCCAACCTCCAGATTAAGTTGCCAAATTACTTTCCATTAACTTTTATTTATCCCACAGCCATTCAGTGCTCCTCCACCCTTTAGCCCTTTGCCGGGAAAGATTTTAATTGCCAGCTCTTTCTCCAGCTACCTCAGGGTGGTCTGGTGGCCCTGCAACCCTGTCTGTCCTCTGAGTGCTGGCACAGGAAAGAAACTGCCTAATGCACAGAGGCTTGATGCAAAAATCCACCTAAGACTAAAAATAACTCCTCCATCAGCTCTCAGAGTCCTGAAGGGAACAGCTTTATATATCAGAGAGTGCCACAGAAATGCTCTCTGGGTTTATATTCATGTGCAAAGCTGTAGAGAGACATTAAGGAAAACCTTTTGTCCAAGCTCTGTCCTTGGAAGTTTTGGGCAGCAGGATGGATAAATCACTGAGCCTGGCCTCTGGAACAGAGAGCTCTGGACCTTCCTGGGTTACTCAGGGATTACAGCTACTCCTATTTGCAACCGCACTCTTGTTGCCTCCCCAAACACACATCCCACTCACCAAGCACCAGGACATATTTCATCTCGTGTCATGTCCAGCCTGGTGCACTTTAATACACTACAGGGAGATTCAATAGCAATAGAGTAAAAAAAAAAGGCAGGAAGATGGAGGAGAACAGTGAAAAATGGGAGAGGCTTCCAACCCAGGCACCAAGGAAATACAAGAGGTCTGATGGCAAATCATCACCATTCCTGCAAGCAAGGAGCTGTCAGCTGATGGATGGGGATGCACAAACATCTCTCTCCTGCAGGCAGAAGTGGGACTAAGGGTAAATGATTACAGCTCTTGGTGTGACATCACCACCTAAAGCCCCTGGGTTTGCAGGGGTTCACTTTGGAGGTCGGTGCCACAGGACCCAGGTGTTGAGCCTTTGGTCTGCAGGGGCTGAGGAAATGTGCTTTTCTGGTTAAAACATCACAGAAACCAGAATTAGCACCTGATCTACTCACCCTGGGTACAGCAACCCACCCCTGAGCTGGCACTTGTGCTTTGGTTAAGAGCCTCCACAAGAGGAAGAGGAGGGCAGGGCAGTGAACACCAAAGTGAGTGAGATCCCGCTGCAGAGACACAGCAACAAAAAAGGTTTCACCAGGTAATTTCTGTGCCATTAAATCACCTTTTTTTTCCCCCCGGGGACATTTCAATGCCAGCACTAGCTGCACACTTCCAACACACAAAAAGGCCTGTTGAAAAATCACTCTGCTATTAACAAATCCTCATTTCCCTGAGACTTTCCTGCTTGGTGCCTCTCCCGCCTCCTGATTCTCCTGTTGTGAGCGGGGTGCAGATGACATGTTTGCTCAGATAATACTTGTGAATCTATAAATACAACTTTGAAATATCCTCTTTGATAACATCAGGCCAGATTTCAGAAGTTATTTACTCTGAACAGCAGCTAACCCCACAAATAATCCTGCCAAGAGCAGCAGGATTACACCCACCAGGGATGAGGGGTGGCAGAGTCAGGCCTGGCAGAGTTTGGGACCACGCTGCAATTCAGCTGCTCCACCACAGGGCTTTCAGCAACAATTCCCCAAAGGGCAGCAGCTGAGCCCCTGAATCCCCCTTTTCACCCCAAAGCCACCATTTCATCCAGCCTGGCACACACAGCCTGGGGTTTTAAATGCTGCCTCCCCACCATCTTACACAGTAATTGGGCTAATTAAGAACTTAGGCTCACCAGGCATCAAAGCCAGAGGTTCCTCTGGCACAGGGGATGCCAAATGCCTTCCCTGCTGTTGGTCCTTGTCACAGGAGGGTCAGGGCACGTGGAGGAAGCAAATGCTGCTGCTGCCATCAGCTCCTCCTCAGCTGAGCACTGGACACCCCCTGGTTACAGCAGGACCAAGGACAGCCCACAAAGCCACCCAGGAAAGACAACCACCTGTTCCAACACACTATAGACTCACAGACTCATGAAGATGGGAAACCCCTCCAAGACTGAGTCCAACCACCCCCAGCACTGCCAAGGCCACCACTAACCCTGTCCCCAAGTGCCACATCCACAGTTTTCAAATCCCTCCAGGGATTTTTCCCCTCTGGGGACATCCCCCAGTCTCCATCCTCAAACAGAGCCCAGAAGAGACCCCTGATGTAGCTCCACAATCAGAGACTATCCAAGGCAATAGAAAGCTCCCCCCTCACACTGGAGAGGGCAGTAACCCAGATTTCCACACCCAGGAGCTCTGGGATTTGCAGTGTTCCCTTGGATCTCCCTCCCAGCTCCTGCCCAGGAGAAGAGCTCATCTCTGCTGCTGCTCATGGAGGACACCTGCAGTTCCAGCAGGGGCAGCAGGGGCTGATCCTGCTCCAGACCCAGCCTCAAACTCACAGAGCTGGCAGTTGAAGGAGACACAGCCCCTCAGGGAGCCCCCAGTACCCACAGACACACAAACCTCTGAGAAGCAGAGCCCCCAGAGCTGCCCCAGGAGCTCCCCAGACCACCCCACTGCCAGCAGTTACCAGCACAGTTTCTTCTTCTCTGCCTTGCTGTTGCTCTCCCTGTAAAAGGAACAGAGGGTGGAGTTTGACTCGTGTTGTTTGTGCTCGGGAAAGGCTCGTTATAATGTGCTCTGGGATGCAGATGTTTTGAGGGGTTTTTTTTCAAGTATTTCTCATTATTTTTCACATTAATTTACTTGAAGGATCATCAGGGGACCAACCCACATGTACATTTTATGTGATACTGTTTGGGTTTGAACCATAAGCAACGTTTTTAAACAAAACTTAGGGATTTTTTCCTGTGCTGAGCTGTTAATAGATGCAGCAGGCACGGGTGGGATGCCAAGCCAACCACAGACCTAGACCAATTCTGCACCAATTACTCTTGGGATCACAGAATCTCCTGAGCTGGGAGGGACCCCCAGGGATCATCCATCCAGCTCCTGGCCCTGCCCAGACACCCCAACAATCCCCCCCCCTGTCCCTGAGTGTTGTCCCAACCCTCCTGGAGCTCTGGCAGCCTTGGAGAGTGCCCAAACCCTGGGGAGCCTGGGCAGTGCCCACCCACCCTCTGGGGGAAGAACCTTTCCCTGAGATCCATCCTGCCCCTGCCCTGGCACAGCTCCAGCCCTTCCCTGGGTCCTGTCCCTGCTCACACAGAGCAGAGCTCAGGGCTGTCCCTCCTGAGGAGCCTGCAGCCCCTGGTGAGGTCTGACCTCAGTCTCCTCCAGCTGGACAAGCCAAGTGTCCTCAGCCACTCCTTGTGTGGCCCCTCCAGACCCTTCCCCACCCTCCTGCACACACCCTAAAGAGCTTCGGATTCTTTCTTACACTGTGGTGCCCCAGCTGCCCCCAGGGCAACCCCCCGGCCCAGCGGGGGATGCTGGGCCTGAAGCCCCCAGGGCACAGTGGCCCTTTGGGCTGACTCAGGGCCAGCGTGCCATCAGCCAGGACCCCCAGGTCCTGTCCTTGCAGACACAGAGGGGTGGATAAACCCTTTCCTTTCACAAAACCATCCGGGGGGACTCTGGGGTCGGGGGGAGCATCCAACTGCAGAGCCCCACGGATTTACAGGAGCAGGGGGTGGAGAGGGGGGAGAGGGGGGGAGAG